>NW_010588314.1:475276-497268 GCF_000705375.1 Tinamus guttatus | reverse complement strand
CTGCCCCGGCTCCGCGGGGCCTGGGGCGGCGGCCTCTCTCCTCCATGCGTCCCATAACCACCCTGTTTCCCCCCAGCTCTGAAGAAACTGCGCGAAGCCGCCAACGGCAACGACTTGGACACAGGTGAGGCTCCCGCCGGGCCCTTCGGCCACGGGTCTCTGTTTTCTGAGGAGGAAGCTGAGTTTTACAAAGGGCACTTTGGGTGCTGAGATGTTCCAGCATCCGAGCTCTTCTGGTGGAAAACTTCTTCCTACTGTAAGCAGTAAGAGAGTATTTTGTAAGAAAGAAAAGTGCCAGGTTTACAACCTAGTACCTAGTACCTTGAGATAGCAAGGCCCAGCAGATCATAACGACTGTCAGCCCTCGCCTCTGCCTCTCACAGTGACTGCAGAGCAGGCACGAGGTCTCTGTGAGACCCATCGGCCGTCTTACACTGTGGGTCGTAAGATAGTCGAGAAGTGCGTTGAGAAACGGTTTGGCTTGTAGAAGGTGCTGATGTATCAGGACAGCTGGTTGTGCTCCACCCTGCCACTGCCCCTGCCCATCTGTTTCTGCTGGGGTGTTGAGGGGTGAGAGCAAGTGAGAGGAGTGGGAACATGGCCCGTGCTGCCCAGCGCCGGCCCCTGCGAGCTGGCGGATCTGCCAGCGCGGCGACCTGCCAGGACAGGAAATACGTGACACGGCAGCAGTCACTGAGGCAAGGGGACGACGGAAGGAACCAGGCTTTCAAAGATAGAGCAAATCGGTTAGTATCTTTCACAGATGCAGGAGGAGCTTTACTTTGTGCACTGGTTACCACATCAGGAAAACTGAGAACATGAGGAGCAATAGCACGTTCAGTTGCCCTTGCTGCATGTTGCTGTGGCTGCTGTTCTTTAGTTAGGTAAAACCTTACTAGGCTCTTTGTATCTCTAATACCCGGTACTTGAGAGCCTCACTGGTTCCTCTGCATAAGCAGGTTTTTCTTTCTTATCTGAGAAAGATTGGCAGCTCTCATTACAGGCAGGGTGGTTTGTGGTGGTATCAAAATAGTTGGGTGGAAGATCGAGGGGGAACAAATGAGAGAAAATGATGACAGAGCTTCCAGGAAGGGCTGCTCGGGCTGTCCACCCACTTAGTTGAATAGATTGCTCCCCTTGGGAATGTTTGCACAGCTGTTTGCAGGTCAGTGCACTCACCTGCTTGCTTTGCAGTGAATTGTCACCATTAGTGTGGAGAAAAAAGAAACCTTGAGGTGTCAGATGAAACCAGGAAGCGGCATGTTCCAAACAGAGAGCAGGAGACGTTTGCCTTTGCAGGATGGAGTTACACTGCGAAGCTCTTTGCCAGAGGTGCACCCTGATGTAAAATGTTAACTCCCACTCCAAAGGGAACTGCCTGGATACAGGGAGCAAGCCTGTGGGGGCTGTTAAGTGCAGGGTTTTAGTTCTGACTCACATGGAGGTGACTAAAGGCTGTGAGAGGCACCCACATCCTTGCACTCTTACACTCTTCCACGGGCTTTTGCTGCACCGTTCTGAGCAGGTGCTCCTTCAGCTTACGAGCTTTCTTCTTTTCCTTGGTGCTGTCAGTGCAGCAACTCTTGGAGGATGGAACTGACCCCTGTGCTGCGGACGACAAGGGCCGGACAGCCCTGCACTTTGCCTCCTGTAATGGCAACGATCACATTGGTGAGTGACCTGACTTCTCTACAGCAGAGCTTTCAGACCAAAAGCTTTATTTTGGTTCAGCGCAGGACAGCGTTGTATTCCTTGTACTCTGTAGTAAGGTTGTCAGCTGACTCCTAGCTCTGGGATGTGCCAAGTCTTCCTGCTCCTGCTGAGGTAGGAGCAGCTCCAGCACTAGGCCTGCCCTGGTATAGAAGGAAGGATGTTCTCAGTGCCAGTTCCTCCACGCAGGGAGCCCAGGGGCAGTGCTGCTTGCTAGACATGTGTTTTCTTCTGTATGTGTTGCCAGGATCTCAGTTCCGTGTCTGTGGGAGGAAGCTGTTAATCAGAACAGAAGCAGCCCTGTGGACCTGGGGTGCCTTGGTGTCAAACAGGGCTTCTTGCACTGCTGAGGAGTGGGTTTCAGGGACTGAGGCTTATAGGCCATGACCTGCCGGGCAAAGGGAAGGGACTGACATGGCTCTGTGTCCCTGTTTCCAGTGCAATTGCTTCTGGACCACGGCGCTGACCCAAACCAGAGGGATGGACTGGGAAACACCCCCTTACATTTGGGTAAGTGTCATGCGGGTAAGCTGTGCATGCTGAAAGGCAAGTGCTGCCCAGGTGTTTCCTTCCTCTGCATCCCCCTCTCCTATGCATCACAGTAGCTAGTCCCCAGTGCTAAAGACTTAGGAAGGAGTCTTTGGGTTTCATTAGCTTTACTCCTCATGAAGGGTTAAGGATCAGAGCAGGGAAAATCTATTTCGCTCCCTCTGAAAGCCCCAAGGAACAAGAGACCTGTTCTAGAGAGAGCACCCAGGGTTTAGCCCACAGGGTTACCCTTAACAGTTACCCTTAAGAAGTTTTTTCCATGACAAAGAGCCCTTTGGGAAGTAGCAACCTCCACCTTTGAGCAGAAACTCCTTTGTTTTGGGCTAGCCCTACTCTGAGCTGTGCATCTTGTATTTTCCCTCCCCAGCGGCCTGCACAAACCACGTTCCTGTCATCACCACGCTGCTGCGCGGAGGTAACGTTTCCTCTTTGGCAATAATGGCCTGTACCTTCCTGCCCTGCTCCTCTTAGCATCCCCGCCATGCTAAATGTTTTCAACAGATCTCGCGTTCTGTCCTTGCTCATGCATTTCCCAGGGGCCAGAGTTGATGCCTTGGACCGAGCTGGCAGAACCCCCCTGCACCTGGCAAAATCGAAGCTTAACATCCTGCAGGAAGGACTCTCCCACAGCCTGGAGGCCGTACGCCTTGAAGTAAAACAGGTGAAGGAAACACTTAGAGGTTCTGGTAAGGTGACGCAGCTGCTGGCAGACTTTTGCCCCCCTTTAGATCAAATAGCATTTGGCAGCTGTTTTGAATACCTGTCTCTAGGCTCTTAGCTGCTTTGGGAGAAGCTTGACTTTTTCCTTCTCTTTTCAGAGACTCTGCTTTCTCCAACCACTACCTTGAATTTTTGCAGGACCTGTCTTGGCTGTGGTAGGCCAAGGATGCATTGAATGTCTTACTTCTCAGGCTGTGCAGAACAGTGGTTTCTTCAACCACCGTGTAAGACAGACAGCTGGAGGGACTGCAGCATGAAACTGCAGCTAAGATGTGTATTCCAGTAGGGGCATGTGTTGTGTGGGACATTTCCAGCTGGGAGGGACTGCAGCATGAAACTGCAGCTGTGTATTCCAGTAGGGGCATGTGCTGTGTGGGACATTTCCAGCTATCAAATGCTAGTGCAGACTGCCCTGCTTTTTCTAGTATATGGTGATATGGTGACAGGAGCAAGTTGCAGTGCTGTTTCACAAATGCACAAGATGTGGGTGTCGCTGTAGGAGCCATCCATTAGTGCAGAAGCAGATCTTCAAGGAACAGGAAGTCCCTGCTGTTCCCAGCAAGAAAAGCTAACTGACCAAGAAGAAAAGCTTGGTGCTTTCAAGGCTATCCTAGAACTTGTGCTTCTCCAGCTGGGCTTATCTTTTACCCATTCGTTGGTCCAGCATAGGATCTCAGCTAGTCTGTCTGTGGCTGATCAGCACCTTGGGTGCTCATTGGGCTCTGCTGCTGCCAGTGGGGCTGGCCAGTTGCTTTGCACATGTTCTTCTCTTGCAGCTGTGTTCTGCACAGCTCCAAGGCTGTGCTTGGCAGTTTAGCTGCTTCTCACACAGAAGCATCTGTCCTGGTACAGCTGCCTCTGCTGCCTCCTAATGTCTTTTCTTCCAGATTATCCAGATGTTAAGGGAATACCTGGACCGTCTGGGGAGGCATGAGCAAAAGGAGCAGCTGGATGACCTCTGCTCCAAGTTACAGATGACCAGCACAAAAGAGCAGGTAGGCAGCATGGAGTTGCTCTGACTCATTTCTGTTGTGGAGTTTGTATGCAGGAGAATTCAGCTGCTTGAATAAGGTAATAGTGAAGAAAGCGTTATGGATTCTTGTTCATGTTCACTAAAGCAGCCAATTTTTGTGATGACTTGTGGTACTCCTGTAGGAAAAAGTATCACTGTGGCTAGTAAGCTCAGCAGAAAAGCTGAGGGGGACTGAGGGTCAAGCATTTTAAGACTGGGAATCAGCACAGCCCCAGGCCTGTGGGGCCTTTGGAGTCTAGCCTGATTTTTGCTGCATAGATTGGCCCTCAAAAACAAGTTTAGAGGAAGCAGCCTTGATACCAGTGTTAAATTCTGGGTAATGCAGCAGCATGCTTCAATTTTAAGGCCAGGCTAGACTGTGTGAGGTGGAGGCCAAGCACTGATGTCCTGAGGGATGTGGGGGGAAGCTCTCCTTGCATTCACATCAGGACCTGCTTGAGCAGGAGGGCAGGAACCCTGTTACCTGATCATGCAGTGAAAGGAGCTTATCCTAGTGTAAGCTTGCTGCGAGTGCTACCCTGGGTCACAGAGCAACTCTGATGCTCTGCTACGTAGGGGTTGATGTGCTGCTGGACAACAGCTTCCCTGCCTTACAGCCAACTTTATTCTCCTGGCAGGTGGATGAGGTTACAGACCTGCTGGCCAGCTTCACGTCGCTCAGCCTGCAGATGCAGAAGATAGAGAAGAGGTAACAGGCTTCCAAGCTATCTCCCTGATCCGAAAGGAGAAGCCTGAGAGAAATAGGGGAAGCTAAAGCTTGCTTCCTAGGTTGCTGGATGAACATTGCTGCCGCTGGCCATGCCTGCTTGACCCCCTTTCTGGGTGGTATTCAGACTGTCCCTGTGCAGCTGTCTCATGGGCTAGCAGTGAACTTTGGACAAGAGAGACTTTTGGGGAAAACAAAAAGAAGAAAAAAAAAAGCTACTCCTTATCAGATGGCGTTGAGTAGGATGCCCCCTTCAAAGGTACTTGATCTGCTCCTAAGCTCTCCAATTCAGTGGAGGTGGTGGCACATGCCATGTGTGACCACAAGTCCTGGCTAGTGCCTTCAGCAGCTGGGTCACCTCACAGATCTGCTTGGAATAGGCTTCTTTTGCCACCATTGCAGTATGAAGTTGCACAGGGTGGAGACTGGAAGCCTTGGACAACAGAAGACTTTTTGTGGTGGGAACAACACACTGAATGCTGCACTCTGGCAGCTGAGCAAACATATTGCCCTTAGAAACAAGGTCAGAGACTTAATTCTAACCTTCTCCAGAGCCTACAGTCAGAGGGAGAGAATTCATCTGGTTGTGAATGGGGTGGAAGGGTTTTAGTCACTAGAGTAACACTTCCACTGACCCCATTTTTTAAATCAGTGCCGCAAGTTAGTGCTTAAATACTACAGTGAATACTTGTCAGAAGTACCCAGGTAGACAGCCCATAATCGCTACTCTGATGCAAGGATGTGGTTTTGGGGGTGGCTTAATCCTCGTGCAGGTTTAGGCAGACGTCTGCATCTTGCAGAGAACGCCCCAAAACTGACTTCTCTGTTTCCTGTTACTGGCAGTCTCAGGTTGCAGGTCCAGTGGCAACAGGCAGCGTTTGGTACCCAGCTGTGTTACTGGGCTGGGGTGGGTTTATGGCTGTCATAGCAGCATCAAACCCAGAGGTGACTCAAGTGCCATGTTTCTTGCCTGTCCTGGAGATGTGCTGTTCCAGGCCCTTTGATTCTGCTATGAGCTCTGCTGGAAGCCCAGGGTGATGTTGCTCTGAAGGATACAGGGGACTCCCATTGCTCCTCTCCTGCTTCTGCTCCACCAAGATCACTAATCAAGATGGGCAACTTACTGGCAAACTGGCTTAGTTTTGGAGCAAGGGTCTGTGATATCTTTCAAGCAGGGCATAACTGGCAGCAGGATGACAAGAATACACCTAGTAGCAATCTGAGTTCCCGTCTGTGTATTGCACTCAAATGACTTGATCTGCTCATGGTGTTACCCATCCCACAGCTAGGGGTTGATCAGTTTGGAATGCCTGTTCTTAGGATAATCTGTTGTCCAACAACTGATCCTTTCTTCATCCAGGAACAGACTTACTTGACCTCCACATTCAAAGCTGACATGTCAGGAACAGGCATGGCTTTAAACGGGCTGGCCTTTGGGCATTGGGAGGTCATGGTTGGGACCAGCAGCATTGTGGTTTGGCTGGAGCTGTCACTGTGTGTGCTGATGCTTCTTTACAACATGATGGATGGGAAGGATACTGAGGGGTTGGAAGGCAATCTGACCCTTTTGTATTTTGAATTTCAGTAAAATCCTGTCAGCCTTTTCTGGACTCAGCTCACTCCTCCCTCACGTATGTTCCAGGCCCCAGGCTCAGTACCAGATTTGGTAACTGCTACTCTCAAACTTGGTGCTGAAATAAGAAGTGACAATAGCGAGTTGTTTGAAGTCAAACACTATTCTGTTTGCAGATTGGGGTACTTAGCTTCTGACTCACCTTCTGATTCCACTCCCACAGCCAAGAAATCTAAACTTTAACTCTAATTGCTGTGAAACCATAGAAATAGGGGAGGGAGAACCTCAGCAGGGTTGCTGCAAGCTGGCCGAAGACTTGTTTTGCAGAGGAAAATGCAGCCTGGCCAATCTGCACTCCAGCATAAGTATGAATGTAGTGGGGAGAAGGTGGCTAACCCTTATACCTTCCCTGTTGCCAAATAAACTGGCTATGCTGTGAAGAAAAAGCAGTGAGATGAGATACTGGGGAAGGACCTCCCCTCGGCAGGACGGAGAATCCGCAGCACGGTCCTGTCTGAGGAGCAGGTGAGCTTTGTGTCCAGCCTTTACTTGTGATGTGTCTTGCCATCTTCAGAGCCTGGTGTTGGTGTCCGTCTGTGCCTGGCGGCCACTGCTTCTGCACTCCAAAGCTCTCTTGCTGGGGAGCCTGTTGTGGTACGCCGAGAGCAGGCTGCTGAGCTGCTCCTTGAATCTGTAGATACCTTCGTTGCAGATGTCACCTTCGACTTGATGCAGCTTGGAAACTTCCCTCCTGGAAGGCAGCACAGCTGGTGGAGTTCAGAACTAAGTTCATGCATGAAGTTGCCCAGACTTCTTCGGGCTCTGGTTTTGTCTGTTGTTATTTTTTTTTTTCTAACTGCTTCTGTTTGCACACCTGGAGTAGAAAGGTAGGAATGCTGCAGCCAGCCACAGGCACTTGCCTTGCCTCAGGAAGGAGCTTGGGCAAGCAAAGAAGAGCAGGCTGGTAGGAAGCTTTGCTTCTGCTTTAGTGATAAGACAGAATATGAGATCTGACTTTTACTGGGGGAAAAATGCCACACGTAGGAGTCACTGTTGTCAACTTTCTGCCCTCAGGCGTGGAGTACTGGGCTGTGGAGAGCCATGCCACCTGTTTGACACTGTCCTGAGAAGTCCTGTGCTTTTTTGTGTGTCAGACAGTGGTGTTTGGATTATCTGCAGTGCTCGAAAAGAGTTGGGTGCTGGGGAAGGAAAAAGAAAAAGAAACGGTCACGAGGGGAGGAGGAGGGTGTGACTACACACTGTGCCAGAAGCTGTTCACTGGCACCGTCTGGTTCTTCTAGTGCTCCCAACCTAGAGCCTTTCACCTCATTTCAGAGCTTTTTCCCCTGCACCTGCACCCTGGGTCACAGATTTCCCTGTGCAGCCCGTAGCCGTGAAGTGGAGGCAGCTTTCCACACATAGCAGAGGTGTCATCTGCAGTAATTACGAAAGCAAACACTCAGTAGCAGAGTTTTCCTTCTGTTTATTTTGCCCAGCTCAGTACAGCCTCCTTACTTTCCTTGTGCTATGCTGTCATCTGCCACCTTCCTGGCCTGCCGCCACACGATGGTGCACGTGGCCATCCCTGGGGCTGTGGTATTGGGCCAAGAGCACACTCGAGGCTCGTGTTCCCCCATCTCGGCTTCTAAATACACTCAGTTTCCCCATCTCCTCCAGCACAGGACTCTGCAGTGAGGCACTGAAGCCCCCATCACTGAATTTAACAGTAAGCCTTAATGACCCTGCAGCCCACGTGTAAAAGACTTGGGCTGTAAGACACCACAACCTAAACCAGCCAGGTTGAGAAACGGCTCACCAAGCAAGCCAAGGCTCAAAACTGGCTTGCATTTCACTGAGGATGCTTCACAGCAGAAGCAACAATCCTGTACAAAGCCTCATAATAAAGTTACATAGACGCTATTCAGCAAAAAGCTTTTATCTGAAGCAGCTGCTCACCCAAGTCCAAAATGCAAGTAGAAGTAGGCGTGAATATCAAGAATATATTGCCTTTCACTCTGCAGCAGCTGAAATAATTAAACAACAGGGTATTGAGTCAACAGGCCCTTGAGACAGCAGAACTCCATTAGTTCATCCCCCTTTGCCTTTCCAGCGAGGTCACAATCTCTCACAGTAATTATATTCTGTGCTGCCGCATAAGCCCTATGACACATCTGCAGCAACCCTCCCACCCCGCTGGCTGCTGCTTTTGCTCCTTTGGCAAACAAGTCAGATTTCATCTCGTTCCTTGTGGAAAGGTACTGACAGAAAGAACATCTTCCTTACTGCGCTGTGCCCAGCCAGAGTGGGAGAGCAGCCCTGAGCTGCTCAGAGTCCCCCAGGTGAATGGACAGAAATGCTGTGAGGTTTGATTAGGAAGCCTATAGAGGAGATAGGGCAGATAGAGTTTGCCATTTATTTATTTATTTATTTTCCTGAAAGTTTTGTGAGAAGAAGAGTTTATAAGCAGAAAGTCATTAGAAGAGTTAAAATAATCATTTGGCAACCCGGTAAGTCCAGTCATGAGTTAAGAACCAGAAGACCAAAAGCTAAAACCAAAAGCATTTAGCCAGTTTTGTCCATAGCTAACAGTGGTTCGTGCCCAGATCATCCCTGCTGCGTTGCTCCCGCTCTACCTGTGAGCTGGCAAGGTTCACCTGGCATGAGCTGCATGTTTGCAGTACAGCCTTGGCTGTTTTCAGAGTGTCTGTACAAAGTCCCGTTTCCAGGAATGCAAGAGAAAACAAGGCAGCACTGAAGTCTGTCACTCCAGCAACTCTGTGCCCAGGAATTGGTGCCTCTGTCATCCTCATAGCGACTTTCCCTGGCTTTCTGCCTCCCACCCCCGTGTGTCTGCAGGTGGCAATCCTCTTAATAGAGCTACTGGATTTGTACTTGGGGGTTTCCTGAACAAAAAAACAAGAAATGCAGGAAATCTGATGTGCCAGGAAAGCAGGGGCATGTGCATGTTGGTGTCTTTGCATATACATAGGACACCTCCAAGCAGCATCAGGCTCTGTATACACAGGGGACATGCCTGTGTTTCCAATATGTCCAGCACCCAAGTGGGACTTAACACAACTATCTGGACTCCCCAGCTGTTTGCAAAGCTGTTTCAAAGTTCAGAGCAAGCTGACCAAAGTTTCCAAGTGACAGCGAGACAACAGAGACAAGAGTTGAAGCCCCAAGGGGTCTCAAGGCACAATGGGAGCATCTTACCCCTCTAAGGCTAAACTCAAAGCGTTGAGCAAATTAGAACCGCTAGTATCCCAGGCCAGATCTTAAATTATCTGCAGCTCTTTGGAGGAAGAGCTGGGAATGCAGTGGGCAACCTGAGAAATGGTGCCAGGAGCAGCACAAATCCAGCAGAGCGACGTCGCTCTGCAGAGGGTAGGTGAGCCTGGCTGGTGCTACCGGTTTCCTCTTTAGCACTAGCGGCCGGCCCTGAATGCGTGTCCTTCCCCTGTGCAAAAACCACCTGCAGTCACCCCTGCGCGCCAGGAGCAGCAGTGATCTCTGCCTCGGCAACCGGCCTAGGCCTCTGTGGCCGTCACCGCGACGCAGCAGGGGGAGGCTGGCCAGGCCTTCGCATCCCCCTCCACAGCCCGGCCCAAGAGCCCGGGGCTACCTCAGCCACCCATTTAGAGCGTGACATTTCTCTCCTTTCGGAAGGAGGCATCTGGGGGACCAGCAGATCCCATGTCGGCTCCTGGAGAGATGAGGCTGAGAAATGTGGTGTCTAACTCGCCTTATCCTTAGTCTTTTCCCTGGCGTCCAGACCCTGCTGCTGCATTAGCTCAGGGACTAGTTAAGCACCCCTTCCCTGCTTCCATGGCAAAGGTGGCAAGGAAGAAACAGGCAATCATGGGTAGAGGAACATGGCAGAAAGTGCCTAAGCAGAGGCTATGAGTGTGTAGGGGAGGCTGCACTGCTGTCAGCATCTTTCTCTGAGATTGCACAAAACCTTCCTCGCAGCAAGTGGGCAAGTTGAGAGTCCTTGACCAGGATGCAGGGGGAAATATTAATTTAGTCTGATTATTAGCTTTAATTTAACCTGGCTAAGGTGCTGGAACACTGGCCGAGTTTGGAGACAGGAGGAATGCATCCCGTGTGGAGCAGGAGGCCAAGAGAGGGCAGGAGACAGCACGAGGAGGTGCAGTCTGCCTGTGGGCAGGGAGGGAGAGAGAATGGCCCGAGACCTCCAGATTTTCAGGTACCTTTGGGCCATGCCCCAGCAGCAGAGCCACTGGGATGTTACCAGCCCAGCCAACATCCGGATCCGCAATCCCAGTGCTGGGCAGAGGTTGTCCGAGCCAGGGAGGGAGGGAATCTGCTGAGCACAGCCTCACTGCAGCAGCCCTGCCACGACACGACCAGCACATCTTCCTTTGCTACAAGTCCCATTGCTACCATTACATGGCTAAGGGCATCCGTACCTGATCCTACAGAGCCAGAAACGACGCATCTCCCAGCTTCCGCCTGTTCTGGCACGTTGCTCTGCTCAGACACTTTCCAGGTGGGGCAAACTGGCCTCTCCAGGGTTAAAGCCAAGCTCATCTGCCTGAATGAGGACAAGTATAGGCATGTAATCCTTAATTAAGGCAAAAAGCTGGGAGCAGAGACCACAGCAGACTAATCAGTCTGGAGGAGAGGCTGTGTTTATAGGAATGCTTGCAAATTGGCAATCAAGCTCATGCAGCTTTAATTAAAGTCAGATCCATATCAAGGACATGACATCTTTTCTTTGCTTCTACATTTGAGCTTTTAAGCCAGTTGGAGCTTGTACTGTCTTACTGGACAGATAGACTCCTGGGTCCACCCAGCTCTGTGGCCACCTGCACCCCTAGGCCAGGTGCAGCATCTGCCCTTCCTGTTTATATGCTCCCCAAAATAGGGGCTTTTAGAACCAGGCAGAACCAAGGGAGAGGAGCTGCTAAATCCAGCTTCCATCACAAGTTTTCTCCCTGCCCTGTGCCCTGGTTTGTGT
The DNA here is from genome assembly GCF_000705375.1 of Tinamus guttatus. The sequence goes on along the minus strand of NW_010588314.1, from coordinate 485,993 downwards.
TAGCCTGGCCATGAAGCTGTCACTCCCAAGCTGACTGTTGGCTCAGCTCCGCTCTGTCCCACAAACCCAGTGTGCCCGTGCTAGAGGTTCAGCCAGGGAGGAACAGGATTGGGGCTGAGAAACAGCTCAGCCTTGTACGGGCAAGAACAGGCTGCATCAGGCCAAGCCACGTCACTGCTCCACTGCAGTCCCTTTTACCCCTGATGGTTTGAGTGCTGAAATGGGGCCTCACCTAGAGAAGCTATTGAGTTCATCACCTTAACTCGAGGACACTCATGATTAATTGGGCTGGCCTCAACCACAGAGTGAGGAGCAAAGGGTGCCTGCAGTGAGCTGCAGGCTCCTAAATCCTGGAGAAGAGGGGCAGAGCACACTGGCAGTGTTTCTAGAGGGGACCAGTTTCAGAGGAGCTGCAGGGACCATGGAGGAAGGGGCTAGTCTATCAAAGGAATCAGAGAAATCAGAAAGAGGAATAGAAGGCAAAGGAGGCTACAGGTGCAGGGAGCTACATCAAACACTCAAGTGGAAAAAAAAGTCATTCCGCCGAGCTCAATGCAGGGAGAGAGGTGTCCTTGCTGCTGAGCTCTAGTGGGCTGTGCAACAGCTTCAGCGGGTTTTAGAAATACCACGTCACTTGGGAACTTTAAAAGCAGGAAGGCCAAAGCAGTAAGGGAATATTTACACAAGCAGAGGGAGGGGATGGGAAGAAAAAAGAAACAAGGGGGTTGGCGGGCTGGGGAGTGGGTCTGTGACATTGCTCAGGGCAGCTAACATGCACCAGAGCTCTCTAAGCCCTGTGGCTCCCCTTGCTCTCACCCAAGCCACACAGAGCCCACAACCCCGTTTGCAGCTTGATGGTGGATCTCTGGGCTGAGACAGCTGTGGCAGGTCATTAAATCTCCTTCCCTTCCGGGAAGGATCTGCAGATGGTCACAATTGCTAAGGACCAGCCAGCAAACGGCATCCTCCACTATTAGGGATGGGGCAGGTCAGCCAGAAACACCCAAGAGAGGAAAAGCACCTCAGGGAGATTCCTTTGGCTCAGCAAGGCCAGGGCTGGGGGCATAAGGCAGCAGCTGCTACTATGGCCCACAAGTCTTGAAGGACAAGAATAGGGAATTTCCAACAATGACAGGCAGGACAGGAGCATCATAGTAGGGAGCTGGGGCAGGGCCAGGAGCCACAGAGACAGCTTCAGTTCCCTCCCCGAGGTGCCAAAAACTCTATTTTTTGGCCGCAGCTGCTGGCTGCCTCTCTGAGGTTCCACTGTGTGCCAGGGAAAGTGAGGGCACCGGTGGTTCTCGGAGCTAGGCCGGGCTCAGGACACCACCAGTCGGGGCTGCGTTGCCTCTGGTGATTCTGGATTTGCCACAGGCTCGCATTGGCAATGAGCTCGTGGCAATCAGCAGGCTGCCAGCAAATTATGTACAGTGAGAGCCTGCGTTTTGGAGGGGTTAACCTGCCGGCTGCACCTCTGGCTGCAGCATCCTTTGCAGAGTTGCTGGTGTTGGCACTGCTATCTCCTGGCTGGTGTGCCTCACAGTGTTAATTTAGCTCCCTGGCTGTTTTAATTCAGCCATAAAGCAAGCAGTAGGATCCCCGCAGCACATGCACTCTACATCCTGGGAAAGCAGAGTGCCCCTGCTCAGTCCCCTTCCCCATTCCACTCATGTCACAGCTATATCTAGCCTGAAACATGCGATGCATCTTCCTCTATCTGCAAGTTCTGCCAGCAGTGTCTTGTTTGGGGTGAGGAGGAGAGAAATGGGGAATGGGGATTTTATCCTCCCATGACACTCATCTCCTGCCTTGCCTGCAAGTGTGTGCAATAGCGGTATCCCGTCTGCCTCCTGGTTGCCTGGGCTGACCTGGAGAGAAGGGAACAGCTGTTCCCCTCTGTCCTTGCTTCGTTGCCCCTTTGGCAGTTCCCTTTTCCCTGGGAGCATTTTCCCTTCTGTTGGCTGCAGCACTCTCCTCTTCCCACAGCGTCCCCGTGGGCTCCTCGGCAGCCTCCCTGTGCGCAGGAGGAGCTGGTTTGCAGAGCTGATGGAGCTGCACTGCCAGCTGGGGAAGCAAAGCTACTGCAGTGATGCAAGTGCCGCCAGCTCGGTGCACCCTCCCCTCGTGACACAGCCCCGGGGCAGGGAGCTGTTTGGAGAGGGGGGCACTTGCTGCGCAGCTTGCTGCCTTTATTCCTAGGCTGATCAAAGGCCCCTGTTGAAGGATTTTTTTTTCTGGGCTTCTCAGCAAGCCAAGGATGCAGAGAAATGCTGGTGAGAGCTGCCATGCAGCTGGGGCTGCATGAGGGTGAATGATGCTCACCCAGCTCTGGAGCAGTGTGATACCTCTGGGCACCTGTGTGGGGAAGAAGGCACCTACCAAAATGTGGGTGCTCCCCGCCTGAGTGAGACCCTCTTTTCTGCTCTCTGCTTCTTTCCCCTCACTTTACCTTGCCTTTTCTCACCACTATTTTCTGTCCTTATGACAGAAAACCTTCTAACCCCCTTATTGAACAGCTGATACATTTATTATGTATATTGCCCCCCTCACATCTGTTCTCTCACCATCCCTCCTTTTTTCTCTCTCTGCTATGTGTCTCTCCATCTCTAATAACTATATATTGAACACAAGTGCTGCTCTAGGATCCCTCTTCAAGCTCGCAGGTTTGTTTGTTCCATTCCCTTCTGCAGTGTCTACAAAGTTGAATAAAGCAAATGATATATTGCTAGTGACTCGGGAGCATCAGACTGGTCAGACAGCTCACGCGGCCTCCATTGGCTCCAGCCCAAATCGGAGAGCTGCATACCAGGCAGTGTGTGCAGCCAGGACACAGCAAATGCAACAGGCAGAGGAAAGTACAAGTGTTTATTCAGATCAAGCAGGGGAGAAATTCCAGCACCTCCCAATGAATATGATCTCTTGTTCCCCCTGCCCCTGCAGCTCTTCCCGTCCTTCCCACAGTGGAGATGCAGGGGAGACGCTTGGCCCTGGTGTGGGGTTGTCGTTCGGCTGCCGTCACACCTCTTCCTCAGCTGTCTCCTCCTCAGCTGCTCCGGGCATGGTGGGAGGGAAGGTGACAGTGGCCAGAACAAGGGGAAGTTTGGCCATGCCTGAAGGGTGCAGTCCCTCCAGGTGGACACTGGTCTTGTGGTGACCCCAGAAAAGTGGCTGTTTGAGAAGATATCCCAGCCCTCCGCATGGTGTTGGCCTTACACTCTCCTGGAAACCCTCTCTGTTAGGTAAAAAGGGACACTGAGGAGGTAAGATTAAACTGTGTGTACATGGGTGTAATGAGGCTATTTCTTCTCCATGGGTGTGATTCAGGACCATCTCACACCTTCTCCCTTGTTACACTGCAACTCTCATCTGGCTGCCTAGCTCATTTCAGAGCTGAGTGTTGCTGGGTACTTTATTTTTCTTGGTGGCAACCCTCAATTCAATTACAATTTTCATTACCTAGAAGAAAAAATCTGGCCAAGTCCGTAATCCAAAAACATGGGGCTAACACCACCAGATAACATCACCACTCAGAAAACAGCAAGCCCTTTAGCCCTGTGACAGGTGCCACTCCACTGGCAACAAGAGAAACTGCCATGGCTGGCTGTACAGAAAGGAAATTCCTGCTCATCCTGGAGCGCTTTGAGAGATGTGAAAAACAGGTAGCAGTAAACCAGTGTGATCCAGAGAAGGGCCAGCGAAAAGATTGCTGGGGACAGAAGGAAGGGATGGTGCTCTATGTAGCTTGCTGAGACCAAAGGGTGATGAGCTAGATGGAACAGCATAGTGGAGGAGTTACTGGGTTTATTTAAGAGTCAAGGTTGATTATCAGGGAATAATTCTGCAGAGTAAGAGGCGCTAGGAAGTTGGGCAGTCTCCAGCAGGATGTGCCGGCAAGAGTTAAAGCAAGGTGGAATGGAGCTCTAGGAGATGCCTCCTGCTTGGGCAGGGTAGATGGAAGAGACTGATGATCCTTTCCCCCTTGAATTTCAGCATCCACACATCTTGGGGGAGGCACCCAGAGGTGAGAGCGCACAAGCTGTTCCATTCTTCACCTGCTGTGACATAAATCATTTGAATATGACTCGTGACTGCAGCAGAGTCAGTATAATAAAGCTATTGAGACAAATGGCAGTCATGCAGATTCAGTGCCTAGGGAAGGTGGGAAGATGGGTTAGACCTGCCCATGGATCATGGAAGAAGAAACGCACAGGGGCAGGGGATGGTGTTTCACTGCTTGGGCTTGGGCATAGCACTCCAGTCCTGGCAGGAAGAGAGACTGGCAGCTATCGTATTCACACACATGTCCACGTGCGCTCTTCCCACCCTTCCTACCTCTGCTCTGAATTGTCTTCCATAGCCTGGATTTCCTACCAGGATGTTTTCATGTTGGTTGCTTCCCTTCTGGAGTTTGAAGCTACTACAACAAAATTAGCAAGTTAGGAAGCTGGGAAGTGGAGGCCTTAAAATTTGTTGGCAAAACTACCTAGAACACTTGGTGTCACATTAATAGGTGCCTCTGTTTTGCATTGTATGGGTGAATTGCATCAGTGCTAGATAAATGATGTAGGCAAGTCAGCAGGGACAACATGTTAACCACAGCCTCGTGAGCTTTTAGTGGCTTTGCTGTGTCCATTCCCTACTGTCCCACATTACCTATTTGAGAATGGAGCAGTTACTCACATGGTGGATAAAAGTTTTCTTCACTTTGTTCATCTGCAGTGAACAGTCACAAACTCTGGAATTCTCCCTGGAGGGGTCACAGACAGCGACTGGTCAGCTGTTGGCAAACCTCCCTCCTCCAGCACTCCTTTCTGAACAGAAACCATAGCATCTTGTAGCTGGTGAGTCCATGTGCTGGCACTACTGGTACCTTCAGGGTCTCCCTTCAGATGACCAGGGCAGAACCTGGTACTCCTCCCTGCAGTTTGGGTCACCTCAGCATTGCCTCTATAGAAACCTCTGGCACTGTCAGTGAAACCATTGCCCACATTGACCACATGGACTTTATTTCCAACTCTCTTCTTCTTCTTTCTGTTCTTGTTCTGAAAGAAGAGGCAGGTGAAGACCTGCTTGAAACGCTTGCGGAAGTGCTTGGAAATGAGAGCATAGACGATCGGATTGAGACAAGAATTGGCATATGACAAGCAGTGGGAAGCCAGGCGACAGGCGTAAGTGGCTCGGTTGAAGGGAAAGTGACCAAACCAGAAGCACAGGATGACCAAGTGGTGGGGCAGCCAGCAGAGGCAAAACAAAATGGCAACGGCCACGATCATCTTGGTGACCTTACGCTTAGCCTTCCGGGCCTCCGAGATCCTCTCAAGGGGGTCTACAGATGTCCACAGGAACTTGATGGTCCGGGCATATGCCAGGCTCACCACAATGACAGGCAGGAGGTACCCGAAGACAAACGTGAGGATATCCAAAATCTTTCGGCGCTGGTCCTCCCAAATGGGGACGCAGATGGGCATCCCGTGGTAATGGACAATGTGGTAGTAACTGAGGTAAGGCCCTGCGAAGAGCAGCGACAGGGACCAGATCACTATAATGGCCACTCCCGCATTTCGGGAGGTGCGGAGATCCCGGGATTTCAGCGGATAGCGAATAGCCAGGTACCTAGTGGGGGGGGAGAAGGAGAGATCAAGCAAAACGGATAGGTAAGTTACATCCCCGACTCCCTGCCTTCTGCGCATACCTTACCACACAGCCACCCATCCCTCCTGCTTCTCCACTGCTTAGAAGGGAGGATTATGTTGAATGCATGTGGTGATCAGTGTTACCCCACTGCCGGGGGCAGGCTTGCCCTCTCTGCTGCAAGCAGCAAGCCTCCTGAATCAGGGAAGAAAAGGCCCCAGATGGCCCCAGGCTGTGCCTCATCTCTCCTCTGGCAGACTGCTGCCTTGGGCTGCTGGTGCTCCTGGCTCTACCTGGCAGACACCCAGGCCAAGTGTGTGCCTCCACTCCTCCTGTTAAAGTGAGGAAGGGAAGGGACTGGCTAACCAGAATGGGAGCTTCACTAGATGCTGAGAGAGGGCATGGGGAGATGGGGAGTAAAAGATGAAGACTAATTCCACAGGGCCTGCTTCTGAGGAGGCTGTCTGCTTCTTAGAGGGCACTGGGTGGGGTAAGGACTGGTCTTTCTCTTACCCCTTAGTCAGGAGAGACAAACACTTTGTCCTTGAGCTAGCAGACTCAAAGGTGAGGGAACACTTACCTGTCAACGGAGACTGAGGCCAAGGTGAAGCTGCTGGCATACATGGTGAGGTAGATAAGGAAATGTACAGTCTTGCAGGCAAAGGGCCCAAAAAGCCACCCATCCAGTGTGTAAATAGTGGCCTGGAAGGGGACACAGCAGATGATGAAGCACAGGTCGGCCATGGCCAAGTTAAGGATGAAGAGGTTGGTGGTGTTGTACTTCACTTGGCTGTTGCGCAGCAGCACGGCCAGCACCAGGCCATTCCCCACAGTGCCCAGAAGGAAGATGAGGGAGAAGATCACTGGCACGATGATCCCTGCAGCTCGCACCTCCAGGCTGTCGGAGGAGGCGTTCCAGCCCTCCGGCATCCCCCTCTCCGACAGTGCCAGCCTGTGCAGGAAGAAAAGAGAGAGACAGCACCTCTTCCAGGTCCAGACTGTGCATTGCTGTGGAGGCACGGATGCCATTCGGTGTCACACTTGGCCCAACATTAATCTGTCCACCAGAGCTATATCCCTAGAACCAATGCCTGATCCATAGGTGCCTGTGTATCCTGCACCTTTTGACTGCAGCCAGGGGCTCTGCCTGCTCCATACTTGGAACGTGGTGTTGGGAATATGTGCAGAGGGGGAACAAAATCCAAGATATGCTGAGATTCACAAAAAAATCGCTATTCATGTCCATATCATGGCACCTCCTCTGCTCCCAGCCTCGAAGGACCCTCCACCACACCACCTGACCTTCTCCACATTCCTTAAAAAAATCCCAACGCTCCTAAACCTCTTGCGATTTCTTGTCTGGGCAATTTTTAATCCCAGCTTGTGTTCCACAGGGCTCAGTGAGGGCTGCAAAGATGTAGGGAAGGTGGCTGCAAGCAGTTCTGGTACCCTCACCCTGCCCCACACTGGCTGCTAAGGCTGTGCCATCTCCAGCAGCTGGGACAAGATGCCTCCCATGCAGGATAACACATCTCAACAGCATCATGCTGGCACGCTCCTGCCCCAGGGGAACTCTTTGCCTCTTTCAGCTGGGATCATCCTCCCCAGGCCTCGCTATCCCTGACTCTGTTTGCATAGTGATATTCAATATAGGAGAAGCAACTGAGAAAAACTCTGATGCTGAGAGGAGGCAGCAAGCGGGCTGGGATGGTGGAGGCCATATGAGTGTATAAGCAGGTGTCAGGAACGATTCACACTCTAATACCTTTTATTCCATTTTCAATTTTGAGTTTAGAAGGTCCCAAGAAAAGCAGACAATGGCAATGGAGCACGATCTGAGGGTTTGGGGTACTACTGACTCAGTAGATAGGTCACAAGAAAGGGGAATCAGCTACTCGGTCCTATCCTGCCCCAACGTGCTCACACTCTGCGCTGTTCGGTCTCTCCTCCACTCTTTGCACAGCTTTGTGCTGCCAAGTGTCTGTGCCTGTGATGTGGGAGAGGACAGAGGGGAGACTCCAGAGCACCACCAAAAGCACCAAGTGATAATCATTGCGAAGCAGTGCAAATTATTCCAAAGCCAAAGGAGAGGGGTATTGGGATCTGCTGCAAAACTTCCTCCAGTAGTGAATAACACAGCTTTCAGACAGGGAGTGCAAGCACTCTATCTCCTAACAAGTCTTTGCTTTATTGTTCTATCATTAGAACAAATTGCCCTTCGCTGGGCAGCAACAGAGAAGATAAGACAGTTATCTAGCAACTGTTGAGATGCAATTAACTCTTTTTTGCGTAGTGCAAGTTCTTTCACCCCACGCTTCCCCATCTCTCAGTTCACACTGCTTCTCCTTCCTCGCAGTCTTTCTGTATCCTACCAAAAGGTCATCCCTGGCTGGCTGGCTCTGCAGTCCCCTCTCTCTCTCCTCCATGCTGGCCCCGGGGTTCTTCCCGCTCGGGCAGAGGCCAGTACACTCTCACACCTCACACACTAGCTACAGCGCATCTTGTCATCAGCTTCCTTCCTGCTAGCGGAGCCCAGGGCTGCCCCTCCGCTTGGGAAGCCGGCACTCACCTTTGGGAGGAAGGACCTGCCGCTTTGCAACTCTTTCAGGAGAGACCTTCAGCCCTGGCCGCTCCAGCAAGGAGGGGTAGCCCCACTGCCCTCCACGATGCAGGCCACGGAGAAACAACCTGGGCAGCACCGTCCCTCCTGCCTGGGTCCTGCCACCCAGCTCTGATTTCCCGGTCGCTTAGCCGCCAGCTCCACTCTCTCTGGCTCTCACACTCTGCTCTCTCTTTCTTCAGCTCCTCTCACTCTCTCTTTGCCTCCCCCTTTTCCCTCCGCCTGCTCCTACAGCTGATCCATTGATCTCTTTTTTTTTCCCCTCCTCTCTCCATGAGATTGGATTTGGAGTTAACCCTTCTGTGCCCAGCTTTCCTGTGGGTTCAGCTGCTCCCCTCTTTCCATGAGGGGCTGAGAAGAACTAATGTACTGTTCTTCAGTGGGAAAAGAAGGATGGAGATGGACAGAGATTCCCACAGTCAAGCCGTGCAGGGACCCTATCTCCTCTGGCTCTTCGGGAAGTGTTTCTGAATACCTCAAGAAAATAGGCACATACCATCACAACAATCCTGGCTCCCTCCTGCCCCATGCTTGGGATATGGATGTGAACCCTCTGGAGAATGAGAAAATAATTATTATCATCATTTATTCATAACTATTAGTTTATTAGCTGAATGGAAATAAGTGCCTTATCACAGACCAGACTCTTCCTCACTCTGCCCTGTAACAGCAGATCCTCAAGAAGAAGTGGAAAGCAGGTGCTGATTTCTGCCTAGCCCAGGTCTGACTTGTCCCCAACAATTTCCTATGCCAGGATGATGTGATGTGTGTAGGGGGGGGAGTTGTCCAGAGAGGGTTTTTTTGAGAGGGTGTACTCTGTCGGGATGGCTGGTATGGAACAGGCTCCTGTGGACACGAGGAGGGACAAACCTGACCCTTGCAGCTCTCCTTTCTCTTCTTTCCCGCTTTCCAGCTGCATTCATGTTCACGAAGGGATATGTGCGCTGCAGGCCCCCAATTATACAGGCCAGCACCAAGTGTAGCTCACTTGAGGGGTGGGCGGAGGACACACGGGTTTTGAAGAGAGGAGATGTAATCCAGGAGTGGTTTCGTGGTCTTTTCCTGGGAAGACTCAAAAGCCACCAGAGATGCAGAGTGAGTCTGAGGAGATGTGAGGCCAAAAGACCATGATCTTGGGGATGACCCCAACCTCTGACAATACCTCCCCTCCCAGGAAGGCCTTCATTGCCGCATGAGGCCCACTGCAGTTCATCCTTCCACAGAGGAAGGGGAAAGAACCTGCAAGCATGGCTAGGATCAGAGAACAGGGGTGCATTCATCTCAGCGGATCCCATATCTCCATGGGAACAGGCCTGTTTGATGGCAAGTGGCCTTGTCGGGCCACTGTGGGTGAGTGGGGAACATCTGCTGCCTCTTCAATCCCCTCTGGGGTTTGCAGGGAAGGATCTGTCTGTCTCTTCAAATCACAATGCCTTGACAGCCCTCTCTGTAAGGCAAAATGAACAGGCTGGATGCAAGGGAGGAGGCTGCACCGGTCTCTGCCTCTCCACATTGGCCCCTTCTCCCTGGGGCAGGGCTGGCGAAGGTACCTTCTCTGATGCAGGTTTGCACAGAGGTGCTCTGCCGTCTGAATTCGCTCCCAGGGTCCTGGACTGCGCAGCGTTTCCACCACAGGTGCTGCCGGCTCGTGCATCACCCTGGTGGGAGACCTCCCAGCCCCATATCGCCAGTACCCTCTAACATGGCACCTCTCCTCCCCCAAGCCTTGCACACCTGCAAGGGAGGTGGTGCAAAGCCCTGGTGGGTTTTCCCCAATATCACCTGGAATGGCACCCCTCGACCCTGCAGTGCCCATGACCCTGCTCTGGGCAGCACAACCTCCTCCCCCTCTCCTTCCTCCTCGTCCCCGAGGTGCCTCCATGGCTGGTTGTGTCTCCACGGGCAGCCGTGGTATCAGGCACTGTAACTAGGGTAGAGGGGACGGCTCCCTCCCGCCGGAGGGATGCGGTGATAACCAGCGGGAGAGGACGGGGCAGCCGCCACAGCACCAAGGGCAGCCCGTGGGAGCGGCGCTCGCCATGGACACCCGCGGCTGCCTCGTCCTCCTCCTCACCCGCCTGCTGCTGCTGCTGCCAGAAGCACTGGGCCCCGCCGACTGCCTCCTCGCGCCACAGGACCTGCCGCCCCTCATCCAGGACACGCCACTGCCACCCGCTACCGCCGACCCTGCCGCACGCCTGCTGCGGGCCCGGCCCTCAGCCCCGGTGCGGCCCTACAGCCTGTCCCTCTCCCCCGACGACTACCACTACTCCCCCAAGCCCAGGCACCTGCGGACCGGGCGGCTCCGCAAGCTCCTGGGCCCGTCCTTCGACCCCTTCTGGATGTCACCAGAGGACCCGCGGGGCCGCAACACCAGCGCCGAGGACCTGGAGGCCCTGAGCCGGGAGCTGGCGGAGGGCGCTGGACGCTACCGGCGCCAGCTATGGCGGGGGGGGGGGGGGCGCG
>NW_010588314.1:443773-461537 GCF_000705375.1 Tinamus guttatus | reverse complement strand
AGGCTGACGGATGAGGGGAGTAACCGCTGTGCGCCGCGGGCTGCCACCGCCTCAGTGCGCCGCCACTGCGCTGTCACCACCGCCCTTTAAGGGCGAGGTGCGGACCGCAGCGGGGACTGCGCCCCTGTGCGCCACCCGCACCGCGACGACGTGGCGGCACCGCCCGCGGCCCCACACAGCCCCCTGGCCCAAGGCTGGAGGGACACTGGGGTCTCGCTGAGAAGACTAGGAGGGACGCTAGAGGGGACACCGAGGGTAGACACTGAGTGCAGTCAAGGAGAGTCACTGGAAGACACAGAGAGACATGGGCACACTGCATAGGGACAAGGAGGGACATAGGCACGCTGGGGACAAGGAGGGACACTTGGGGACCCTAGATGGGGACAAGAGACTTGGGGACTTAGTGGAAACAAGCAGGGACACGGGCACAGAGGGACAGATGGGGACTGGGTTTGGACAGGAGAGACTGAGGGGGACACCAGGGAAACAAGGAGGGCAACTTGGAGGTGACACTGGGTTTGGACAAGGAGAGACACTGTGGGGATACCAGGGGAATAAGGAAAGACCTGGGGCAATCCTGGAGGGGAGATACAAGGAAGGTACATTGTGGGGACAAGGAGTGATGCTGGGGCTGTACACCAAGAGGACACTGGAGGGGGACAAGGAGGGACACTGGTGGGAACAAAGAGTGGTACAAGGGGGGACAAAGGGATATTAGGGGAGACAGTGGGAGGTGGACACCAGTGAGTCAGGGAGGGACACAGGCGGTACAAGTGTCCTTCCTTTCCCTCTGACTCAGGCTGCTGAAGATTCTCCTTGTAGGTGTGCAAATGGTTCCCCTCTACACGTACACTCTGACCTGGGACCTTGCAGGTGCATTTGCTCACAATAGTTTTTTTTTTTTTTCTTTCCCCCGCTTCCCCCCCACCCCAAATAATCCCCAAAAGGCTCAAAACAGCTTCCACAGTAGTACTCCATGGCCAAATGCCTCTGACCTTCTACCCTGCTCCCCACTGAGTATTTTGGGGACAGCCTTGGCTCGTCTCTCTTGCATGTGTGGTTCTTGTCACAAATAAAGGCGTCTCTCTCATTTTTGGCGGGAAAGAGAACAACTCTGTGCAAGGGGCTGGGGAGGGTGTATAACAAGGATAACCAACCGTTATTTCCAAAGCTGGGTAAGTGTTTTATTGCTCCTGGGAGATTAAATGTGGGTGCTATCATCATCTTGCTGGTAGAACTTAGATAGTGTTTTGTACCTTCTTAAAATATCTGGACTTACACAGATCGTGCACAGAGACATGTCATGCGGAGCTCAGAGCTGAAACCTGACAGCTTGAAATATCTTGGCCTTCAAGAGGGCATTAAAATACACACAGCACCCTTTCATAACCTTTACATGCCTAGAACTCCAGTGACGCAAAAGCTACCGTCAAGGTGCACACATATATTTATATATGTGTGTGTGTATGTGTGCATGTGTTTATATACATATATATATGGCATATTTATATACCCCCCCACACACACATATGTATATGTGTGTACGTGTATCTGGACCCCAAGAGCTGCCCACTTCAGCCCGCTTTGTGTTCCACATGCTACATGAGCATGATGCAGGATGCTGTCTTGCAAGGAGATACTTATCCCCTTGATGCTTTTTTTCTCCTGGAAGAATTGTAGGACTGAAGTCATGCCGTACATCTCCAAACCTCCCGGTTCTGTCTTTACCTTCACATGCTGCTTTTTTCCTTCTGCAGTGGGACTTTTATATATGGGGAATGAGAAAGGAACTGAAAACACAAGTCTGGAAAAGACTCATGTTCAAAGCATAGAAAGTGTTTGCAAGGACCAAAGTCACACTGGGGGCATGTGCAGAAGTGGGATGCTGGGGTGAGCAGGGAAGGAGGGCCTTTTGCCTCCCTGCAGATGATATCCCCCACTGGAAAGATGTGACATGGGTTAATCTAGGGATACAGATGCTCCATCAGGAAGGAGGATGTGATAAGGATTGATATTAACTCCTAGACAAAACCTTTCTGAAATACTCAAACCAGAAGATGCTTCCCCTTTCCCATGTTCTCCCAGACTCACAGCTTGATCTGGTGTGAATCCAGTCAGAAGAGCAGGCTGGGGCCAGCACACAGGGAATGCCTGTGGTGGGGCGAGGGAATCGGCACTTGACAAGCCCAGAAACTTCACTGCAAACCTTTTTTTTTTGGGGGGGGGACGAGTCAGAAGTGCCTTGCAAGCAAGATAGACATAAGAAACCAGGCTTTAAAAAAAAAAGAAAAACGCAACTCTTCCCACTCTCTGGGTGGGGAGAGTATCTTGAGCACTTATTTCTCCTCAAGTGTCTGAATATGTACTGCTTCCCAGCTATGCCAGAATGGGCAGAGGATTGCAATGGCAAAGCCAAAAGCCATCCAAGCCTGTTCTTGGATGATGGATATCAGCAGCAAGGAGGAGCAGTGCCTGACTCTGTTCCTGGAGGCAATGCAGTGCACTGGTACTCTGCATTTATTTTGAATCACCAGTGCCCTTGGTAAACAGCATGCAGCAGGTGAGTATAGCCAATGTGAAGCATTTCACCCCAGTGAAAGGGCTGAGCAGGTCCCCATAATCATCGGGCAAGACATTGCAGGCTGCTGAGCATAAGGCCTTCTCCCTATGAAGGAAGGGATAGGCCCGCATGCAGGTAAGCTTGTAGTTTGGTCAAACAAAAAGGTGACTGGGAGCACTGGGGATGGCCTTTGCAAGAGAGGTAAGAAAGTTGTGCCTTATAGACAGTGCTCTTCTCTGCTGACCTCCGGAACCAGGTGCACATGTACCCAGGCACCAGGGCTGCTGCCCCAAGCATATGAACCCAGCCAAACCTTTTCCTGATGCAGCTTGCAAATGCAGAAAAAAACCCAGCCAAACCTTTTCCTGATGCAGTTTGCAAATGCTGCAAGAAAAGAGTAAAGGCTGGGAAAGTCCTATCTATTTATTTATATTCCTACTCCTGACTAGGACACTTGCTGCTTCTTTCTGCTGCCAGCCTCATTTCTTTGCTGGATGTCTTTTTCTCCTCCAAATTGGATTGTTACTTTTAGATCTGGTATGAAAATCCATGCCCTGATAGCACTAACCTATGAAGCTGTGGGCTTTTTGGAAGCCAGTGCCTATGCTGCTAGCCAGTGGCAGTGCTTCACCTCCGCAGCTGTATTTCACTGGGCTGCAGCTGTTGTAAGGCTGTCTCATGCTGTATCATTAAAATAGCACACTCCGCCACAGAGCAGCCTCCTCTTAGGGGAGAGGAGGGCAGGCACGGGAAGGTGGTGAACATGGATGTTCTGCTCCAGAAGAACCCTCCTTTCTTGGGCCAAAATTGCCTGGCTTTTCTAATCCTCACAGCATTTCCTGTGCTGGCTACTGCTAAGAGCTGTTTTGAGGCTGGAAGTGAGCTGTAGCACCTGCAGAACATCTGATTTTAAAAATGGCAAAGAGATCATAACCGTAAGAATACCCACTCTTCCGCCACACCTCAGTTTGTGTTGCATTAAATCTAATAAATCCATCTGTTTCTTTCCTATCCTGAGTTGTATGCCCCATTTGGACTGCCCTTTGAATATTCAATTTGGGGTCATGCAGTGAAAGGCACCTTCCTGCTGCAAAGGGGAGGCAGGCAGCAGTGCTCATGATGGGCTTTGCTGGGCTCTGTGCCACACTTTGACCAGGGGAAGGACAGTTTATTTCCCTAGTCTGGAGTAAAACACTGTCGGCCTGCACGTAGGCAAACCAGACATAGGCAGATAAGGCACCATCTGGTTTTATTTTTGTTGAAGTTTTTAACTGCCAGAAGCATGAAGGATTGTCTGTAAGCCGGCAGCTGAGAGTGCACGGTGGTGAGACACAAACAAGAGCACCAAACCCCACTGCTTCTCCGATCCTTATGGAGGCTCAGGGACGCGGGCTGACCGCAAAGCCTCCAGTGTTAAATTAGGCAGCCCTTATCAGGGTAACACACTGCGCAGGGAAGGGGGAGTCACTTTACCTAACTTTCCCTGTCTGAAAAATTAGCTGTCTTATCTAAATCAGTCACCTGGGCACCTTTTGTAGCCAATGGATACAGCTCAGCCGCTCCAGGGATGCAGCCCCCTATAGCAGGTACCTCTGGTGGCGCACAACACCCTCTCCCCTCCATGTATCCCTTCATCCTGATCCCTTCATTTGGATGAGGTTTTTGATTTTTAGCTGTCAAAATAGTGAAAACATTGCTTGCTTCCAAGTGACATGTGAGGACAAGCCATAAAGATGATCAAGATTCCTTGGACTGTGGCTGGTCTTGCCAATGGAGGATCCTGAGCAAAGAGCCTGGGCATCACCTAAACTCCCCACTTAACCCTTGATACCGGAAGCAACCCTCTAATCCTGGAGAGCTGCTCTGAGACACTGATGTGTCTTTAACACGTCTGGGGCAAAACCAAGACCAGTTCTCCAGCCTGGGGCCAGACAGTGAGGCTAAGCAGCGCGATGCAAGCAAGCGCAGGGAAAAGCAAGCCCAGGCCTTCCCTGGGAGAAGGCCTGTCTGTCTGGGCTCATGCACCACCTGGGCTCTGCACAGGAGGCACTTTGTGTTTGCTCCTTCACCCCTCTGGAAAAATATTCTTGTGGGCCATCTGCTCCCCGCTCTACCCCTCACTGGGACTGTGCCTGACTCAGGCTTGTGCCTTTATTTTTGGCCACAGGAAGCACTTCTGTTCTTATCCGTTGCTCAGTACTGTCTAGCTGCTTCCCTGTGGCAGCAGCCAGCATCCCTTGTCACTCTATGGCCCCTGGTAGGGCTGATAACCCCGGAGCACGGAGGCGGCCGGGCCAGGCCGGGTAGGGCAGGAGCGCGATAAAGACAGGAGGTTTGGGCACACTCTCTCACAACGGCTGAACACACAGCCGCCGCGACAGAGCGGGGAGGAAAGAGCAGAAGGGCTGAGGGGACGAAATGGACCACCGGAAGGGCACGTCCCTGTGGTTACAGAGGACTGGGGGTGAGCGCTGGGCAGGAGGTTGTGCCAGAGGCACCGCCATCGCTGCTGGACACATCATCTCCTGATGTGCCCTGCCTGGGAGATGCCATCTTTTCTGCCTGTGACAACCTCATCTCTTCTGCAGGCTCCCGCTCCTGTCCTGCCTCCAGACCACCACAAGCTCCCCATGGGCTAAGTGACCCTTTCTAGCAACTATGTTGCCGTCTTTGGCAGGAGACTTTGGCCAATGAGCCCTTTCCATAGTGCACTATGTTCAGGGAAAGCACTGCTACTGAAATACCCTCTTACGATCACTCAAATATCAAGACTTCAAAGGCCTCTGCTCCAGTGCCCCATGGGTGGTTACCCTTGGATTTCCCTTTCCTCTTGAGTTCACCACAAGGAAATCTGTCTAGTCTCTCCAACTCTCCTGGCCTAATTTATCCTCAGAGTTGGACTGTGCAGAACTGGAGAACTAACGCCTCTTAGCTAGTGGTCCCTTACAGCGTCTTTGGAAAAGGAAATGCCTTGCTACCTTCCCTGCAGATGGAGCCATTTCCAAGGCCATCAGAGCATCATTTAGCTGGATCCTGGTGGAGCAGGTGATGGGGAGGAGATCAGGGTACTGCGGCGAGCCCCTAGCCCCTGAGGAGAGGGGACGTGAATCCAACCAGCCCTCTGTGGTCAGATTACCTCCAAACCATCCTGACATTAAGCGGCAGAGATTGAGAAATCCCATTTTTTTGACAAACCTCAAAGGAAAGAGCCTGGTGAAGGAATCCGCTCAGTAATCCAAATGACTTCATTTACATTCTTCTCCCTCCCTGTACCTAATTTGACCAGACTGTCAGGATTTATTCCAGCGAAGGACTTCATCTTCTTAAATGGTCAAACCACATACATTGTGGATGTGCTGCAAGTGCTATGGCTAATGACTGATGCCTTTTAGGGCAAAAAAGGTTGTTCATTAGCATCAAAGTGCATTAGGCAGAGAAAGCAGCAGTCTTGGTGATTAATGCCAGTGATTCTGCAACTGCAAAATTTTGTTTTACCTGGTTTCTAGTTTCAGAGAAACTACCTTTCCCAAATATACAGACCTCCAGCTGAAGTGATAGGACACAGCAACTCTGGCACTCAGATTCAAGTGCTTCAATGCCTCTTTAGAAGCAAAGCAAGGAAATTAGCTGTTTTTTCCAGCTGCATTCTTCTTCAGGGCTCACGTGCAGCAGCAGAGCCCTCAGGCCCCTGCAAGCAGAGGAACACAGCCACAGCGCTGGTCAGCGAGAGCAGCTCAGCCCCCATCGCCACAAAGAGCACCGCATCTTTAATGATGGCAACAAACTGTGAAGGGGTATTAAAATTTTCAAAAGGCTTAACACGGAAGCAGTTTTCAGTGGCATTTTGTGGAAGGGATGAAGCCAAACATGGAAGCAATTTTCCCTGGGTCTATCATTACAATGATGATTGCACTCTGCTAGAACAAATAGAGGTTTTAAACAGGCACCAGCAACCTCTCCAACAAGTGGCCTCAGACTGATGGAGCGGTTATGACAGTGTGTTTTAAAAGAATTATGAGGTAGTTTTTAAAAGCAGGTGGCTCCTTAATTACACAGACTGTTCACTTTTACGCGGCCAGTCACGGCTGTGGTTTCTCCCCTTGCTTGAGGCTGGGACATTTCTGTTGGCCATAATCCTACAGTTCAATCACAGGTGACTGGAGTTTGTTCAGCCATCGCTTCGGGAAGTTTGAGGGGCTACGTGAGGTGCCATGAAGACAGGGCCTCCCCCTGGCTGTTATCTCCTTTACTTAGGACATTTCGGGTGACTCTTCTCCCCACCCCCACTCCTTTCCTCTGGTTCCTCTGGACCCAGAAGATAGCAATGCCCCAAAGACAGAAATGACAGTATCATCCTACCACACTCTGACAGGGGAGCCACTTGATTAACTTACTCCTGGTTTTGGAAGGGGCATTCCAGAGCACAGAAACGTGTCGCCTCGAGATGATTAGCCGGTCTGTCTCGAGGGACAGCTGATCTGCTGCTGTGCAGCCCTGAGGAGGAGCGTCTAGACCTCATGTCAAGCACTGACACATTTTGACTGTGCTTGTCTGACATGCTTATCTGGGCCAACAGCCTTCAGGCAGGAAGAGGAAGAAAGAAAAAACACGTTTGAGATCCCAAATGCCTTGAGGAGGGGGCTGGTGAACAGCAGGCCATAATCAAATGCTGCCTTTACTGTTAGTCCTCCTTTTTTTTTCCTGTGGATAGCATCTTCTCTCACCCAGTATCCTACTTCCAGAGGTTCCCGTCCCTGGGGGTGGGATATGACACTGCTAATTTGGCACCTAACACAGCAGTAGGGCTGGGGTGTGGAGGAAGGTGCCGATCTCCTCATGCAGGCTGGCACCCAGGCAGGCAGGGAAGCCTGCCGGTGGCAGGCACTGCATGTGCGTCGTTCTCCCGTCTTCCGTCTCCTATTGGGACAGGCAACCCCCTTTTTCTAAAAGAAAAGAAAGTGCGAATATCCCTGCCACCTGCAAGACAAGTCCCTAAACTCCATGTCTTGTTCCTAGCTTGATGACTACTCATCCCTAATGGCAGGACTAATCTCCATCATCTGGACGCAGTTGCCTTTTGCTGATGTGTCAGCTCTTTCCTTCCCATCCTAGGCCAACAGAGTACTAAATATCAAGGGAAAAGCTGAGACCTTGGGCACCGCTAGAGAGGGCAGTTCTCCGCGCAGGAAGTGCTGTCGACTTTGCTGTTCTCCCTGCCTGAAGCCCTCCGTAACCACCAGGGGGAGGCAGGCTGCCATGAGGCGAGGGGAAGCGCTCGCCTCCAGGAGGCTGCTGAGGCCTGGAGCAGGCTACAGAGGGGCTCCTGCGAGGGCTTCCCGTAGCGCCAGGCCAAACAAACCGTTTGCTCAGCACGATCAGATCATACATCAGCGTGGGCATGAAGCAGAGCAGAGCCGGTCCTGGTTCAGCCCCCTAGGAGGCCAGGAGCTGAGCTCAGCTCGCTGCCTCTTGCACCATTTGGTGTGTTGCCCAACTCCCTTTCGAGGATGATGAAAGCCTTTGACCCAGTTTTACTGGAATGTGTGACCTACTGAATGGCTTCTCTTACCTAAGCAGAGCAGTCAGCAAAACAGGAGCTTTTCTGCCCAAATCCTCTGGATGCACACAAGCATACACACGCACACACAGAAAGGGCGACTCGTACACCCTACTGCCCCACTCGGCAGCCATGCAGCCTACTCGCAGAGGAGTGGTACTGTATATGCTTCACATCATCCCTCTCTTCTTTATTCCCAGCAGTAAAGTTGCCTCAGAGACTAAGCTACCAACTAGTTACACTACATGGTTATACCAGTTATCAGGAGCCCAGCAAATACTCAGACATAACCCATCTCCTAGCAGTTGACAGTGTCCTTAAGCCCCACTTCTGTTTATACACTGAAATCTCCTCACCCCTGCTCATCGCAGTGCTTTAGTGTCCCAGCTGACACATCCATCTTCTTGGAGGCCCACACTCATTCCAAGAGCTCTCCTTGACCCCTCTGCCTTCCCCTCTTCAAATGGCGCCTCCAGCCTGCTGCACAAGCCAGCAATGTTTCTAGCTCGGCTCCTTCCAAATTGCCAGAAGCCTCTCTGCAGAGTGGAAGTTTATGTTTACAGTGCAGCTCGGCCAGCTGAGCAAGGAGCACTTACTGGTAGGTTCTGCATCCTCCCATACCAGAGCAACCAGGCAGACTCCCCCCACCCCTGCTCCAAGAGCAATACATTTTCACCCAGAAACAAGAGGGAGGGATGTATTTCAGATTGCTTCTATCCCCCTTCCCTGAGACCTTCTGACCTGCCCTCTTATGCGTGCCCTTTGTTTTTCCAGTAGCTTGCACTAGATTTCTGTCTCCCACTAAAGAGACATTAAACAAGACATGGCAGCATTTGATTCATCTCAGGCTCTTCTGCCATAGGGCTGGGACTTTTGGACAGGTGACATAAAACAGATTATTTCCCCCCAGAGTCAAGGAGAGGAGGAACAAACAGCTGGACAGCTATGCTGCATCACTTCTCTCATTCTCCAGCTGTGGGTGAATACTGTTGTCCTTCCACAAGGTTAGAGAAAGGGACGTGGCCATCAGCATTCCTGTGCACATTTCCAGCACAGGAGAAACCCTGAGCAAACAGAACCATCTGTCTACACAAGCCACGCAAGAGCTGTAACGCTGGGGCCTGAGATACACAGCTCAGCACTATGAACTAGAAAGAAGCAAACTCTGCATTTAACAGTAGCTGCAAAGTTAGCTTAGAGCATGCCTGCTCCAAACTGATGCACAAACCTGGCACTAAAGAGCAGAGGAAAAACTACCCCCACTGAACAGGGTTAGGAAGCCCTGGCAAGCCTTCCACACTCCGAATGCATTTTACTCAGTGACATGGGAAGATTTTATTAAGTTAAAATTTGAACTGCACAGCAGAGCAGTAGCTGTCACCTTCAAGAGCTGGCTGGGGTGGGGGCAGTAGCAGCCTCTCAGCTCCTCTTCGCCGGAGAGGACAGGATCTCCCCTGTCCTGAATGGAGGGCAGCTGGGAGAAGGTCCCCACAGCCCCAGGCTCCTGCCAACTCAGTTCATGAAGGAGCCAAAGGACAGTCTCTGAGAGTACTTCATCAGGCGGCCTTTTGCCAAGGTCTCCTCTTTTGAAGCATATCCATGGCAGACTGCCCGTTAGCTCCCTCCTATGGTTTTTGTCTGTCTTGTCTGCAGGTCCCTGGGGATAGCGTGGGGGGAGCCTTGTCCTCGCAGTATGTCCCAGCAGGGCCTCAGAGACATTTGGAAGGGAGGAAACAAGTCCAGCTGAAGGTGGCTGTGTGATCAAGAGGAATGCGGCTGGGGAGGAGGGAAAACAAATTCTTTTTTTTCAGGTTAGAAGATGCTGGTGATGTAAAAAGTTTTCCCCCTCCTATGCCTCCTCTTTCCAGGGAAAAAAAAAAATCTATAAAATATATTTTTTTCCACATATAAAATCCTGAAGAAGGTGCACAAAAGGAGCCAGTCCAAACAACGTGCTCAGATACGCAGGTGAAAGGAGTTTGGAAGGGCTTCATTGAAAGCTTTGGGAGGGGAGTGAGGAAGCTGCATGGGAAAGGGAGATTTCTTGCCAAGGCGATTACAGATGGGATTCAACCTCTCCCTCCCCGTAAGTGAGGAATGGAGCAAATAAAAAAAGAGAACAGATAAACAGATGAAGAGTAGACCTATGGAGGAAACAGAGAGACCAAAAAAAAATGTTTAGAAGGATCCCAGTGAGTGCAGAAACACCCCTGCCCTTCTGCTACCCACGAGCACGGCCCTTTAGCCATCTGCTAGAGACCTTAGCCTTGCCCAACCCCAACCCTGACAGCTGCTGCATCCAGGCAAGACACAAACTAGCTCTGGATAACAGGGCACCCTTGTTCACTTCATAGCGCCCTGTCACTCCACTTCCTTATCCACATATAGTCACCTGCATCAGGGAAACCCCAAGAGTAAATGTTAATGATTAGCTGGAGTCAGGGCTGCTTTGGTGCAGACCCAAGATTTCCTGCTGTGGTATGTAAGCCCCTTCAAAGGTGAATGAAGAGGAAACATTACCCATGCGGGGAGCAGATTATCAGGTAAGTGTCCCCACAAAAACTGCAAGGTAAAGGCTGGCATGGGGCCAGCTCCTACCCCTCAGCCTAGTTTAGTGGCACTCGGTGCTGGCAACAGGAAGGCAGCCAAGCATCGAGGGCAGCATGGGGTGAAGAGAGACAAGGACATTGAGGAGAGAATATCAGGGACAAGAGGAGGGCCAGGACCAGGGGTGCGAGCCAGGGGTCTGCAAGAAGCATAGTCAGGGCAGTCAGCCCTGCAGCACTGAGCGGGGCAGGGGGAATGGCCCTTGGCTCTGTCCCCCTCAGCCACCTCCCTTCACATCAAGGCAGAGAGTCCCAGCTGCCAGCTCCTGAGCAGGATGCCTCCAGCCCTTGCTGCTCACCGTTACTTGCTGATGCTGTTGCACAGCGACTCCTTCTCTTGCAGGGCCGCCATTGCCAGGCGCAGATGCTCCTTCAGCTGTTCAATCTCCCTCTCTGAGCGCACCTTAATGTGATTCAGCTCTGCATAGACATCCTGGTATTTCCCTGAGGCAAATCGCTTATCCTGCCAAGGGAGGGAGAGGAGTCAGCAATCCTGAAGCCGGTATTTGTGCTGGTATTTGCTCCAGGGAGGGGATGGCAAGGAGAGGCTAGTGGGAGAAAGGCCAGTGGCTGAAGGGAGATCCAGCCTGAGTAGTGAAGCTCAGCTCAAGTTGCTTCTCCCTCCTTGCAGGCCAGGGGAGCCTGGTAGAAAGGCTCAGCCGGGCTGCCCACAGCAGGCCAAACTGAGCCATTCAGAAACCATTTGGAAAACCAGAAAGGACTAAGGTACCACTTCTCAAAGCACAGGGTGCTCTCCTAACCTATGCTGGGGAGGAAGACACAGTCACTGGTTCCACAACAATGTGGAATGAGGGCATCAAACTGAGCAGGAAGCTGGGGCTCCAATACTGCTCATGTGCATCTGTGCCAGTCACACAGAGAGAAAAAAAAAAAAAAAAGATGAGAGATGTGGGCTACTGAATATTGAAAGAGCTGGTACCAGCCACTGAAATGGTGAAAAGCTTAAAACAGTTAAGCTCTGAAGTTGGGAGGTCATCACTGATTGTCACGGCTTATTTCAGATTCCCTGCTGCGGCAGGGCACTTTTCACTGGAAACCCTCTGAAAGGGGCTGCCACCACTGTCTGTCCCAGAGATCATGGCCTCAGACTGGCAGCAATTTACTCATCATGGTTTGGAAACACGGAATGCAGCAGAAGCCACTGCGCTCAGAGGCACTTGTAGCTAGGAAGCCACTGGAGAAGCAGAGAGGGCAGCAGATCTAGCCTCTGTGCCCAAGGAAACACATCAACACAGAGAGAGGGCTAGCCCTTGGGAAGAGGCTGGACAGGGAGCAGAGGAGGGGGCTGGGGAATCAAAGTGCTGCGCAGGCTTCTCCAGGTTTTCCCCCCTGGCAAAGAAGGGCTCCTGGCCATTCCCCTGCTTTGTGTAAGTACCATATTCACTCACGAAGCAGCTACCAAGGTCCCCAACTATTTTGAGGTATCTCCCCGCCAAACCTAGCCTGAGGTTGCAGTGCTTTCCCAAGCAGTCTGCATTGCCCTGTACTGTTCAGAGATCAGGGCTGTTCTGGGCTTGCAGCTGTTTCACCTGAGGGTCCATTCAGTGCTAGTCCACTCAGACCTGCTGCCACGCAGCCATGGTGCTTCCTTCCTTCAGCTTGCTCCTCTGCTGCTTTCCCACCACTTGTTGAGCGAGGCAATCAGTGCCTGGCCCTGGGACGCAGGCTGGAATGGCTCCTGGAAAACACATACCTTTTGCATCATCTGAAGCTCCTCCCGGAGACACTGAATCTCTTTCTTTAGGTACTGGAGCTCGTTCTCCTTCACCCGCAGCAGTACCTGGACCAGACACGGGGGAGAGGAACCAGAGATGACTCAAGGCAGGGAAGCTGAGAGTGATTGCCTTGGAAACGGCCATGGGCACCGGGTCTCTGCATGCGTGCGACCTTGGAATAGGAAGGAAGGGCCAGCAGGGCCAGGGCAGGAAAGGAAGTGATGTGAGGTGCCCCAGGAGAGCTGCGGAGGGGAAGCTTGCGTACCTCCTTCCTGCACCAGCCCCGGTGCTTCCCTGACCCCACTGCCCCCTCCTCCTGCCCACTCCCTCGCACAGGATGGCTCCCGGATGAAACTGTGGTGAGCACTCGAGGGCCCATGGCAACTGGGCAGGCTAGAGCAACCTCCCTACCTCCAGCTCGCAGGAGCTTCGCTCGTTGTTCTGTGCAGAGCGGTCCCCGGAGCACCGTGACGAAATAAAACTTCGCAGCTTCCCTATCTCCTCCGAGAGGCGGGACTGTAGCTCCTGGGAGTAAGAGTAAAGTATGTCAGCATGGCCATGACACAAGTCTCTCAGCTGCACCGGGCCCTGCCAGGGGACTCAGTCTTCATACCAACCCCTTCCCCAGCTTATAGACCTTTCTGCAATTGTGTCTGCCCATAACTTGTGTCTGTTCCTCCAGCAGCAAGGATTCTCCATAGGATAGGCCCATCTACAGCTACCATCCCTCCCCCTCTTTTTTTTTCTTCCTTTTTGATAAAATCTTGGAGAGGAGAAACATGAACAAATAGGGGAATTTTAACAGATAGGGCGTGCTGTACAAGAGACAGCCCCCCGTGGGAGGAATGTGCTCTGTGGTCTCTGCTGGCAGGGAGAGCGCCCCTCTCTCGCCTGGTTCTGCCGGAGCAGCTCCTTCTCTTCTTGCTGAGAGCGCTGCAGCATCTGCTCCTGCTCCTCCGCCTTCTCTGTGAGCTGCCCGATTTCCAGGCACTTCTGGGAGTACTGCTCTGAGAGCACCTGCAGCTCCCGCTTCAGGGAATCCACGTCCAACCTGCCAAAGAGGCGCCAGGACATCACTCCTCTGCCACCCCCATTGCCCTCCCCTCCCAATTGTCCCCTGGGCGCTGGCCCTGTTTTCCCATGGAGTGGACATCATCTTCCCAAAGCTTCCAACAGTCACTGTTACAAAAAAAAAAAAAAAAAAAAAAAAAAAGTTCCTTATGGATTAAGGCTTCAATCTGTCTCCCACAGAAGCACAGTGCTTTTGGGAGCTTTATGTACTGTGGGAGAAATGGAGCAGCTATGCAGAAGGAAAACAGAGAGAACAAGCTGAGGGAAAGCAGTGGGGGAGAACACAACCTCAGCTAGTGCTAGAGTGCTGGGTGGCTGTTTATCCTCCTTTGGGCATATCCCACTTTACTGGTACCAAACAGGGAATGAATCTCCCTATCTTACCCTCCAGCAACCCTGGCACTCTGCTTGGCATGCCATGGCCTGGAAAAGTTGCTGGGAAAGCAGCAACAGGGATAGCTAGAGGCAGTGGTCGCGCGGGTGGGGTGCGATGGGGATCAGCAAAGGGCCTGGCTAGGGCAGTGGGCACTGGGAAAGGCAGAGGGAGCAGAGATTTCTTACTGATGCTGCTTCTGGAGGGCTTCTGCACCTGCACCACCCTGCTGAAAGCTGCGTGTCCTCCCCAGCTCCTTATTCATCTCCTCTCGATGGGCTTTCTTCAGTGCTTCAATAGCTGCAGAAGGGGAAAGCAGATGTGGGATTAGCCAGGGAACTCACCAAACTCTTGCTCCTGAAGACCCAGAGACCTGGGGCCATGTTGACACCTAGGAAGCAGGGTCCTCAGCATCCAATTGGACCATACCCAATGTCCTCAGTCTGGAATTTCTAGGGTTCCAACACTGGGAGGAGGAGGGCAGTGGTATAAACAGTTTCTGGCACAAGTGAAAGGCATTTGGGAGAGGAGGGAGGACCCACCTGAGCGGGGCACATCTTGGTTTCCAGCCCTACCTGCTGCTGTCGCCGCGGCCTCCTCCGCGAGGAGCCGCTCCTTCTCCTGCCGCAGCCGCTCCAGCTCCCGCTGATGGTGCCTCTGGAGCTCCTCCATCACCTGCTGGTGGGACGACTCCATCTCGGCCAGGCTGCGCTCACAAGCCTCCTGCCAGGGAAAGGACAGCAGGAGTGAGGGGCTTGCAAGGCCTAGACGCGCAGAAGGGAGGAAAGGCTGAGCCTACAGTTGGCATCTGGCCATGCTGATGTTTGGCTTTGCAGACCTCACTCACTCAGAGTCAGGGCCATTTTGAGAGAAACGAGACCACCTTTCAGGATGAGGCTTTCCTTCTGAAACTGAGGAACTTCTTTTATTGCTGGGCACAAGTGTTTAATGGGGCCATTTCACAGCTTCAGGTGGTTTGCAGAAGAAACATTCCTCTTCCTCTCCTTATAACTGAGTCACCAAGACATGAAGGTCTCTCTTTGGACACAGGGGAGCTGGGAATAACACTTCCAACACCATGGCCAGGACCGTTCTACCAGGCTACCCTGCCTGACACAAGGATAGTAAAGACTGGAACCACATATCAGTATTTGCCTTTTAAATGAAGCAGCATTCCCCAGAATCAGTGAAAGCTGAGCCTCTTCAGAAAAGTGACACCTTCCATTCCCCTCCAGCTCGGTCAGATGTTATTAAAGAGCCCTCCCCAAAGCCTAACTTAGGGATCTTCCTCATGCAACTCATCCCTTTTTGATGGGTTTGTGCAGAAGGAGACCAGCAAAATCGTTCTCTCAAAGCCTGACTGCTGGAGCTTACTGGTATTGCAGAAACGGAGCAATTCCCATCTCAAAAGCTGTGTGACCAGACTCACTGCAGACGCCAGCAGTGCTGCCCCCAGCCCCTGGGGAAGGATTTATATGCCAAACTGTTCCAGATCATGACTTTAAAAAGCCAAGGTTGCCAAGACCTCAGTGGAGAGCTATGGTGTTCTCTGAGAGCCCCGTGCTGTCCCATTCCTTCTTCCAGCAGCAAAGAAAATGCTGAGATTAAGAACAGAGATGTGTGGTGGGGATATATGTCCTCGCTGCTCCTCCATACTGAGATGAGGAAATCTGGCAACTGCTTCACAGCTCAAACAAAGGAGAGGAAAAGGTGAGGGATCAGTTCTGCGGTTTGTCCACAAACTTGTGGTGAACACTGGCAAATTAAGACAAAGATCCCTTTTGGGAAAGGAGCTGTTTTTATTCACATACCCTCACTGGCCCTTTGAGGCCAAGTAATTAGGGGGATAAGATGGCTTTTCTTCACACTCCTTTTTCATTTATTTAACCATAAAGAAGCCTTTAAGTGGTTAACAGCAATCAAGATCACAGAGTGACAGGTGACTGGCTGCGCTGCGTGCCACGTGACTTGTGGCTTTCTTTATCTGAGCTAGGTACAGCAACCCCACTGCAACGGGCTGGTTACCAGCCTGAACTTCCTTCCCCTAGAGGTTCTTTCAACACTTAAGACAAGCCCTGAAATCTCATTATTGAGGTCAAACTACAGCTTCCTTTTACACAGGGCACATTTTACTTCCCTTCCCCCAGTAAGGGTGCTGAACATGCTGCCAAATTTGATCCCATTTGCTTTTCCTCCTCCACTGGCTAAGTCCAAGGGGGAAAAAAAAGAAAAAGAAAAAAAAAAGTAAATCAACAGGCTGAAGCATGAGCAAACTCTGATCTGCAGGGTTTACCACGTGCTGTTCCAGCAAACCTATGGGCTGTGCTATTGAGGTGACCTTCAGTGCTTGCACGGCCCTGGCAGGGAAGGGAGCTCCCCACAGCCTGACAGACTACTTTTAAGGAGTGATTTCTGTTGTGAAGGGAGCCTCCTCCTCCAGCGGGCCCCTATTGGTGACAGCCATGTGCAAATCACTGGTGAACACAGAGCAAGCTCAGGAGAAAGTTGCTATCTCTGTTCCGCAACGCTGCAACGGTCCTTTGGCAGGAGGGAGCTGCGGCACAGCTTGCTTCTGGCAGGGCCAGAGGAAGGTTTCATCACCCAGAGCCACACAGCATAGGATTAAAGCTGCAAGGCCACAGCTTGCAGCACTTAAACAGATGTGCGTCCTGAACTGTGGGATGTTTAACACATCTGAGGAGGGAACAGGAACCTTGGCGTGCGCCATGCAGCCTCGCGCCTCTGGAGCTCAGTCTGTTCCAAGAGAGGAGACAGCTCGTTCCAGCCTGCGCGAGCGCAAAGCAGGACACGGTGCCTGCCTAACTCTCCTCCTCTCCCACGCCATTTACTCTCGGGTTCCTTTAAGGCCAGGCAACACACGCTGGCCTTTATGTAATTAACATTGATTACAACTGAAGCTAGTTAGTGTCACCACAGCAACCCAATGATTAGCAATACCTGCCTGGCAGCCAGAGCCATCACTTCCTGGGCCGATCCCGCACCCTGGCCCTGCTCACCTGCGAGATGTATCCCTGAGGCACGTGGCTCTCCCCCTGGGATCTGGCAGCATCCCGAAGGCTCTCATTGCGGGCCCGGCAGGACTCCAGCTGTGCCCGCAGGGACTGGACCTGCGCCACAGATGGGAGAGAACAGCTCAGCCGCAGGCAGCAAGGTGCTGAGGCCAGACTAACACGCTGCATCTGCCAGCCTTGGGCCTAGGCACAGGGAGGAACATGCACAGCCAAAGGAGACGTGTGCTTCCCATGGGAATGGCAGCGACAAAGCCACCAAACCAGTGAAGCCAGCCCCAGCATGGCAAGAACCAGTGAGGAAGGGAGGTGACTTTATCATAAGACTCTTGTAGAGCTGTATCCATCCCAATGGCAAACATCAATGCACCCTTGGCTACACTGAGAGAGAAGCACATTGCTCCTTTCAGAGATGGGGAGGGGAAGCATTTGCCAGCTTGAAAACAGCCAGAAAAAAGAGGCTGCAAATGTACTCCCAGGAAACAGACTCTATACAAGTAATGCCACCGAATTAACTTACCCTTGCCCAAAATGTGGCCTGGGGAGCCTCTCAATGCACACGAGAACAAGCCAGGTAACAAGTGTTACCCAATGGTGCGTGCTCCCATGTGTCTCAGAGGTGGCAAATGGAGCCAGAACTGCCAGGAGCCAGTGGGACAAGAACCAGTGTCTCCTCTGTACCTCTGCCCTAGTCTCTCACAGGGCTCCCTGCTGCCCAGGAGGCAGAGGCCTCGGGGTAGTACAATAAGGATCCATGAGAAAGCTGCTTTCACAGAGGAGAATGCCCCTACCTCCTTCCTCAGTGCTTCATTGGTTTCTCCATGGCTCCCCT
>NW_010588314.1:392010-419708 GCF_000705375.1 Tinamus guttatus | reverse complement strand
GGCGCGGCCCCGCCCGCCATTTTGTGCCGCGCCGCTGTCGTGAGCGCCTTCGCGCCCGCGAGGGATCCCGTTGGGGCACCATTTGGCCTGCAGTAATGAGAAGGAACAGAGCAGGGATCTGTCCCCCTCGTTGCCCTGCGCGCATCGGCGTGGGGACGACATCCGTGCAGCCCTCCTGCGTGCCCCTCGCCTGCTTCTGGCGCATTTTCTTTCACTTTGGGAGAAAGAAGTTGCTGCCACAACTCTGGGTAATATCGATGTTCTGGCGTCTATCCAGAGCCTTGACGTCCAGCCTGAGGGGAGCAGGGCGTTTCCCCAGGCCCTTGTGCCACCAGCTCATGGTCCTTCGTGTTTTGCTTCCTGCAAAGGCGTTGAAAAGCTCTTAGGTGCTCTGCCCTCCTTCAGCCAGTAGGGGGTCATGGCCATGAGACCTGCTCTGCCACTCTTCCAGATAGTGCATGTCCATATCTCTTTAATAAAGGTCTTTAAGGTGGTTGTCTGTTACTCTGTTTGGTGCCTGTGGCATCTCTGCCTATTCTCAGAGGGCAAGCGTGGGGATGGGTCTCAGCACCTCCTGCAAGGACACAGGACCTCTCCATACAGCCACAGTTCTGTACTTGATGGCAGAGAGAGGTACCAGGAAAGGTCAGTGGGAGAATCGGGACTGCCGGGTTCGCTCTTCACTTGAGTGACTCTGGCTCAGTCTCCTGAACCTTTCTTGTCCTCTGGTCCTTGTCTTCAAAGTGAGCGTCATGGCTTACGCTGTAGCCCGCTGACTTCGGTGGAAGCTGCTGAGGCGTTGTGGGCAGTGACAAGGCCAACCCCAGCCCACAGAGCATGACGACTTCTGACACAGCCTGGTGGCTGCTCCTCCTAGGCTTAGTGCTTTATCAGCCCGCCTGCTGCTTCTGCTCTTTTCCTGGCCTGTCCTTTCACCAGAAGAAATGCGGAAAAACCAGTTCTGTGGTTAATTGCTGCACTTCCCTCCACGCCCATGGGGTAGGTCTCCTCCTCCTCCTCCTGCCTCGCAGTCTGGGTGCACTTCGCCCTCCAGCCTCTTTGGCCCTGGCTGTGCTCTGCCAGTCAGGCGCTCCTCAGGCCTTCACAGTCCTTTGGTTGACCTGACGGCTTTTCTCACCTTCCCCTTTTCCCTCTTGCAAAATCCTCTAGCTGCCTGGTGTCCCTTTCTCCCAGGACAGCCCAGGGGGTTGGATTACAGGTGCAGAAGACACAGGCAGCTGCCCTCTTGGCCTGATCCGGCCCTGCCCAGAGGGGTGGCCTTTAAACATGATGCCTGGAGGCAACGAGAAGAGTGTGAAAGCCCTAAAGGAGGTGTGGAGAAGAGCAGAAAACTCTTTGTGCGCAGACTGTGGGAAGCCGGGTGAGTCCCCGAGGGCTTGGAAAATGCTGTTGGAGGAAGAGCCAGAAGCAGAGAGTAGGGGATAGTTTCTAGTGACAGTTCTGGCCCTTTCGAGGCCTCGGGGCAACCTATGGAGAAGAACAGTGAACAGGGACAGGGGCAAAGCGGAGTTGGAGTTCTTGGAAGCTGCATGTAGGCCAGCAGCACGTCATGATGTGGTTTGGTGCAGGTTGTCCGAACTACAGAGGCCCCAGATGGTGGAGGGAGAGGAGAGCCATTGCTCCGGCTAGCTATTAGCATCCTGTGTCTGGGGGTGAGTCAGGAAGGTGGCAGGAAGGAGGTGCTGCTGCTGTGCTGAAGGAGCACTATAGTGCTGGATGAGCAGGGGCTGTGCAACTGCAGCACCAAAGGCTGGAATCGGGCAAATCTCAAATACAAATCATGGTCAGGCCCAGTCAGGACCTGACAGGAAAGCTCCCAACGAAATCCTAGCTGCTGCAGAAAGAAGGCATGATTCAAAAGGGCATTGCCTCCTCTGTGACTCAGCTTCAAACTGACAACCTGCCACAGCCCCTGCGCCCTGGGATTTTTTTTTTTAATTTTTATTAAAGGGCTTATCCTCCTGAAAGGATATCGGTTTGAGGTCCTACAAAAGCTGTAAAAATGCCCATCACACTCCCCACACAGGGGCATATGCTTTGTGCCACCCAGGTCAAACTAACATTGGGCTAAATAACAGTATTTTACCTACTTAAATTTACGCTGGGGAATTTTTGCATTCAAGGTTGCTTTCTACTTCCTGAGCTAAATACTGATGTGGGTTTGCTGTGGGTTTGCACTAAGCAGCCCCTGGAGTCCCAGCAGCAGTTGCATTTTGATCTTGGATGATTCTTTATATATCAGGAATCTGCAGACCGCTTTGGAATTTGTCAGGATTCAAGTCAATAGAGATTTAAAAGTAAATAGTTGAAGTGAGAAGAACAAAGCAGTAATAGTTATTCTTTTTCCAGAATGGCATCTGTGCCCTAGGAGGTAAATAGTCAGCCTAGATTAAATAGTGGTCACCCAGCTCTCTGTTTCTTGGCAGTTTCTTAGCATATTTATATCCCAGGAAACTTTGCCTCTGCTCTTGATACCCTTTTTTGTACTTTCAGATCCTGACTGGGCCTCCTCTACTTTGGGTGTCTTTATATGCCTCAGCTGTTCAGGAATTCATCGCAACATCCCTAGCATCAGCAAAGTGAAATCCCTGAAGATGGACCACTGGGATGATGCTCAGGTGCAGGTGGGATATTCATCCTCACTGGTATGTCGTTTGGGCTGGTGCTAGTCCATGCACTAGTGTGTCCCAGGAAAATCAGGCCTTGGGCATCATACATTTGGGGATTCGATCTGATAAGCAGTCCCGTTCTACTAGGTGTGCTCTGAATACTCATGTGGGGCAGGAACAGAGACCTTGCAGAGTATCTTGTCAAGCCAAAAGGTTCTCATTGCTCTACATGACCTATTTCTTATGGTCACTATCACCCAATCTGACATCTTCTGTTAGTTTCAGCAGCGCAAGGGGAAATCTGGGACAATTCCATGCTCCAATAAGGGTTTCCAGATTGAATGTGATCCCTTGGAGATAATGACATCTACAGAGACTAGAGCCTTCCCTACTATTTGCCAAATATTTAAGGCATTCTGTTGGTTTGGGTGCAATCAGTGTGGCTTCTGAGGGTAGACAAGACCTTTGAGAACCACATTTCTGTGGCTGAACTTTACTGGGATGTTGCATGGAGGAGAGAGTTGTCATTACAGCTTAGAGCGCATCTGTCCTCTCCTATTATAGGTAAGAAAAAGTCCCAGCATGAGTTTGCATCTCAAAGGGAAAGCACTAATGTTCTGTCTAACTTTACAGTTCCTGGCCCATCATGGGAATGCTGTGACCAAAGCCACATACGAAGCTCACATCCCTATTTACTATTACCAGCCAACCTACAATGACTGCCAGTAAGTTGCTGTATATAAAATAAAAGGGGGAAGGGCAGTTCTGGGTTCCTATAGTTCATTCCTGATCTATCTGCCATTTTTCCACAGAGTGCTGAGAGAGCAGTGGATAAGGGCTAAATATGAACGCAAAGAATTCACCAAGCCAGGGAAACAGCTGCCGTACTCTGATGGTAAGAGCAAAGCACAGCTTCAAAAGGTCCTGCTTGTTTCCTTCTCTGGGAGCTGTTTACCACCAGGAGGAGAAAGCTCTCTTGAGAACCTGTCTGGTACTGACTGGGCATTGTTCTGGGGGAGCTTAAATTGGGAGCAGTGTAGGTTGGCACTGTCATGGGGTATTCCAGGACTGACAATACCAGCTGGCATTATTCAAAGGCACTTGCTGCTAGCAGAGCCAGACCTCTGCAGAAAGGAAGTTCTGTCCTGTTTCATGCCACCCCCAGCAAACCACAGCATTTGTCTTTGAAATGCCATTGCCAGCACTGTGACACAAAATATTGAGGCCTCAGGGCTTGCAAAGTCAAATAGGAAGAGTTCTGGTCCCATGCCAACTGGCTGTGTGGGCCAAGGCTGTGGTGACGATGGGGAGAGACAGCTCCTGCTATCAGAGTGAGTAGCAGGAGCCTGCTCAGGAGGTGCAAAGCATCTGTGAAGGTCTTTTGGTGACCAGGGATCTGGCTACAAACCCAGGAAGCAAGAGATCTCCCCTTCTCAGGTGTCTGTTCTTGGCAATACTTCATAAGCTGCTGCATGTAGCTCTCACATGCCTACTGTGTCTGTGGGAGGATGCTCATAAAAATGGCCCTTCTTGTCGCAGGGGTGAAGGAAGGCATTCTCTGGAAGCGAGGCCGAGACAACGGGCAGTTCCTACCCCGCAAATTCCTCTTGTCTGAGAGAGAGGGATGTCTGAAGTATTTTACCAAGCAGGATGTAAGTACGGTGGTCATCTCCACCCAAGTCACTGAAGTGACAGAGGCCATTTTACTACATGCGTTTCTGACAATTCCTTGCTCATTCCAGACCAGGGATGATAATGGAGAAACCATGTCACCGAGGAGAGGGGATCCTTTCCTACTGTCAGGGTGACAGTGCCCCCATGTCCTCCTTTGTGCTACACTACACCCTTCCCTTTGAACAATCTCTTTGCTGATAATAGTGATAATAATTATCACTTCCTTTAGATTCCCCTTTTCTTGTCTGACCAGTGAATCTCAGGAGACAGGTTTGAAACGCAGTTAAGCTCATTGCTGGTAAGAGGGCTCTTTTTTACCTCTGTCCCTATCCTGGCTGTAATCTTGCCTTTTCTCTGGCACCAGCCTGAGAGCTGACTTGACCTCACTGGAGCTAGTTCAAGAGTGGGTGCAGCTCGAATCTAAATTAGAGGGACCGAACCACTGTTCAGTCATGAATACACAGTGAGGTGTGTGCTGCAAGCGTTTGATAGGAAGAGACAGTTACACCTTTTAAAACACTCTGACCCTGCCTTATACCACTAATTTAGTAGCTTAGATCCCTTTTCCGCCAAGATTCTTCATTTATGACCAATGCTATTTCTGTTTTCAGGCCAAAGAACCCAAAGTCATTATTAAAATAGATGTCATCAATGCTACGTTCCAGCCAGTGAAGATTGGAAACCCCAATGGCCTGCAGATCACCTATCTCAAGGACAACAAGACCCGGAATATATTTGTCTACCATGAAAATGGAAAGGTATCTAATTTTAGCATCAAACACTGCGCAAAGCAGTTGAGGAGAAACTAGTGGTATTAAATAGTCTGAGGCATAGGTAGGCAAGGGAGCGTGTCAGTTGCTGTAGGTGACAGGGTTGGGGGTCTGGCTCTGTGCGTCTGTGGAAGCGATTTGCTGCAAGGAGCAGGGCAGGAGCATGGGGGGCTTGTGTGGGAGGAGCTGCTGCAGAAGCTGGGCAGAGGTGCAGGCTGTGTCTGTGGGCATGGGGCAGGCATGTTGGCTGTTGCAAGAGTGTGAGGAAGGTGCTGCAGGGCCTTGGAAGGGAGAACTGGCTGTGTTTGTAGTTAGTGTAGGAAGGGGGGAAGCTGGGTGGATTTGCGTTGCTCGCTGTTGCTCTAGCTAATCTTTCTGTCCTGTGCTGTTTCTTTCTTAGGAGGTAGTGGACTGGTTCAATGCCATTCGCTCTGTGCAGTTCCATTACCTGAAGGTAGCATTTCCCATAGCCAGCGATAATGAGGTAAGGCAGCAGCAGAGAGCAGTGCTGAGACTCCTGCTGGTACTCACTTACCATGAAACAACAGCCCGCTAGTTTGCTCTAAGATTCCCCAATACAAAAGTAGAAAATACAGTGCTGAGGTACAAGCAGGAAAAATGTGCTTTCAAGGGCATGTGATGGCCACAGAACAGCCACTGTCTCTTATTTCTGGAGATTTTGGCAGCGGAAGTGACTCCTGCTTAGGCAGTTCAGGAAACATGAATTTAAAAGGCGGGGCGGGGTGGATCTAGAAGGAAGAGTGGGCAAGAGCGGCTGAACCAAATTTATGGGAGAAAGTTAATGACAAAGCAACATGGCTAATAGAAAGCTTTTTTTTTGTTTGTTTGTTTTTTTGTTTTCCCTCTCCAGCTTAAAAGCCGTCTGACAAGGAATTTCTTGAAAGAGGGATACATGGAAAAGACTGGTCCCAAGGTAAGCTGCTATGGGACGAGAATTCTAACAGTTCTAACAGGGAGCTGCTGTTCCTCCTTCCCTCACCCTTTAGAGACCCATGGGAGCAGTGTGTGTGCACCAAGAGAGGGGGGAATAAAAGGAAGGGGAAGGATGCATGTAAAAGTGGAAGAAGACGGAGTTTCTACTTTCTCCGGGAACAACAGATCCCTCTGCGTGTATCTGTATGTGACTTTACATGTATTTAGAGTCTGGATTTTTTTCTGTCTGAACTGTGGGATCCTTCATAGAAGTTCTGGATTTGGATGCAGCATTTGAGACTAAAAAACAAACAAATCAGCTGCTTATCCCCACTCTCAGCTCCAAAAGACTGAAGGTTGCTCTAAGGCAGGGGGCTTAACTGAAGTGGCTGGGATGAATTCGAGGTAGCCATTCACCCTGCTTGCAGCAGAGGGCACCGTTCCCTTATATATGTCACATCTTCCCTTTGCAGCAGAAAGAGGCTTTTAAGAAGCGCTGGTTCACGCTGGATCACCGCAGGCTCATGTACTTCAAGGACCCTTTGGTGAGGGGGAGATGTGACCATTGCCCATGGCAGGCAGCAGTGCTGTGGGCAGGGTCAAAGTGCACCCAGAGGCTCTGCCGCGTGCGTTGCTTTGCTCTGGAATAGGGGAGGCCTGCAGGTTCCCCAACCGCTCTGAACGGACGCTGCATCTTCCCCTTTTTCCTCCCACTGAGTTCATCCCACGCTTTCTGTGTTTGTTTCACTGCCTGCAAACAATGGGAACAGGGAGGACAGCGGTGTCGAGGTGGTGGTGGGGTGGAGAGTGACATGGAAGGTGACATGCAGAGTTAGGAGTAGTTCCTCTGTTAGGTATCTTGGGGTCTGTGCTCTTGATTTTCTTTTCAGTCACTGCCTTTGGGCGTAATCCTTCTGCTATTGTGAATCCCTGGATCATCTTCATCTTTTGCTGCTACATTCCTTGTCCTCACTCACTCACTCACTCACTCACCTCCTGCCCTTTGGTGCACAACTCTTACTCCCTGGTCCTTCTTTTCCCTCCTGCTCTGCAGGATGCATTTGCTAAGGGAGAAGTGTTTGTGGGCAGCAGAGAGAATGGCTATAGTGTCCAGAAGGGATTGCCGTCGGGTACACAGGGCAACTTCTCTTGGCACTACGGCCTCACCATTGTCACCCCCGACCGGGAATACCTCTTCACCTGTGAGACAGAGACTGACCAGCTGGACTGGATAACAGCCTTCACTAGCGTCGTCAACCAGCCCATGATACCACAGGAATATGCAAGTAAGTGCCTGGACACTGTTTCCTTCCCCCGCTGCCCCTCAAGTTCAGAGTAACATACTAATGCACCAACTTCTTCCTTCTCTGCAGTTGAAGCCTACTTCAAGGTTAAATCCTAGGAAGCCGTGTGAGAACCCAGCTATGACTCAACTCTGCCTGATGCTGAGTGGGGTGTCAGGAGAAGAGAGGAGATCCACATCAGAGAAACACAATGCTCTTGCAACCTGCCCTTTGAAGCACTTTGTTTTCCATAGACAAACCACTTTCGTCTGGGGCACAATTAAGCTGCTTCCTTTCAAACGCAAGACTTTGTGAGACTGAACCCTCAGTGCAACCAGTCCCTGTCATCTAACTGCATGCTGGCAAGCACTATGATCCACATGGGACCTGATGTCGCATCTGCATGGAACTGGGGACAGCCACCTCATCTTATGCAAGAAAATAGGCACCTGGCTAGAGCTAAGGCTCAGATGGTTACAGTGACTGGATTAGGAGGGACTGCTCAAATAGAAGAAATATATTCTCTGCTGGGGACAGAGAAGTGAATCATCCATACATTTGATCAGTTAGAACTGTGGTTGCGAAAGGTCACTTTAAAAGATGTAATTTGACACGCAAGTGTGGGGCATATTTTCTGACACCTGTGCATGGGCTTGAGAGCTTCTTCAGATGACATTTGTGTAGAGACCTTCCTTCAGCTGCTACTGAGAGGATTTAAGAGACCAACTCAGAAACCTGTGTATGTACATGTGTGTATGTGGATAACTTGTGTCTGTTTACATGCACATCGTAAGAAGTGGGAGGGGAAATACAGGCCTAGGGAAGATACTGTGAGGGACATTTATGTCATCAAAGTTCCACTGTCAAACATGAGTCTCTGTAGTCAAACCAAAGGAGAGAAGTTGGCTCCAGCAGAGAATAGCTTGTGGCAAGTCTGTTACAGTCCTTTGACTCCTCTTGACTTTGCTGGAGCCTAGGGATCTATGCCTGAATTAGTAATACCTGAGTATCTGCTCTAGATGAAGCAAATGTATGACAAAGGCCAAGCACTTTCATTCTGACATATGTGTTTTAACATTTTATGTGGTTATTTAACAGGTCATGACGTTTGTATGTTCATGTGCTTCTAGTAACAGTTCAACCTAGCAACTAAATAAACCTATGATTCATATTTTAGAGATCCTGCCTTTAAGTTTTCCTGGGAAAGCTGGGTTACACCTGCTGGAAAGGCCAGTTGAGTTCTGCTCATGACTGCAGTATCTATTATGTCTGCAGTTTTACACAGGCAGTGTGAGAACAGGTATCTAGTGTGTTGAGGGGAACTAGCTGGAATTAATGGGACAATTAGCTAATTAGTCCTAAAGAAATTCATTAAAAAATCTATTACCAGTTCTTACTTCCTAAGTGATCTGAGCTGTTAATGGCATGAGTTTGTTTCTTGAAGAAGAAAAGATAGAAAATCAGAAGAAGCTCCCATGACTATTCAGGGCATTTCCCAGGGCACTTTGACTGTGAATTTTCCCAGAGGAGCCAGATGAATAAGAGAATGACCCCCTCTGCTCCTCTGGGAGCCCCTCTCCATGCTGGCACCACCACAACCTGTTGGGAGCATCAACTTTTCACCTAAAGTTCCTGAATGAGAAGCAGCATTACTGATCCTGCTGCCATGGCACAATGGAGCTTTCTAACCAAAAATACATTTTCTTTGCAGTTGGCTGATCTCTCTCAATTTGGAGCATGAGGTGTCCCAGAAACTAAAGACTGCCACAAAGCTTATCACCCTCTGTCCTGAGACATAGTGCCCTTTTAGTTCTGATGACATGGAAATGGAGCAGTTCAGTAAAAAACAAAACAAATCAAAACAAAAAAACCCAACCAACTCAAGCCCCATTTAAACATCCTGCACATTCCTTTCTCCTCTGGGAAGAAGAGTATAGAGAGTGGCCCAGACCAACAATCTCCTCACTATATCCCTGATGGAGGCCTTTGAAGTCCCCTTCATGTGATGTTTTGTGCCATACACTGCAACTTGCCTATCGGTGCTGCTGAGGCTGGTGCTACTGTATATGAGCACATCACCTGGCTAGTTGCTTGGATGTTACTGCAAAAAAGGGCAGCACGGGCACTGCTGTTGGGCTCTTTACTCCACTGCTGAGATACCGTTGCTGGGAGTGGAGGCACTTGACTTGAACTAAGCTACTAGAGGGAGGATAAAAAAGGGTGTATAATCTGGAGTGGCCTGAAAACACCGTGTGGTCAGCAGAGCATATTTGATTATGGCAAATATGCCCGTGCTCTTCAAACTGCCACATGTCTGCTCGCTGAGATGGAGGCTCAGATCTGGGCAAGGACATAGCAGGGCTGCGTTAAGGCAAAACCTCTTGGGGCATGTGTCGTACATACACCACTAGGAGGCAATAGTACCAATATCACAGTGCTCTGCTTTCCCTTCTGAAGTGTGGGAGCTGGTGTTGGTAGGAAAAGGGGAGGAGGGGGATAGGTCAGAGGAGGAGGAAGGTTTTGGGGACAGGGGAGGAAGAGTTGTGTCTAAATTATCTATCCCTCTGCGTGTGCTGCCTGTGGGAGGAAGGGGGGAACAGGGCCAAGTCATAGGCAATGGGCGATGTCCTAGCACATGGTGAGCTTTGGCTGCAACACCAGTGGCTGTGCTCTATTGTCTACACCTCAGGGGGTTCTGCTGTTCCTGGAGGAGAGATGCAGGACACACCTTCTCATCCTTGCTTGGCTAAGAGCCACGGAGAACAGTGTCGCAGTTCCCTCCTACTGCATTTTTGACACTGACCCTTGATTTCCTTGTAAAGCTACAATACAGTGACTTTTCCTCCTGCTCCTGCCACAAGCGCTATATCATTTCGAAGAGGATGAAAACTGTTGAGGGAAATAGAAATGGAAAAAAAAGATTGAAAGAGAGTTGGAGGAAGGCATTGGGGAAGAAAGAGTGCTCTTAAGATGTGTATGAAAGAAGGAAGAGGGAGCCAGCACAGCTCCTCAGCTAGTGGCTAAAAGCCCAGTGTAAATTGGGAATGCATTGACACCAGTGTGTGAAGCTGTGAGTCGGACCACATTCCTCCGCACGGTGAGCAAAATGACTCTCCAAGGATTGGTTCAGGGTGGCAGGGCAGAGTTCTCAAAGTATCTCTTTGTGCTGAGAGGAGACAGACTTGGGAGAAGAA
Source organism: Tinamus guttatus (assembly GCF_000705375.1). The sequence continues at coordinate 409,224 of NW_010588314.1, read as the reverse complement.
GAAAGCCAGTTACTTGAGAAATTTGTGCAGGCTTCTGTGGACCCAAGTGAACAGGAGCTGGTGAAGAGCAGAGATGTCTCCTTCTGTCAGACAGAGGTGGTTTAGCACTGATCAGCCTGGAGAGGAAGAGAGGTCTCTTTCTTAACTCTTTGATGGTGTTTAAGAAAAACTGCTGGACAGAGCTTGTGATGGACAAGATCAGCAAAAAGGACTGGACCGCTGGAGGTGAGGAGTAGATTTTGGTGGAATACCTTGATGTCTGCTGATTAATGTCTGCTGAACTCACGCCCTTCTTTCCTTCCCTTGGTCTTGTGCTAAGACTATATATTTCCTATACATCAAGCGGGGAAGGTGGAGGGAAGGAACATTTCTCTGGCAGCCTGACTGCTTTTGCTCCCTGTGTCCAAAGATGACTTGTGACCCTTTTCTGCTAAGTGTAAGGCCTGAGGAGGATCCTGAGGGTGGTAACTTCTCAGAGGAGAGCAGTGGCAGGGGTGATGACAACAGTGTCTTAGGAGGTGACAGCACAGTCACAGGGCCCCTGAGTGCAGTGCTGCTGGTCATGTGCCTCGTTGGCATGGCGGGCAATATCTACACGCTGGTGGTGGCCTCTGGCGGCGTCACGGGCCGCTCAGCAGGCTCCTTGGGAGTCTATGTGCTCAACCTTGCACTGGCTGATTTCCTGTACCTCTCCACCATCCCCTTCGTGGTCTGCACCTACTTTGCCCATGACTGGTTCTTTGGGGATGTGGGTTGCAGGCTTTTGCTCAGCCTGGACCTCCTCACCATGCACGCCAGCATCTTCCTTCTGACTGCCATGAGCCTCGAGAGATACTGGGCAGTGACCAGGCCCCTGCAGGCCAGGCGGGCTGGAAACACTTACCGCAAGCTGGCCAGTGCCATCCTCTGGCTCCTCTCGCTCCTGCTAACGGCCCCCATGATGGCGATGATCCAGCTGCGGGACCAGGGCGATCACCACAAGCGGATCTGCTTCCCCACCTGGACGCCAGATGCCTTCCGGCTCTACCTCACCGTGCTGTTCGCCACCAGCATCCTGGTGCCCGGCCTGGTGCTGGGGGTTGTCTATGCCCGCCTGGCCCAGGCCTACCGCTCCTCCACCTTGGGTCTGGGGCCCCTGGCCCACGCACGGGTTTTGCTCTTCTCCCGAATCTTCGGCATTATTGCGGCATGCTGGGCCTGCTTCCTGCCCTTCTGGGCCTGGCAACTCACCAGGCTCTACTGTGACGAGGGCCTGGGACTCGGCCCCACTGCCCAGGCCTACCTCAACTTTGGGGTCACTTGCCTGGCCTATGGCAACAGCTGCGTCAACCCCTTCCTCTACACTCTGCTCACCAGGAGCTACCGCCAGGCCCCTGGCCACAGCGGCAGGAGGCTGCTGGGGCCCTGGGCCCCCTCCCGGGGAACCACACAGGGCACAGCAGGAGATAATGGTGTCTCCCTGGTTTGCAAGGAGTTGTCGGCGTCCACAGGGGAACATGGGCAGGCAGAGATAAATGCCCCAGACAGGGGCTTCTCCAAGCTTTTCACTGGGGTCGAGTCCTCCAGGAAGGGAAAATAAAGCAAGTTGTCTTCTGTGCCAGTGTGTGATGTCCTCCATTTTTGCAGCGTAGTCACCTTCACACCTTTTCCTCCACAAGGTTACTGTAAGTCCCCTCCTGCTTACTTGTCTAACAGCGCTTATGTCCCCTTGGGTGGTTGGAAGAAGCTCTGGAAGAGACTCACCTCGAGGATCCTGACTGCAGTATGTGTGAGGTGTCAAACAGTTCCTGGCTCCTCTAGCCATTGCACACAAGCTGCCACCTTTCACAAAACCATGGAGTGGGTGGAAGGGAGCAGTCAGCCTCAATACATCTATATTATGCAGCCAAAGAGTCCTTGCCACCCCTCATCTCCTTGCTGGCAACGGGCTAAGACACATAACAAAGTTAGGACAACAGTGAGTCACAGGATTTCATGGGACCAGTGAGTCACTTCTAGATGCAGCCACGTTAGTGGAAGACCTGAGGCAAGGTTCTCCTGACTGGTGGCAAAACTCAGATTCAGCTTTCTCTCCCACGCCCCCCTCCCCCCCAAAAAAAAATAAAAACAAAGATTTTGAGGAATCTTTCCAAAAGAAGAGACTCTCAAAGTATCATTGAGAGACATTATGATTTGTATGATACACCCCTGAGACGTAGTTCAGGGAAATCAGTACATGTCCCGCTCAGCTTCTGAGATCACTTCAGCAAAGGAACAGCTCCAACACTTCTCTTTGCTCCTTGCTCACAGCGAATGAAGACGCCTCTCACCAATGCAGGGTCCCTGCACCGAGCCTTGTGTTCTACTGAATGCAGCAAAGGAACAGCTCCAACACTTCTCCTTGCTCCTTGCTCACAGTGAATGAAGAGGCCTCTCATCAATGCAGGGTCCCTGCACTGAGCCTTGTGTTCTACTGAATACCAGTCCATAAACTGGGCTAGTTCTCTCATCTTAAAGCCTGCTGGCCCACCATGGCTTACTTCCCTCCAGCTAATCTCTCTTCTCACCCTCTGAAGGACATCCTGGCCCATACCACCCCATGGGAACAGACCCCAGCCCATGCTGTCCTGCAGCTGTGCCTGGGTACTGAGTGGCGGTTCTAGATGTTGCATTTACTAATATAGACCTAGCTGTAACAAGCAGGATGACTCATAGCGTCATCTGTTTTTTTCAGGGGAGCAAGAGCAAAGAGCACTAAGAGGGACCCAATCACAGAGCATGAATTATTGTAAAGCCCTAATGTGCCTGACAACCTGAAAGCTGATCCGAAGCCCTCGCTTCCAGCTTGAGTCCTCACATGCTGGCAGCCAAGCCTTGCTCTGTGCAGGCACCTCCAGATAAAGGGCCTGGCAGAGCCCTGGGAACTGCTGCACCAGAACAAGTGGTGCTGCCTTAGAAACAAGTCCTTGCTCCCCAGCTGCTCTGCAACAGGCCAAGGGGAGTTAAATAGCCTGGCTATGTATCCCCGTGGGCCATCAGGTTGTCTGAGTTTTGTATTGCACATGGGGCAGGCTGGATGCAAGGACCCAAAAAGGGGCCCTCCCCCTCAAGCCTAGCAGGCAACTTCTGTGAGCTAGAAAGAACAGTTTCCACCTTTCCCAGGTCTGCCAGGCATCTCCACCCCAGCAGCAGCAGCAGCTGTCACCAGCACTGCTGAAATAGCACTGACCTGAGAGAGCCCCAAAGGCAGCTGCCATCAGATGCTAAAAGTAACCCACAACTGTGTGAGGAATGTGCTACAGCACCACAATATACCTCATCTTCTGACTCGTCAGTTGCTGAAGGAAGGGCCTACCAGCCTCAGATTAGATTGAGAAGCACTCCAGATCTTCTGAGCTGATAAAGGGGTAACAAAATAATAGGGTAACAAAAGCACAGTGGAGTCATCCTTGGCACCTCAGCTACACATTACTACTGTTCAAGCCCCTTGTAGCAGGTAGAAGGACAACATTCCTAGCTCTGGAGGGAATAGGCTAGGCAGATGGAACAGATTGAACCCAGACTCTTCAAACTCACAGCCAGACAGGACATATAGGCTGTGACCCAACTGTATTGGGGCTTCTGCAGTTATTGGGAGCAGGCAGTGCTGCTCTGCCCAAGAGAGATTTCATCAACTCCTTTTCCTCAAGCAGGAAGATATAGCAGGTTAAGCCTCAAAAGTGATGGTTTTACCCACAAAACTTCTACTCTGTCCAAGTTATAGACTATTGATGTACAGTGTCTTCCCATGTTTCCACCTTTCCTCTTTCTTTCTGGGTTAGCTTGTTTAACTTCCAAAGCAGAAGATGCTCTGCCCTAGCCCTTATCTGCTCCTTCCATGAATTTTGGGGCCAAGACTGATTTTAACCACTCAATTTGCCCTCATACTGGGTCAACTCCTCCACATATGGTATCCCAGTAAAGTTGGTATCCCCCTGCCACTAGGGTAGCCGACCAGTGTAGACAAATCACACAAGCTCTTAGATCAGGTAGACCAAACATTTAATGATTGCCATCTGATTTTTTTTTTTTTATTAAAGAAGGGACATAGTAAGAAACTATTCCCAGCTGATGGACTGGAGTGCAAAGTCTCCTTGTGCATCAAAGTAGTCGAAGACTGGGATACCAAGCCGGTTGGGGAATGTGAACTGGTGGCCTGGCAGATGGACTGTCACGTCACTTGGGTTGATGGCAAAAGAGATCTGCAAGACAAGTGGAAGAGTATGAAAAAGCCTCTGCTTGGACACCCTGCAAGCCTTTCCCCTCAGTGGTGCTGTGCTACCCCTCCACTTTGCAGTGCAAATGCACTCACAACTTAATCAACTCTGCAACAGCAGTATCACTATGGTCCCCCAAGAGATGTCAGTTCCCTGTCTCAGTTCAATAGGAACATTTTCTTGAGATAAATGGAACTTGCACATGTTCAGTTATTACCCATCACTACTGCCCAAAACCTAGAATGATGGTACTGGCCAAGTAGAAGTCATCCACATCCTATACAAATAGTCTAGAGCCAGCTCCCACCATTGGGTCTCCTATGCCAAAAACCCTCCCTTTACGCAGGCCTGTAGAGAGCACATCGCAGGCCTCACCTCTATAGGAGCTCCCTTCTGGAAAGGGAAGACTGTCTCCCTGTGCTCTGTGCCCCACTGGTCCACATTCTTTGAGTTGCACACAATTGTGTTCACATCACCGTGAGCATCAAAGCGGGGGTTGAAGTGAAGACCCAGGTGGGATGAGTCCTTTCCCAGGTTCATCACAAAGCTGCAAAGAAAGAGGAAATGATGGTAACGCAGTAGCATCTTGCCCATTACTATGAATGCTTCTGGGTCTCGTCACTCAGGTAGAAATGTCAGCACCTGAAGAAAACTTAACAAGAAAGCTCTGCAGTTTAGCAAAAAGAGTGCAAGTCAGTAAGGAGGACCTTACCTCTCTGAAACAGATACTGCTTAATATCCACAAAACTTTTAAAAGGAAAAGACTTGGTGTCTAGCCCTGAACAGGGAGGCATTTTGTATGTCCAAAACAGTTTGAGTTAATTGCTTGCCACCAATTTCTCTTTCAGTCCCAAACAGTTAGCTGGTGCTGCACCCTGTTTGACAGTTGCTGTCTTCCTCCACCCTGCAGGCAGCTGAACTAATTACCATCTTATTAACTATCCCAAAGTATCTGTAACTGCAGTGGGAAGGAACAGCTTCCCAACCCAGTGTCCACCTTGCCTCCAGGCTTCTTACCCAGATGAGAAAGGAGGAGGCATATTATTTAGTAAGAGAAAGCCCACAAGGCTTCACTCTGATGCTATCAAACTTCAAAGGCTTTGAGAAGAGCTGGGACATGTTTCCTGGAAGACTTCTAGTCCCAAAACATCACCTACACACTCTATTTATCTACAAAGGGGCCCACCACCATACAAGAGCTCAGGGCTCCTCCAGAAGTATTCCTGCGGTGGGGGGCAACAACTGGTCCCTGCAGAAAGGGCTCTTGTCTACTTAATAAACCAACCTAATGGCTCAGCACTTTTCCTGCTCCTCCCTTCTAAGCATCCGAGTCACTTCTGCTAGGAGGAGGCAGACTCCAGTGTCCTGACTTTTTGCTGCTTACAGCTTTTTCTTCGGCACTGTTAGCAGCAGCTGTGACTCAGCATTTTTCCCCACACTGAGCCAGGATCTCCCAGCTGCCTGGGCTGTCATCTCCTTTGTTCAGTGCAGCCAGACATTCTACCAGTGTCCCTGCTGCAGAGCTATCTGAGTGCACACAAGGATGAGGCTGACTGGATGCTCTCAAGCCAAATCTGAGGCTAGATTCAGCTTTCATTTCCTTTACCCTGTTCTAGAGAGGATGTGGTGGTTACCAGCGCATGTGGCTGGAGCATCACATCTGCTTTGGCTTAGCCCTTTGGCAGGAAAGTGTGTCTGCAATGTGCATTAAGCAATGACTCATTGGAAAGCACTGCTGGTGTTAACCCCTTGCAAAGCTGCACCTTCCCCACACTCCGCACCCCCAGTAGGGATTCCCTCTGTTCCAAAACAGCAAAAGCAACTCAGCATGATGCCGCAGCCATGTCCTGGCACACGGCATGCCTTACCTTTTGGCAGTTGGTGCAATTTTGCCCTTCACCGTGAGGCGCTGGCCAGGCTTGAGACCCAAGTTGGTGCACACCGGTCCCTAAGGAACAGAGGGGCAGAGATTATCTCAGCACCTTCTGGCTGGCTTGCTCTGACCTGGCATCTGCCTACTGCCTTGTGAGGAAAGCACATTGGACTGCTGGAGAGAGGCTCCCTTCCCCTAGGGCAGGGCAAAGGAGGCACTCCAGAGAGGTTATCCCAATTGTATGGGGCATGTCTGGTTTCCCAGCTGCTCTCCTCAGCACAGCTGTACTTCACTAGTGTGAGGCACCCCCAAGCTCCCACCACAGCCACCCACCCTAACCCAGCACTTGCCAAACACACCCACATGCCCTGTGGGTCTCACATCTTCCAACACTAGACTGGCTGTGCAGGGGTAGAGCTTCCACTCCCTTCCCCTTACTTTGATTTGAGCTCCAAGCCCTGCCCAGCACCTTTTGTGTGTGTGTGGGGGGGAGGGAGACAGTCCAGCACATCCAAGGACATTCCCGCTCCATGCATACACCCTTCCACACCTCCATTCTAGAAGGACTAAAATATCCTGGCAAACCCATGAGCCCGGTCAGCCCTGGCTCCAGGCTCACATTTCATCATGCCTAGGGCTAGGCCACAAGAATAAGAACTTCTCCCTACCCCAATTCAGTAAATCACTTAGCACTTGAGACACTCCCTGGCTACCCCTCACCCATATCTAGGTTAAATAAGTCAGTAGAACAAGCGCAAACACTCTTCTGACACAACTATTTCCCCAGAAACCCCCAGCACTCCCAGATTAATACTCTTTAAGAACATATTTTTCTTGTGAGAGCAAGCAGCACTTTCTAAAACCCTATTTTCTTAGGAGGGAGAGTGATAAGGACCAGATGACTCATGAAAGCTTCAGCCAGAAAACAAGAAGTTAGTGACAAGGCTGCCCATGAGAAGAAATGCTTGGAGAGCATTAAGTATTAAAGAAGCTACTTCCCCAGAGCACAGCTGCTGTAAAACAGGTTACCCCTGCTTGGAAACCAAGGATTCCTGCCCCTATCTCTCCCCAAAGGTATCCTGCAGAGGAAAAAAGAAAACCCAACATATTCCTGCCAGGAAGAAGAAATAGCATCACCCTCCTACAATTAATGCAGCAGAGCATCACAACAGCAGGCCTCTAGCTCTGGGAGACCCTATGACACAGAGGTTGACGAGTGGACAGAGGACAGCAGAAGTACTCTCATACCAAGCTCCTCTGTGGAGCTTCAAATCCAGCCCAGCTGCCCCTGCAGAGCCAGGGAAACAAGCCCTCGTGCAGCCCTCCCCATCGTGCTCCCTACTCACGCAAGACATGGTACCACTCTTCAGGCTAATTCTCCTCTTCACCAAGATGCAGGAGACCCAGGCAAGTAGCTGGGCAGCCCCACCCTTGCCTTTAAATAGCTGGAGAGCTGAGTTGTGCCAGCCCTTCTGCACTCTGCCTGCCAATCAGGCGGAGGAAAGGGAGGCCGTGGGAGGCTGTCTCCTCCCACCCTTCCCCTCCAGGATGCTAAGGCCAACCCTTTAAGAGGTTTGCCAGCTACTCCAGGAGGAGATCCAGCTGTGTGTGGCCATGAAGCCAATGGAAAAATAGTTTTACAATGAGTGTTTTACTATCCGAGGCTTTTATCCTGCATGGAAAATGGTCAGAAGGATTGAGACTTGGTGGGAAGGGTCTGGGAGGAGGACCAGGTTCTTTGGCTCTGCCTAAAGCAGCAGCAGAAGAGGTATCACTAAGTGTACATGACATTCAGAAATTGCATGGTCAAGGTGAAATTCCAGGGGCAGAAGGCTGACGCTTGATTCCAGGACTCCCAGCCATGCTATTAAGTCTTGCTTAAGTCTCCAGAGACTGTGGAGCTATGGATCCGGCCCTTACCACCAGCTGCCTTAGATACAGGAGCTGAAGTAGGAAAAACAGCCACAGGCTTGCCAACCCTGAGGTGCCCTACAAAACAAGCAGTATAGCTGGGCCATAGGGCCATACTGTAGGCAGCTGTCTTGGAGAGATGGGGAAGTATTATCTAGGAAAGCTCAGTACCTGCCTCTTGTATCTACCCCAGAAGGTTTGGAGAGCTGAGGAACATGGGGTGCAGGGGGAGAGCAAAGCACTATTACAACAAATCAATATAATTCTGTTCTCTGCCTCCACTTTGGGAAAAGTATGAATCAGAGTGAAAGGATTCCTCTGGAAAAAGTTAGCTAATTACAACATGGCTCAACTATAATTATGCTGAAGGAGGAGGGAAAAAAATCAGGCAGTGGGCCAAGCCTGTGGTTTAAAGCTTTCCTTGTCTTGCATATTTGTCTCTAAATCACAAGACATTCTATGTTTTCCTGAAGAGGCCCAGGACTAAAATGCTCTGAAGCGCTTTCTTCTCAGCTTTCTCAGGCCCATCAGTTTCCTTTCTGCTGAAGACATGGCACTCCCCATCTCTCTTACCTCCTTCAAGCATTTTTCTATAAAGCACAAGATCCTTAACTGTCATCAGGCAGAATTTAGTAAGATGAATCCCACACTAGGTGAAATTCTTAAGTGAGTACAGGAGATTAACCTACAGTATTTTTGATGTTTTTGTGTTACAGTTACAGTCTTATCTCTAGACCCAAATATATGACAAAAATATAATACTAGAAAAGCTGGTGAAAATGCTTTCCTGAAGCACAGGAAGCTCCATCTGAATTTAAGAAAAAGTGTGTGGGTTGACAGAGCCCTAGAACAGGCTGCCCAGAGAGGTTGTGGAGTCTCCTTCTCTGGAGATCTTCAAAACCCACCTGGATGCCACCCTGTGCCACGTGCTCTAGGTGTCCCTGCTGGAGCAGGGGGGTTAGACTAGTTGATCTCTAGTGGTTCCTTCCAACCTCAACCATTCTGTGATTTCGTGTGATTCCAGAGATTGTCACTCCTGAGTATTTCTAGCTACTCTACTACTGTCATTTGAAATACTAGAGTAGTATTTCAAATGACAGCAGAGCTAGGAGGGAGACTCTTGTCTGTTGGAGTTGGGGAGGGAGGGGAATGGCTTCTGCTTTCTGCCAGATCATTAATCACATTAATCACCTCATGGCATAAGGGGGGTGCAGTAAAGGCCAAAGTGGGTCTTCTGCATCTCTGAGACTTGGCCCTCAAAGCCCATGGGCCTTCCTTGCTGTGACGTGTCCTCTCTCTTCTTCCTCGCCTCTAGAAATCTCAGTGTTCGCTTTTGAAACTTCCCCCTTTCTTCTACAGAAGAGCCATCTTCCCTCTGCTCAGGCAGCATGGATGTGTGTGCGTGTATGTGATTATTTAATTTCCTTTCAAAGGCAAATTCTGTAGAACTGGACACATGGAGCTTCTGCGAAGGACCTCAGACATCCGTCCAAGGAGATATGCTGCTTCTGGACACAAGGTCTAGCTAGTCACAGGAACTGAACTAGGAGTGACTGTTCATTTGCAGGACTTGATGGAGAAGGGAAATGTCCTGGCATTTGATCACTTAGAGACGGAGATGTGGGAGGACATTTAAAATGTCTCCTCCCTTCGACTTTTTCAGCCAGGCACAGCATTCCTCACCTGGAGAACTTGCCTGTATCACATTGCAGATTCTTACAGATGCTTCATGTTTTGAGGCTGTGGTATTGATCTGCATCATCTCAGGAGGATCTTCTTTAACCAAGAAGGTATCTAAAGAGATCCAGAAAAGCTTCTTTATCCAAGCTGGAGGATACAAGTTGCTATAATGTTGTTGCCACAAACAGTGCCCTTAGTCATGGCAGACTCTTGGCCAGAAGGAGCCACAGGTGTGGAGCAGTGAGTAATATCAGTGTGATATTACTTAAGCAATACCTGAGCCCAGGTTATGAGGTTGAGGCAGGTGGTGATGGCATCTGCACTTGCTTTCTCAAAACTGTTGCTTCCAGGTAGGCCAGTGCCAGGAGAAAAGGTTGTAGGAGATTCAGCTACCATTACACAGGCAGATCAAATTCCAAATTATGGACAGCACATGTGCAAGGCCGGAAATCACAGCAAACAGACACTCCACAAAGCATGCATTATGCTAGGGATCAGGTATCCTCCTCAGATGTTGACCGGAGACACCTTCTCCATGTGCCTGCGGTTTAGAGACAGCCTGGCTCCAAGACCAACTCACTGACCTCTTGCTAGCCTTTCCTTGCACAACATCCTTGTCTTCTTGCTCCTCCTTGGAAGATACAAATTGCCCTTGTAAGGTGATCAGTCACAGACAGTCCTCAAAGAATTGCTTCTGCCTCTGGGGCCTGAATTCATACCCTGGTGCTGATTGCTATCTGTCATTCCTCTAGAAGGAACAGGACATCCCCATCCATTGACACGGACGCCCACAGCTTTTTTTTTTAAGCCTTTCCTCCAGTGTCTCATTCTTGTTCCAGCGCTCCCCTTGATCCTGAAAATGCCTGTGCTGATCTGCCCATGCCAACACAACACAGTTGCTTGAGTGCCCAACTCTGTCTTTCCTCATGCAGTCTGCTGCCCCTGCCAACATTCGTGTGGCTCCTGTAATTCTGCTTACACTGAAATAGGAATCATATTTCATCATTGTGAATAGCTTTGATTTAGGGTCTGCCTTCTGGTCTGACAGGCATTGCTATGTCCTGACATAACTGGACCAAGATCCTGGGTGTTGAAGGGTAGATTTCAGCTACTGCATACTAAGGGTTTTTTTTCGTTGGGTAGCTGTAGTCAAGATTGCTTAGCAGCAGTCAAAGAAATATCTCAGTCCAGCAAGAGTCTGAAGCAGAAGAAAAAAATTGTCCTCAGTTTTTCTTGTGAGAAATGCCATGACAGACTTAGCATCCTGAGTCATGACTTTGGAGCACTGGGAAAGGGAACAAAGAGGCCTGGTTGAAAAACCTGTGGACTACGTGAGTAAGGTCCATCTGTATATACTGCTCCCAAGGTGGGAAAAGCCTGTTTAGGCTACAATTACTCCTTCAGTGATTTGCAACACCTTTCAACTGGGAGAGCGTCTTTGTACCTGTTCGGTCACTTTGTGTTATGTGGGCTGTGTCATTTTAAATTCAGGATTAGATGCCCAAACCCTATCTCACGGATACACAGCCTCACAGCAGGATCTTGCAAACATTGCCTGCTGAGACATTTCCAACTACATCCAATTTCCTGGATTAAGAATTGTATGTAAGGCTTCAGCTACTGCCAAGTGCAGAATCTTTGCTTTCATTAAATCCGTATGGAAATATGTTCCCCAGTGATGAAGATAATTCTGCAAATATTGTCAAAGGGTACCTAGGCATGGTGATTTATCTGAGAAAGCCTGAAATTACAGCTCGGGGAAGTGGGAACAACTTTCATTCTTGCCGTTAACACAGGAATTTAAGTTAGAGGATTTAGAGACATATTGAAATATGTGTGGTGAGTTCACTGCCTCATCCCAAATCTGTGCTCCTGAGCATCTCTCCCCTGCACCCTCCAGCATGCCCACCCAAGGTTCCTGTCTCTCCTGTGCTCACCCACCACCTCTCCAGCTAGAATGTCTTCCCTGTGCTCCTGAGCAAGGAGCCAGCGCGGGACCGTCACTGACCATGGCCTGTTGCACGTCCTCGTCTTGGTGTCTGGACAGGCAGGATGGATAGGGCGCTGGGTTGCTGCTGTGAGCAGCACTGATTTGCTATGAGGAGTGCTGAGTCTTGCTTGGCCACTGCTGATCAGCCAGCCTTTCCCTGCAGCGTGAGAGCTATGGGGAACCACCGACTTATGTGGTTAGCTCCCAGGCTTGAGCGATAAGTATGAGAAGTCCTTTCCTGGCAACACTGAAAATACTGACAGTATAGCAAAAAAAAAAAAAAAAAAAAAAAAAGCCAAGCCTTCGATTAAGTCGGAGATGAGTAATCCTGACTCTGAGGCCAGAGTGATGGAGTTAGCAGATCTTTAAATCCCGCAACGCGATGAGTAGGCTTCAGGCCATTTGCATTTTTATTCAAGAGCACTTGGCACTGGGCATCACAGCAAAGGCAAAGCAAGGCGAGGAGGGGTGGCCTGATGCTTTGGAAGAGCAGTTCTTGGTTTTGACATAGAGAGGTTGTTCCTAATGACACAGCCTAGACTTGGAGATTGTGCACATAGAGAAATTCCAGTAGCTGCAAATGGAAATTAGTAAAGCCATTGCAGCAGTCCAAACAATTACTGTTGACCCAGAGGGGGCCTACAGACTGGTAAAAGTTGGAAGGTGAATGGAATAAGACCTAAGTTCTGCTGTGGACAAAGTTGAGTTAGGGTCAAACTCTGTCACACAGTTTGAAACAGCTCTTATTTCTCTGTTTTGAAAGAAAAAGGGGAAAATCAGATTTTGACCAGATTTCCAATTATTTTTCTTTAAACAAATCAATATGAAGAAATAAATAGTAAGAGAAAGGTAGAAGTGAAAATAAACTGGGGTTTAGGTTGTTTTGCACTCTTCAGGCTGTGTGGGTATTACAGACAAGGCTTAAAACCTAACTTTTAACCAATGACATGTTTCAAAAGCAGAGCTACAAGCTCAGCAAATGCTGACTATAAAGGGGAAAACATTGCTACCGCTTCTCTGGACATTGGCTAATGATGCCCAGCGGGCCTGCAACGTAAGTGCAATGCAACTGCTGCAGGAAAGATACGGAATATTTTACTAAAATGTTACCCTGTGAGTTGCTGGTTCATGTTGGGAGTGCAAGAGGAGGGCAATGCAACTCCATATGCATTGCAGGCATGGTCAGATGTACTGGTACTGATGTGCTGGAGTGCAAAAACTGCAGTCTGCCAACTGACTGTGGATACTGGCTCTCTACTGTGGCTATACCCAAACCTTGTCTGCCATTTGCTGAGTCTATTTCAAGCCTAAAAAGTGTACCTGCTGAGGCACACTACCTGTTTCAGGCTGTTTGACTGTTAATGCAACTTTTGAGACATGCTGGGCAGAGGTTTGTTTGCTGCACATACTATGCAAATTGTTAAGTGGATGATGTGTTTGAACATGTTACAACAACCCAGACTCTGGTTTCTGCTTTTCCAAGAGGCTATGCTGAAAAGATGAATGTTCATGGATTTCAGGCACGTCCTCCTGTAACACCCTTGAGACTGAAATCAGCTGCTTGCCATTTTTCAGTGAGTGATATGTGTTAAATCCAATCTGGAATGATAACCCTGGAGAAATAGATTGCTCTAAGTAGATTTTACTGGCAAGGATGAGAAACGAGCCTGAAAATACTCTCCTTTTTGTGCATGTAAAGCAACACCTGTGCTGTGTGTTTATCCCCATGCTTTGCAGAAACAGCATCAGAGCTTCTTGTGAGGCCAGCAGGGAGCCTACAGCAAGCCAGGCCTTGATTTCACTTTTTTGAGACGCGCTCTGTATGGACCATTTCATCAGCAAGTACTCACCTGCAAGCACCCTTCTGCAGCCAGCCTGTGAGACAGTGCTGGTGCATGTTTCTCTGCTTGAAAAGCCTCCAAAATGCACCAGACCACAAGGTATCAACACAGCTGGGCTGAATCCAAGCCAGGAGAAAGGAGAAAGGCCAGCTTGGCCATTCTGAGTGGCAAGGGGGCCCCTGCAGATGGCAAGAGCTGGAGGAAAGAAGAAGCCCTTGGTTTTGGCCCAGGTGGGACTTCACTAGTGGCTCACCACAAGTTGCTCCTGTTTCCTGCAGGCCTGGCGATGCTTTTGATGTAACAGTGTTATGTTTGGCTACTCAGCAGAGGGGCCAGTGCCAAAACCTCGCTTTGGAGTATGGACAGCGTTTGTGCCCTACTGTGGGGTCCTGCCCTAATGTGGGGTCCTGCCTGTGGCACAGCTCATCCTTCCTCAGCACAGCCCAGCAGAGGTGCAGCCTGCATGCAAGGGCAGCACTCCAAAACCAACAGCCCAGGATTTACCTCCATCTCTTGACTGGGGATCCCACCCAAATTCCCCTGCGGGGGCTCACTTGCATGTGCCATCCTCCAGTGCCTATCCCAGGCGGTTACATGCTACTGTGTCCTGTCAGAAAGCTGCTGCCTTCCACCCTTACTGGCAGGTGAAACAGCTTGGTAGCTGTTTCATGTATAATCCACCTGTTATCCCCCAGAATCAGCCACTGAAGTGGAGGGTGTTTCTGCAGTTTCTTCCCTTCCCTTCCCTGAGGCCCAGTGCTCAGAGAAGGAGATTTACTCTCTGGGGAGGGAAAGCACAGGGCTCTCCACTCTGATGCTATTGGAGTTCAAAGGCAGTGGGAAGCACTGGCACATGTCATGCTCTGCAATGCTGCTGGTTTCCAGCCCCTTGCAAGATGGCTCAGGGACTCCCTGGGGCCAGTGGGCACATGCATATCACTGCAGGGGCAGGGCTGTGTTGCTCTTTGGGGTGTTATTGCAGGCAGGTATCTCCAAGGAAGACTGCTGACGAGCCATCTCTGCCCCTTGGACAGCAAGCAAACTCATCCACTTACCACATCTAGTACAAGGGCTCCTTCTTCCTCACCTCAAATTTCTGATTTTCTACTCCCTGGGCTGAGAGCACACTCCAAAACCTCTGCCTTTATTGCAGCTGGTCTTTGCCTGTCCACATGGTGCTTGAGAAGAGCTCATCTTGGGCGCTCAGGCCAGTCCAGGCCTCACGTGTCTTCATGGCAAAGACAGAAGCTGCACTTTGGATCTCCTCAGGTCCTTCTCCAGGAAGAGCCAGGCCTGGAGCCTGAACAGTTCTATAATAGCACCTGGCAGGGTGATAACAATGACAGGGACATGAGCTCACCCTGTCCCACCATTGGCAGCACACATATCCCTTCCTGCTCTCTGCCAAGCTCCAGAGTTGGCCTCCTCGGCCTTTCCCAAACAAAGGACCGTTTCTTTTCTTTTTGGAAGAAATCCATGGAGTAGTTCACATCCCAGCAGAGCTGGGCGGTTTGGGAGAAGAGAGGGAAGCATGTTGACGCACTTAGCACTGAAGTAAACAACATGGTATTGTTCTATGGGATCGTAGTATTGCTGTCATTATGATGAATATCAAGGCTAAGCACTGACAAACTCCTGACTTTCGTCAGGGAGCAGATCTTGAACTGCCAACTGACTGCATGGCCATATGCATGGGTTTGGGATTTTCAACGCCTTTCTGGTGGGTCTACTTCTAGGATTTTACTAAGCATTGGTGACCCATTGGCTACTTGTTGAGTGATGTTTCTTGCTATAGCTAGCTCAGTCCCTGGGGCATACAGTGCCAGGACATCAGGACGCCAAGGGCAGCTGCCTCTGCAGGAGGCTCAGCCCTTATGGTCCAGGTGTGCTGACCTCTCACACTTCCTCAAAGGCAAAGGCAACTGTGTAATTAATGCACTTAACTTGTCCTTTGGCAAAAGCAAAATGACTGGTTGCAAGGGAGCCTAGCTGAAAGGGAAGGGCAGAGAGCATTGCCTGAGGATGGGGAAAAGCACTGGGCACATCCCTTTAGGCATGACAAGACAGAAGAGTCCGAGCACTAAGGAGCGCCGAGGAACTCTTGCAGAATTCCTGCGTACACAGCGGGGCATTTCCTTGCCTCCAAATAGTAACTAAGATTACCCAACAGGATTGCCCAACTTGCCTGACTTTTCCTGCTGCCCCAGATTCTGGGCCAGTGATAACATTTCAGAAACCATACTGAAATAGTTAACGTGGCGTCCCCTGAACCCCTCACTCCAGAGGGCTTATTTATACCGATTCACTCTCACCCCACATGTCCACTGCCTGACATGTTATGCAGACAGGATTGCCAAACTTGCCTGACTTTTCCTGCTGCCCCAGATCCTGGGCCAGTGATAACATTTCAGAAACCATACTGAAATAGTTAACGTGGCGTCCCCTGAACCCCTTCCTCCAGAGGACTTATTTATACTGATTCACTCTCACCCCACACTGCCTCACATGTTATGTGGGGATGACAACGCTGTCCAATCCCACCCCTTGTTGATCTGAGGGACCAAGCCCTGCCTTTCTTTCTCCTGCCAGTCTGTACTGCCCCACACAAAGAGCATGGGAGTGCAGGTGTACATGTGTTTTCTCATGATTTCTCTTTGGCCTTGCTGTGGGAGCTGACGGTCAAAGCAGGTCTTGTGTGAAGCCCCTCGGAACAATTCCTCTGACACCCTTCTATTCTCTTCTCTCAACTGCAACCTCCATACTCCAGGCTGAGGCAGGATAAAGTCCTCCAGGCATTTCTGAGTGTGGGTAGAAATGAAGCATGTGCCCGTATGGCGCAATCTAGATGGAGGCAACAGCTAGACTCAGTAGTGGGTATTCTGGGCTCAGAGATTTCCAAGAAGCACCAGGCTGGTGGCTGTTCTCAGAAGTGGTTTCCTTGCTGTGAGTGGTGCCTGAACAAGGCTGATGGAAGGAAATGAGTAAATAGAAATTAACTGAAGCAGGGTTTGACGGAAGTCCAATTTAGGCAACCTGCAAGATGAACAAACTAACTGAAAAAAAAGAAAAAGGAGAAGAAAAAAAAAAGAACAGCCAACTCAGAAATCAAACTACACTTTTCTCTGTGCCAATGTGCAGAAAAAGTAGTTGGGAAAGTTTAGACAGTCTTGATGGGTCATCTTCACGCTAGCAATCACTCCACTCAGTCTTCTAATCTATTTTGTTGCCTGTGAAATGCTGAGTTACAATCTCATTTCCATGTGCCTGTCAAGATTTGCATGTGCATGTGAGTCTTAAATCCTACCACCTAAGAGTTTTCTTCTGCAGGTGGATTGACTTCAAAAACCACGGACATCTGAGAGGTACCAGCCTCCAGGCCTTCAGGCATTTGCTCGAGAAGCAGGGGCCAGGGACGATATGTCATTTCATTCCCACCAGATTGAATAGGGAAGAACAGGCATCAGACGTGCCTTTCCTGGAGAGAAACAAGTATGGGGAAACAGTCTCAGGCACTCTCCCCCAAATACATCCCCTCTTAACAATAGCATTGTCAGCAAGGACTTGTGCTGTGTGTCAGGGTACCCCGAGACCCTTGAGGATTTATCTGATCCCTGACAAGACACAGGGAGAAATGCCATTCTGACAGCATTTCCAGCTTTGGAAACAAAGACAATTTTTCTCTCT
>NW_010588314.1:352294-365619 GCF_000705375.1 Tinamus guttatus | reverse complement strand
GTGCGTGTAGGCCCGGGAGAGGCGGCTGCGCTGCCTTGGCCCGTCTTGCCGAGCGCTTCCCTGCCGCTCGCAGACGCCTGGGCCAAGCACGGCCTCTTGGCTTACGCTAGAGATCGTCTAAGAGCAGGGTCGTTATCCCCTTTTCCGCTTCCCTGTCTCGCCCAGGAGAGCAGTCCGGCCTGGGCACAAGCCCCCTGGGAGCTGCGCCCTGCTTCCTCCCAGCACGTTGGCCCCGCTCACGGAGAAGTCCTTACCGGCCGCTGAGGTTGGGATGGGACAGTTGCTGCCGCATCCGATGAAACTGCCTTTTCATCATCTTGAGAAATGGGGGCTGCTCCGCGTGGCTCTACCCGCTCAACACTGCCAGGCGACACTCGGCATTGGATGTCCACAGCCCCTCAACTCCCAGGGGCTGCCTTGCTTTTTTCCCAGGCACCTCTCCCTCTTACTCCTCTCCTTCCTTGTTCCCTTCTTTCTGTTTCCCGCCTTCTCTCCTCCCTCGTTTGTCCTCGGGGATGTCCTGCCTGGTTTCTCTTCCCCTGTGCCAAACTCCCTCTTTCACTCCTTCTCCTCTTTTTTTCTGGCTTTCCTTCCTCCTCGAGCTGCTTCTCTGCACCCTTGCTGCAGATCAGGTAAGAGCAGTTGAGGGCTCCTGCTCCGCTCTGTGTTCCTGTCACCACCCCACAAGTATAAATAACTTCAGCCCAGCCTTAAAGGGGAAATATTATTACAGCAAACACGTAACAAGGCAGGACAAGCACAAGCTGCTGCAGAGCCCAAGTGAAGGGCCCACGCTCTGTTTCTCACTCTTTCTCAGCCAGGGTGGGTTTTTTTTTTCCCTTTCCCTTGCCTTCCCCAGCACTAGCAGCAATGCAGAGCAGTCCGTGGCGCTGCCAGCTGGCTGAGCAGCGTTCATGGAGTGGCTGATGTACCTGACACCTCCTGCCCTGCCTCGTCACCCTGACTCCGTTAGTGCCCCTGGGGCACCTGTTCATCCTCGTGGGTCCATCTCTGGCCTCTTCCCTGCAGCACAGATCCTCTGTCATACTAGAAGCGGGAGAACAGGCTCCAGCGCTCTGCCTGCCCCCACGCAGCATGGCCGGGCCCCAGGCTCAGCGTGCCAAGCCATCAATCCCGTGGCCGCCTCTGTATTCCCTGCTTTTCCCCTGCTGCTGTTGCTAAGACTCCCCGGACCTCGCGCACAGTTGCGGAAGAGGCTGTTGCTTTACACCCTGCGGAGGCCCCTTCCTCCCGGCTCCCGCCTCCTGCCGCAGCCCTCGGCGAGCCGGGGGCGCGCAGAGCGGCGCCTCCCGCGCACAGGCGCTGCGAGCACCACGCTCCCACACTGCTCGCTGCAGCGCTGAAGCCTCCCCACAGCATCTGGGCTCAGCTTCCTTCCACAGTTCGGGGAGGCGGGTTGCTCGAGCCACCCCTCCGCTCCAGCTCTGAGACATGAAGCCTCTCAGCTGCGGCTACCTGCAGCCGGGACTTCCCTGGCTCCGCACTGCGAGGGCAGGCCGGGGGTGGCAGGTACATTGTGCGGCCGGCAAAGGAACTAGCGTCGGAGCAGAGGCGGGAAGCAGTCAGCTCATGAGCACGTGAGACAAACAGCAAGAGAGAGAGGTGGAAGGGCCACTCCACCAGCCCCTCCATGTCTTGGAGCAGGTAGCAGAGGCATCGCCGGCATGGCGCTCTTCAAGGTGAGACTGCCCCATCACCACATTGCTCTCAAAAAGGAGCCAGGTGGAGCAGCCCACCCAATACTCCACTGAAGAGTCCCCATGGGGCTCCGTAAGGTCATCGTGCCCACTGAAAGCAGAGCAGCACTTTGAAGACCTGTTGCAAAGGGTCACGCGACCCTCCACACAGCCCGGACAGCTCCCTCGGCAGCGCTGCAGGATGCAGTGACCAAGCAGGCTCTCTCCTCACACGCAGTCTTGGTAATTCCTAGGGGCACAGTGGACAGACCTGCCCCCCAGCCTGCAACCTTCAGTGAGGGGCACGATGCTGCCGCTACCTGAAGCAGACCCCCCTCTCCCTCCAGCCACAGTCCTAGCAGGAAAGCTGCTCCGGAAGCCGCTCCGCGCGGCAACCCTGGCGCAAGGGAGCTCCCCCAAGCCAGTCCCAACCAGCCACATGGGGCTGCACTTGAGCAAGGGGGCGCGGGGGCCTTCCCAGCCTGCCACCTCCTGTGGGAAGGGGGAAGGAGGCACAGGCAGGCCCCAGCTCTCAGCATGGAAGCCACTTGCTCTCAAACAGGAATTGAGAGCAAGCGGGGACTTCCACAATTCCCCTCGGCCCCCTCCCAGGAGTAGGGAAACCATGTGTGAGGCCAAGGAGAGGCAGGAGCATGAAACAGAGGACAGCAGTAGTAGGATTTAAGCTTAAGACAACACCCTCGTGCGTGGCACCTGACCCTTGTCAGGATAGAAACAACTTCTCTGCAGGCTGGAAGGATGAGGGGAAAATGCATTCCCAGAGTCGAAAGACACAGAGAAAAGATCAGGAAAGAACTCTATTTATTTCCCATAAATACAGCAGATTATTCGCGCCGGGCGTTTTGTTTTAAATTTTTTTTTCCATTTACAGAATTTGCACTGAAAATATATACAAGTCTGTTCAAGAACCAAACAAGATCTGCAAAGAAAAACCCATACAAAACCCTGGAAGAGACCAGAAAGGGAAGTAAGACACAGCAGAAGCCCCAGCGTAAAGCCTTTGCTTCCCCTTCTCCTCCACCACACCGCATACCCAGCTCCAAGACCTCTCACCTTCACTGCCCCCAAGCCAAGAATGAGCAGCATCCATTGGCCTCCATCTCACAGGCTCCTTCCACACCTAGCAAGCTGATTCCAGGTGCACTTTGCTTATGCCTCTAAAACCAGGCCCAGTTAAAACCAGCTTAGGGAAGGGAAGCAGCTCACGTGGTCACAAGTCCGATCAGAACGGGGATTGCTCCGGACATGCCACCCCCTGGTCTCCTTTGGGCGTGCAGATCCCTGCTCTTGTGTCACAGTGATCAGGTGCCCGGGATGAACCCCTGCCCACTGCTGCAGGCCGAGGGGCACAAGGCACCAGTGCCGCCCGGTCCAGCGTGGCCGCCTGGACATGGGCTCATGTCCAGTCTCTCCCCAACTCTAGCCCATCCCTTTCCCAGCTGGAAGAAGAAATCGAAGAGCTAATAATTAAAAACAACCCAAAATTAAACAAAAAAGCCTCATAACGCGTCCCCCCCAACCAAACTGTCCACCTAGCTGGGGGGGGAAGAGGGAGTAGGATGATTTGCTGCTTCCTCTCCCTCTGTCGAGCAGGAGTCAGGGGCTCCTTGGGGGAAGACTTAAGCCCCCAGAGAAGGCCCCTTTGAAACATGCCCCTTTCAGGGCTGGCACACGGGACAAACAGGTACGAGTCCGACAGCGATCCCAAACGGTTGCTGGAGTAGCTAAAGCATCGGGAAAGGTGCGTTTCCTCCCTGCTGCGTTTAGCGCCAAGAGCCAAGGAGCTACGGAGATGACACAGACAGGAGCAAACTCTTCCCAACCCTGAACCCAACAGGTTCCCAGCCCCAGAGCCCCCCTCCCAGCCCAACAACTCTGCCTGCAGCTGGAGCAGGGGGATATGGAAAGATGACTCCCCCTCCCAACGCAAGCACAACAGTTAAAGACACTGACTCCAGCCCAGTCCCTGTTCAGTCTCATTTCACAGCTCTAGGAGAATGGGATTCCCAGCAGACAGGGAACCACTGGTTCCCAGCTTCAAGGAGGGGGAAGAGTGGGGGGGGAACCCATCTGAGCTCAGGATTTGCTAACAAGAGAGAGCACCACAGAGCATGAAACAGCTGAAGGGAGAAGAAGGGTGGAGAGGACGGACAAGGAAAAGGATCTTCATTTCCTAGGCTTTGCTCCAGTCTGAGCCAGCTAAAGCTCCCCATCCTGTTCCCCACTGCACCCAAAGGAGGAAAGCAGGGTTAGAAGAGAAGCTGAACAAACTGGGGAGGGAGGGAAGCCTTCAGAAGAGCAGGGAAGGCAACCGTTCACCCACAGTAAGCTTTCAGCTGCTCCTAGTCACGCGGGATGAACATTTCCTGGCATCTCTGCCCTCACCCTCCGGGCGCGCTCCCCCCGGCGCCTGCCCAGCTCTGTCGGGAACAGGACACGAGCAGCCGACCCCCTCCCACCCTCCCCTCCTCAGGGCGCTGCAGCCTCGCAGGACCGGCCTCCCAGGGACTCTGCAGAGCAGGGCCTGCGAGGGAAAGCTCTAGAGGTTCCCCCAGGACTCGGGTGGGGGGAACTGGTCCACATCCCCCATTTCGTTGTAGGTTTGCTCTCCCATGGTGAAGGTCAGCTTGTATCGTAGCCTCACTTTCTCCTGGAGATGGGGAGAAACGCAATCAGGAATAGGAGTGGAAAGCCACAAGGCACAGTGCAGAAAGCTGCAGTTAGCACAGGGAATAGGGACAGGGTCCCCTCAGTGCAGGGGCGGCCAGGCCTTGCTGAGGTAACAGGAGCAGCATGCTCCTGCCCCAGGGATAGCACTGTTACCTTCTGTGGGTTGGCGAGCAGCAGAACTTGTGTGATGGCACTGGGGTGGATAATGGGGTTAAACGCTGGCAGCTCTGTGCCCGAGGGAGGCTGCAGCTTCACTTTCATCACCTAGGCAAAGAACAACACGCCACGTTCCTGAGAGAGGGACTTGGCCACCAAAGGCCCTGCTACCACTGAGTATTTGGGAGTCTTCCACCCTCTGATGAAAGAGAGGTATGGTGCTGGTCCCTGCTAATGTGGGGCAACACAGCTTGGTCTCAGCCCCACAGAGCCCCCACTGTCCGCCTTGCCTTTCCTACAGTGGGAGAATCCCACCCACGGCAGGTCAGTGCAGGAGGCCTGAGCTCCAGCAGCCCCCTTACCTTAGGGACAGCAGATTGAAAGACAATGTTGCGGATGGGCTGTGGCGCTGTGCTAAGCATAGAAATCACCACCACAAGCACGTCGGGTCTCTCGGGCAGGGCATCCTTAGCGAAGTGGAAGAGGACACGGAAGCCGTGCTGATCATACACCGTCACAGGGAGGATGCTGCCTGCGGGAAAGCCAGGGCAGGCACCACTCAGCCAGGAGCGGAGCGGCCCTGCAGCAAACTCCCTATAACCCAAACTCCACACCAAGGGCTAGAATTTGCCACTCCTCTTCCATCTCTCCAAAATCCAGGAAGTTTTCTCATATGCCTCCCTTGGTTGTATGCACAAATTGTTCCACCCTCTTCATACCCTCTCTAGTTGCTTCTTCCCCAATTTGCCTGGTCTGCTTCCAAACAGTTCATCCACCCCCAAACATGTCCCCCTCTTCCAGGCTACTCACTGGGTTTGATCGACTCCAGAGGCACAGTGATGTTGGCCAGCGAGATCTCCTGGGGCAGTGCAGTGGCAGGAGGCCGTGGTGGGACAGGGGCACCTCCTGTTGGAGTGGTGCCAGGTTTTGGAGGCGCTGCAGGGGCGGGCAGCTCTGAGGACAGGGGTAGTGTTGGACTGGGAGAAACGCTCTGGAGCACAGGCAGGGCACTAGGAGCATGGGCTGTGGTGCTGCTCTTGTTCTGTAAATCCCTCAGAGTGAGCCGTGGAGGTGGCTGCTGCTTCTCCCTGTAGGGAGAGAGAGAATAAGGAATCAAACAGGGCACTGAAATAACTGTGTGCAGCACCCATAAACAAGAGAGGCAACCAGAGATACAAGACTGCTCAGCTCCTGCTTACCACCGCACTTGCTGCGATTCTGGAGGGAGAGACTGTTGCAGCAGAGTCTTGCCCAGAAGGTCAAGGTCATCCAGGCCACTGGAGAAAGGCGGTTTCGGGGAGGACGCGCCAGCATCTGCTTTGATTGGTGGCGTTGCTGCAACAGGGGCAATGCCAAACTCGCTGCTATCCGACGACTGCAGAGAGAGTGCACACGAGAGCCCCCCGGCAGAGTCATATCAGCATAGCTATCAGATCAGGGATATCTCCTTACCTGTTCCAGGTGTTGCTTCTGCCACCCTCCCCACCTAACTACATGGCTCCCAGCATGTTACCTGGAAGCTGTTCCAGCCACTGCTGTCACCAGCTGGGGCAGGAGGTGGTGCCAGGTCATTCAGACCTACCAGGGGAAAAGCAAACATGAAGTCTTGCTATCAAGTTGGTAAGGGCCTAAATAAGGCAAATGTGACTGACATTTCTCTGACAAGACAGGACACAGAAGAATCAGGGCAGAATAACCAACGCGTTCCCCACTTCTGTCTTTATCTCTGCAAGGGAAGGAGCAGGAAGGATGACAGTGCTCCTCCCCTTCACGCTCTAGTCCCCGCTGCCACAGGCAGATGTGAATACTGCTCAGTTGTCAGTCTCCACTTGTACTTGTGTGTGGTGGTTGTCTAGGTTATAGTGTTGTACCCAAATCATCACTCTTAGGGAGATGGACACACTGTCAGAAAAAAAAAAAAAAGGATTCTAGAGTCTTCTAGGATTGGCAACTCACAAGACTTCCATATGAGCCATTATGCAAGTCTTGTGTGTCTGCTGTCACTCCAAGGAGTAAACACAGGAGGTGGGGGTGGCCCACCCTTGTGATCCCATCTAGCAATGGCCATTGCATCACTCTCGATTTACCTGCCAGGTCAGTTTTCTGAGAACAAAGCAGAGGGTAGATCACTGCAGGTTTTCACTGATAAGTCAGGAAAACATCATGTGAAATGAAGCTCAGAATCAAATCAGACATTTTCCTTCCTTTCTACCACACTAAGTGAGGACCACCTCTTGTTGTCTCATGATTCACCTCTCCCAGAGCTGTTCAACATTCACGTTCCTCCACCAGAATAACCATCCGCTCAGACTTGCGCTCAGAGCTTTTACTCTGGTCTTCTCACCTAAAGACATGAGTTCATCATCCAGCAAGGAGACAGAGGCAGCTGGGTCAGGCACGGGGACTGCTGAGCCACCTGTGAGGGTGGGCAAGGCTGGGTAGGAAGGGCTGGTTGCTGGGAGCTCTAGACCTGACAGATCTAGGAGCGCAGAGGTGCTGCCTGCAAAGATGGAACAGGGTAAGAGAAACTCCTGAGTCCCCTGGTGTGTCCAGAGCCAGCTCCTGTCCTTCCACCACCTCAAAAAGGGAATCCCTTCCCCTGTTCTCCCTTTTAACTCCCTCTGTTCATGCAGCAGTCATCTCCTCAGCATCACTTTGACCTTCTGCATGTTTCACCTTTTGACATCACAAGATCTTCTTTCACACTAGAGAGAACCAGCAACAGGGCCCCTGTGCTGCCCAAATACTAGGGCTCCTCACCTCGAAGAGGACCAGCCACAGTCTCCCCGTTGATCTCTTCTCCCCGCACAAGCTGCTTATAGAGATTGATCACCTGTGTCAGGTTGTCATTGGCTTGCAGGATCTCCGCTGAAATTGAGGAGGTGGGAAGTAAGTTTGAAAAGAGGCAAGAAATGAAGACCATGACTTTAACCCCACCTCACAACTCTTCCTTGAGAGCAAGGCCCAAAAAACTAAGAGCAAATCATTACAAATAGCATTTTTGCCACTACTGCTTCAAGAAATATAGGGGTGTGTTAACACCTACACAGCACTCTCAGGAGGGCAAGTGCAAGTGCTGTCCCCACAGTGAAGTGGAGGAAGTCTGTAATCCTGCTGACTGGTGTCACATGTTCCCGCTCAGTGGACTAACCACCTCGAGCAGCACATAGCTCTGAGAAATGCCACACTATGGACAGCCAAACGGGGATTCCCTGGGACAAGATGATTGGAGAGGGGCCAAGTCTGCTTACCTAGAGCTTCATCGTTGTCTTCTGTGTCACTAGCAAGTCGGAAAAGCATAGGCCTCATGCGTTCACAGCGCTGATACAGCTCCTGGGGAAGAGGAGAAAGGGGCACCGAGGTGGTAAGCTCAGGTAGGGATGCAAAACAGGTAGGAAGGACTTGGGAGGGCAGGGTAAAAGACCGCACGCACTCCTCACTGTTTAACCCCAAGGATGCCAGGACAACTTTTCCTCACCTTCATTAGGTCCTCATTGCTCTCTGTTGTCTCCCCCTTGCTGTAGCTGGTCACCATCTCTGTCAGCAGCTTCACATTGTTGTTCACCTCCTCAATGGCATTCACCCTCTTGGAGATCTTCTCCATGCGCTTCTGGTCCTGAAGAACAACCAAACTGTGAAGAATGTCTTCACCCTTGTCCACAACTTTGGGAGACAGAAAGCTGAGCCAGGCTACACACCAATTCCCTGGATGAAGGCACAGTAACACCGGCCCCAAAGGACCTCCCACACAAGTGGGAAACTCCAGATCATCTCTGGTCCACCAGATGGGGTGGATTTGCTGCAGCCGGACTTGTGCCATACAAGTGCCCAAGGGCATTCCTCCTAGTAGTAAAGTGATAGCAGAATTTGCACAGAAACTCTCTAGCACCTCCTGCAGTTTTGGGCAGGAGCTCCCCCCGTGCCTGCACGAGGACAGAGACTCACTGCTGGATCCCCTTGCGCTGACTGCCAGTATCCCACACCACCCTCCTTCCCCCAGCCACACTCTTCCCCAGCCTCACCTCCTGAACCATCTCCTTGATGAGCTTGTTGGCAGCCCGGAGGTCCTCCGGGTGGGAGCTTTTCAGAAGACGAGCCAGTATCTGTAGAAGAGAAGATACCTCTGGGCCCAAGCTGAGACAGGTGGCAGGTAGAATTGCTCTAGCAATACCGGAGCCAGTGAAGTCCCCAGCAAAGCCAAACCTAGCCGAAGGATGGCATTAACCAGTTGAAAACCTAGCTGAATCACTTGTGGGCTATCGGAGACCAGGGAGAGAAAAAAAAAAAAAAAGCACAACTGCTCTTCTTCCCCCTGGTGTGGTAATAGGGGCTTGAAAATGCCCTGCATTCAAAACCTGACCTTGCCTGCTGGTTATCCTCTGTAGAGACCCACGAACACAGCAGCATTAGTACTGAGAAACAGAAAAGCTGGTTTAACACAGGGAATTACCACAGGACTGTAGCGGACTCCCATTCCCACCTCTTTACACAGCCCTTTTGCAGCTGTAGTTGGTAAAGAGGGAGAGCTCCAATTTCCCTCACACACTTTAGCCTGTGACCAGTTCCACAGGCCACCTACAAATCCTCATCAGTACATTCTCCATGACACCTCTTTGGGGAAAGGGCCT
Source organism: Tinamus guttatus (assembly GCF_000705375.1). The sequence continues at coordinate 356,447 of NW_010588314.1, read as the reverse complement.
GCAGAGGCAAAAAATTAACCCATACAACAAAGGTGGATCACATCTTACTTCAGAACTAAAGTCAGAGGAGCTCCAAACTTCCTTAAAAAATTAATCATTAATAAAGCAGAGATGTTTAGCTGAACGGTAACCCAAGGAAAGGCAATACAGGACGGGTACAGGAGGGTATAAGCAGTTGAGCAATAAGAGGATTGCAGCAGTAGGGAAGAATTACCAGTAACAACAGGGAGAGCTGGCCTCAGTTTGGCCCACGTAGCCAGATAACTCTGCTCACAGAGACAGCAAGACAGCAGCCTCCCAGATCCTGTGGGGCTCACGTCACCACTTCACCCTTTGCACCATCCCGAAGCCAAGAGTTCCAGAGGTCAAATGGATCTACGTGCCCTAGCTCTGGCTATTTCCTTAGTCCTGACTTAAGCACAGACCCTCAGCATTCCTCTGCTCCGCTTCCTGAAGCATGCCACAAGGAACAGGAGACCTCCAGGGGGAGAGGACATCCTGGAGGGAGGAAGACGCCAACTTCTGGCCCTCTCCCTGAACACAGCCCTTACCTTGGATTTCTCTTCATCATCAAAGATGATGTTCTTGGGCCGAGGAGGAGGTGGTGGAAAAGGAGCATCATCAGGCAGTTTTGGGTCACATTTCACAATTCCTGAAGTAGAGATCCATGGACAGGTCAGGAAACTTCACACACTGGAGGATGAAACCATCACCTAGGACATTTCTTCCCCAATGGCTCAAACTCAGCTGAGACTGAGGGGGTTTGGGTCTGTTCCTGCCATCCACTATCCTGGACTGTTTCTATATCATTTCTTTTCCCTTGATAAGAATCTCTTTGTGGGTGATCCAAAGTCTACTGCCTATGAGAACCTAAGTCTGTGAGAGCACTCATAGTCCCTCAGTCCAACTACTCCTAGTGCCCCTCTGCAGTAGGGAACAGGCAGATATCCCCCAAGAAGCAATTCAGATCACAAGCAACAACTGCTGAGCAGCTAAGATCCTCAGGGCACCCATTTCTTTATCTGCCCTCGTTGCTGAGGCAGAGCTGTGGATGTGCTGGGTCTGAGCGCAGGAAAGTGGAGTCTAAAAAAAAAAAAAAAAAAGGGCAATCTATTGCCTCTCACCTTGTTTCTTCAGCATCTGGTAGGCTTCAGAGATCTTCACCTCGTGAGGCAGCCCTAATGTCCAGCTGTACATGAGCTCCAAGATCTTTGACTTGACTTTCTCTGGTGTCCGGCTGCCAAGATACTAGAAGAAAAAGAGAAGAGGTGGCTTGGAGCTGATCTGAGCTGTTGCAAACCTGGCACATCCGTACCCTCCCCCAGGAAAAGTGAGACAGTTCCCAACGGCACAAGAACGGAGGAACTGAGCAGGGAAGCCACAAGGCTTGCAACAGTCCCCTGCTACCCCTGCTCCCTAGCGCAGGCAACGCAGCCAGAGAGATGCTGGGCCAGCAGCCCTGAACAACATCCAGGAGTGAGTGCGAAAGCTCAGGTGGGTCTGTGTCACCTTGCGAAGGATGCGGTGCTGCCGCTGGAGGCATTTGCAACCAAGCCCTTCAGGGCTGAGGGCAACAGGCTGTGGGGCCCAGGACATTTTCTCAGCTGCACGCTCTGATACAGAGCTCCTGACACCCTCTGTGGCCGCACGGACCCCCCACAACAGCACCCAGCCACGAGATGTTCGAATGCTGCACCTCCCTCTTGGCACGCACACATCCTTTGCCCTGGTTCTACAGGTCTGCTGTGCACTGGTGGCAGAAACAGTGAATATCCCACCAGAGCGCCGTGGCCTAAGTGCACAGACATCCCCTAGGGCACCTGGCAAGGGGACTCTAGGACGTTACTGTTCTTGGCCATTCATGGCAGAATCTGTGACTGACAGACTGAGGTTTTTCATGCTCTCATTTGGCCTCTGTTCCCTTAACTCTGTATTTGCTGGTGGCAAAAGCTAACTGGCCTGACTGAAAAGAGCAGCATGCCAGGCTTGTTCTGGTGTGGCAACAGCAAAAGAGGAGCAGGTAATGACTTTCAGTGCTTCATATGGCCTCTCCAGAGCACCGCTGACCAAGTCTGGATTTGCCCTCTTAGAGGCAAAGGCCGGGCCATCCTGGTGAGAGGCAGTCGTGGTGCCAGGGCTGGAAAATGTTCCCCAGCACAGGCAGCACAGATGAGATTCCAGTGGAGAAACAGGTGACTCCAGGCACACAGTGAGTTCAGGAACCCCATAAGCACTAGCTGCATCAGGTCTAGCCGGGGCTTCCTGGATGAAGAATCAGGCTGGGGCAGACAGGTAGAAGCTCACTTTCTCACTGGATGGCTCACCAGGGAATACGGACCACATCTCCGCCTAGTGTTGCTCTGTTCTCATGTTCAAGTGCCTGAGGGGTGAATGGAGGGAGGATGGGGCCAAGCTCTTCTCCATAGCGGTTGGTGACAGGACAAAGGGTAACAGGTATAAGTTGAAACACAGAAAGTTCCACCTCCATATGAGGAAGAACTTCTTTACTGTTAGGGTGACAAACCCTGGAACAAGTTGCCCAAACAGGTTGTGGAGTCTCCTTCTCTGGAGATCTTCCAAACATGCCTGGATGCCACCTTGTGCCACGTGCTCAGGGTATCCCTGCTGAGCAGGTGGGTTTGGACTAGATGATCTCTAGAGGTTCCTTCCAACCTCAACCAGTCTGTGATTCTGTTATCCACAACCTTTCTGCTCCACCACTTCTTGCCCAAACCCTCCCACCACCACGACTCCCCTCCAGCGCAACCCCCCGGGGACACACCTTGGGTGACACCACTTTGATGAGCTCGTTGAGGAAGCGGAACTTGCCCACCTCGTCGTGGAAGCGCTTGCCGCAGCTCTTCATGCAGGACTCCAACACCTGGGGAGGGCGCTGCGTGAGCCTGGCACAGACCCCAGGAGCCAGCCCTTCCCGGCTACCCCCTTGCCGGGCACAGGAGGCTGGGGTTATCCTCGCTGCAGCCAGGAGGGGCACCCCCTTCCCCTCCTGGGGGGCTAGTCACTGTGGGGTGGCAGGGAAAACCTCCCCTTTGGGATGAGTCTCTGCAGAAGTGGCTGGGCAGCGCAGGGAAGGTGATACCCTTAGCGCGCAGGGCTGACATGCAGGAGGAGAGCTCACAAGCACTCAAGTTTCACAGCACAAATCCAGAACGTGGCCAAGGGAATAAAAAGCTTCTCACTGACTTCACCTGGCTCTGGACCACAGTGTTCAGTAGTCACGATCCTTCCCAGGAATTGAGGACTTTCTAAGCAACTACCCACTCCTCTCCAGCCCCCTCATCCAGAGCCCAGTTATACCTGGGCTTTCTCAGAGCAAGACAGGCACCCAGGAGCTCAAAGCTTCCCTTGTTCCTCAAGTCAGTCTGAAGCAACTCCACACCCTGGCCCCCTCTATCTGATTCTACAGCCCACAGATGCCCTTACCGTGAGGGCCTGGATAGCTTCCCATTCCTGCGGAGACTGGATCTTGTGGGCAAGAAGTCGGGTGGCAAGTGGACGTGAAAGAGTGGGGGGAAAAATGCTAGCTGGTTAGTGATGAGAAGGCTAGGACCTGCACCTCCGTCTGGGTACCCCAGGGGAAAAAGTACTTTTCAAGTGTAAGATATTGATAAGGCCCCCAGGTGACTTCAAAAACTTAGGAGAACCTTCTTTATTATACTAAGGCAGTATATGTACCTGAAGTAAAGCACGGCTATATTGCAGGTGCCAGGAGACCAAAAACAAAGGGGAAATACATCTGTGAAGCTCTAGGGAGTCATGCCACATGCAGGGGAACATGGCCACAACACTGAGGTAAAAGGTCTTCCAGCTCCGAGGGCCTCAGCCCGGGGCAGCTGCCCCCTGTTCCAGCTCAGCCACCGCCTGCAAACTCCCCTCCCGCTCCGCACGGGACCGGGACCCCCCGGGTCTCCTCTGAGGCACTTCGGCCCTCGCGACAACCGCACTGAATTTCACCAGGCAGCTCACGACAAGCCGACGCCGTGCCCGATGCGGCCGGCGGGGAGCAAGGAGGCCGCTCACCCCTCCAGCTCCTTGTTGAGCTGCTCGCAGAACGCGCTGATGCCGCCCCAGTCCAGCTCCTTGTTGAGAGGGTTCGTGGCCTTGTCTGCAGGGAGGAGAAAGGGCAGGTGAG
>NW_010588314.1:322222-351863 GCF_000705375.1 Tinamus guttatus | reverse complement strand
GCATGCGCAGTGCCGCGGAGCCTCTCCCGCGGCGGGGCCGGGCCGTTTAACGGCTGCAGCGCGAGGGCTGGGGAGGGTTATTTTATTTATTTATCTATTTGTCTATCTATCTATCTATCTATTTATTTATGCAGGCTTGATGAGTTACACGGGAGAGGTTACTTATTTATTGCTTAGACTTGATGAGTTACATCGGGTTACCTCTCCCCGCCGGGGGCAGGTATTTTGGGAGGAATTATAAATACCGGCAAATGAACTTTTGCTTTTCCCGTGTCCCGGCTGGGAACTCCTTTAAATAGAAATCCTTTCTTCCCTACGTGGGGCTGGGCTTGCTCCTCCTCCTTTGGGTTTTAACAGCTGTGAGGTGGTGGTGGTGGGGAAATAAAAGTCCTTAAAAAAAAACTCGTGTCATTAGGAATTTAAACTCCACATGTCCCTTTTCTCCTTGTGGCTCCAGTAATCCAGGCCAGTGCTAATTATGACGCTTAATAAGCACTGCTTGTCTAGTCTGTGCTCCAGTGATTCCAGAAAGAACAGTGTGTTCCGTGTGCAGCAATTTTTCTTTTTTTTTCTCCCTCTCTGTTTGTCTTAAGTTAATGCTGGCGAGAGGTGCCAGCGCGAGAGCCTCTGTGCGCAGTCCTGTGCACGCCTGACCCGCGTCCCGCGCGCTGCCCCGGTGGTGGGTTCGAGGCGCTGGGCGGCGGGAAGGAGAGCGCGGCGCGACCCGCTCGGCACCCGCGGCTCCGATCCCAGGCAGACGCATGAGTCAGCGTGGTCCCGCGCTGGGTTACTCACTGGGGGCACGTTAGTGATAGTGTTAGTGCGCAGATGGGAGAGGAGCGAGCTGCTTTGGTGTCGCGCTTAATGCCTTTTCCGTATGGGTAGTCATTGTGTTTTGGGAGACTTCGGCCATTAAAAAGTACTTTTTTTTTTTTTGTAGCACTTGAGTTGTTCTTTTTTTAACTGTTACTGCCTTACATCACAAAGCCTTTTTTTTTTTAATGCCTTTCATAGAAAATTGCCACATCCTTCCCTCTGCTGTGCTCAGGCACGTTTTACGTGAGTTATTTTAATCCTGTGAGTCAGTCCTGCCTGTCACTTCTACCTCTTTGATTTTTTTTTTCTGAGAATCCTTAACTTGTCTTTAGGAGGCCGGGGCCTGCAGCTTGCATTCTAGGTCGTGTAAGAGCTGCGTTGAGGGTGAGTATCTTCTCTCGCTGACCCACAAAGAGATCGCGCACGCTGAAACAGAAGCTGCAACAGTGTGGGGTTTCGCATCCCCTTCTTGCAGAAGTTTCGGTCTGTCCGAGCCTTGAGATATTTATTTCCCTGTCTTTGCCAACACCCAGTTGTTACTAAGATGAATGGGAGGCTGCACCTCTTTTCAGCTGGTTGCAAACAATGGTGAACGAACTTGAGCATAACGTTTATTTGGCAAGACCCTTTCAAACCTTTCTTTTCTTTCTCCTAAAAGTAGAGTGATATGTACTATGAGGGCCTAAGTGCAAAAGAAGGAATAGGCCCGAGTTTTCTGCTGGATCTCTCAGCAAACAAACTGAATTTTCCTCCTGGCAAAAGTGCTTAGATGATGTGTGAGTAAAACCTTTCTCTTGTCCCTCATTTTATTTTTACTGGCATCCCAAACCAGACTTGAAGGCTGACGGAGTGAGACGCTCCATATTGTAATTAACACCGATGCATAATAAAAATTCCTGAACTATAATTACCTTGTAGCCAGTTGCAGAGAAAAGTGTTTAGGCTCCAGCCAGAGGCCTGAGTAGTTTGCATGCCCCTAATAAAAAACCTTGTGCAGGCAGAAGGCTTTGGGACCGTGCTCTGGCAGGCTTGCCGTGTGCTGTCCCACAGAGGGCAGCAGCAGGCAGGAGACAGGCAGCCTGGCTAACATCAGTGCAGAAAATGTGCTGTCTGCGCCCGAAATCACGGACGTGGTGAATCACAAAGCAAAGCATAGCTGGGAAGGGAGCAGGTCGGCCCCAGCGACCTAGATGCCTGAAGAGGGGTTTCCCAGGCAGGTGAGACTGGCCACCTAGTCATCTCCAGCCTTGCAGAACCACTGTGTCACCCTTGCTTTGTTCTCATGTTTGTTTTTTAGGATGGTGTATCTGCCTGTGATCCCTGCAGTGTCTTTCACAAGTGCTTCTGTGTAGTAGCGAGAGCTCCTGTGTGCTTCCTGCTGGGCCCTTGGCTCTGGCCTGTGGTGAGAGCTCGCCCCTCTCCTGGCAGGCTCCTCTCTTTTTGGCAAGGCAGTCTGCTGGAGACCTTCACTTTCCTGAAATGCTGTACTGCGGTCCCTGGATCACTCTTCTTGTTTGCTTGCTCCAGCTGACTGCAGCAGACAGTTCCTGGCTTTTTGGCTCAGCTACCTCTGCTGCTTTCTCTTGAAACAGAGCTGGCCTCTCTTCTCCTGATATCACCTCAACCATGCATCTCTTACACAATCCCCTGGATTTGCAGCCCTACTATTCCCTGACTTTGGCTAATCTCTTTCCTTTCGCAATACTTCTAAGTACCTTTCCCAGTGGAGGATTGCAATTATAGAGGCAAGTATGAAGTTGTATATTTCTGCAGAGGGAGAGCAGGTTTGAGCTCCTCTAATCTAATAGGAAATTTCTCCTTCCCTTTCATAGGCAACACTTTCTTGTGGTATGCAGTCATCCACGGGAATTGTTCCTTCCCATTTCTTTCGACATTTCCCTTCTGCTGTAGGAAGACCTGGCCCTAGTAATCAAGGGGATTGTTCTATAACTAGAGGAACAGAATGAGGAATGAGGGAGCAGGAAATCTGTCTGCTAAATCTCTGCCATTAAGCATGTCTCGGAGCAAGACGCGAGGAAGTGCACATGCATGCTTGCTGCCTCAGTCTCCCCAGTTGTTAGCATGAAGATAATTTCACTTGCTGCTTTTGGGGAGTTGCCTTGACCTCTGTATTCAGATTTCCTTCTCTGTGTTGGTTCTGTTATTACACCAACAACAACTGGATCTGCAAGACCTGGAAGCAAGGGAAACATGCCAGTGTTACTGGAGGTGACTTGAATGGGTTGCTGTTTCCTCATATTTAAACCCTTCTTCCAGACTGGGCGCTCAAAGCTTGTTATGGTCCCTTTACTGAGTCTTCAGTAGTGCCTTCCTGCCTGTTCTGGGAGGTCACGATGCCCGTTCACCCTCCAGGGAAGGCTCAACTGGATTTCTTCTTGGAGACAACGACTTCCCCATGGGAGTCCAGGACAGGCGGAGGATGCTCTGGGAGCATCAGAAAGCTGCTGCTGCGGCTGCTGCAGCAGGCAAAGAAAAAAAAAAAAGAAAACAAACACGATACAAACCCTAGATATATTCTTGGCCTGGGGGCTATTAGATTATGTATGTGTGTAAGCTAAAAACAGAACAGAGAGAGGAAGATCTGCCAGTTTAGAGAGAATTGCTTAAATTTACTAGGCTCAAGCAAGCATCAAAGGTCCTGAGCCCACAAGAGGGAGCTTCAGTGAAGTCATTTGTTGGTGAGATAACTCCAAAGTGGAACAGATATCAGTAAAATGCACTCAGGATTTAAGTGCTGCGAGAGGCACTCGAAAAGGTGAACAGATTCACCTGTTCTCCCTCTAGCAGTGTTATCTCTAGCAGGTGGAAGGGGAACGATTAGAAAGCACAAGTATCGGAAGACTGTTTTAAGGACCTGGATTTCTGTCGAGATAGTTTAGCTCTAAAGAGCAGCATGAGGGAGAAGGAGAAAAATCCTGTTGCACAGGCATTTTACATGGGCAGCCGAGCAGAGATCAGCTACATGAAGCCAGGAATCCTGGAGCAAATCAGGGAGCCCAGATGCAGCGAATCTCCGAGCCTGGATGATTAATACATCCCTGCATTGCGGTGACAATGAAGCGTGACTTAGTGATGCATTTGCTGGGGACGTTCAGTGTAGCAGCAATCTGGGGTGCTCAGAGACACAGCTTTGTCCAGCCTCTTTAAAAAGCAGCACAGGGAGGAGGCCCCCCGTGCTCTCAGCTGTGCAACTGGCTCGGGTCTGACAGCCAGAAAGCCTGAACAGTCTTTGGCCCAGGCATGAAAAACCTACGCTGCTGGTGTAGGTTTAGATCCTGGTTTGGCAGCAGCTGCGTCAGGTTCCCTAGGAAACTTCAGTGCTGGCTTAAGTCTGGACTGCGATGCAGTGGGAGGAGGCAGCGTGATGGCTCTGCCTCCAGCCTGACTGCTCTTCCCTTTCCACTTGGCACTGCCGCCAGCTTCAGCCCTGCTTTGGCAGCAGAGAGGCGGAGAGGAGCAGCAGAGCGGAGTGAACCCAGTGCGGGGCTATGACAGATGTGGGCTTAGAAATAAAAGAGAGGCTGAGACCCAAGAGGAGGAGGCAGACGCAGAGTCTACATATTTCCCTAGGGTGGGCCTGGCCTTTACGGGCTCTTTTCTGGTCACTGCGGCTTTATCTGTGCCAGTAAATGCAGCAGGAGCAGGGCAAACCCTGAGCATCACCTCAGAAGGCCTTTCTGAGGGAACGTGCGTGTTCTGGCTGCCTCTTGCTGTGACCATGCCACAACTTTGCAGCGACCGAACTGAAGCGCCAGCTCCTCCTCTGTGCAGAATGAAGAGATGCCCCCCACCAAAACTGCTACCTTTCTGTGTGCACAGAGTACCTTGCATCCTGCCTGGGCCCTCTCCGTGGTGGCACCTGGTGGGTTTGGGGAGGAGGACGTGCAGTAGGAGCTGACACAGCTGAAGGCAGTGGTGTTGCAGTCTGGCCTGAACTGGAGGCACGATGCCTCTTCAAGTTGTGTGAGCCTCACTAAGCTGCCGCACTGCTCCTGCTAGCAGCTGTTTGCTGGTGGCCAGAGCTTTCCAGCTCATCCTGAGCAGGGTCCTTGGGGAGCTGTGTCTGTCAGAGCTGTTCAGGAAAGATTCATGCTCCTTTCCTAATGAGACGGAGTGAGTAATAGAGATGCTCCTCAGGGACAGTGTTGTAAGAGGTGCTACGTGCATGTTCAAGACCAGAGAGCAGGTCTCCACTAGCTTTCCGTGCTGTTGTACAGTAGACATTGATGCATGTCCCATCTTGACAGAAGCGATAGTGTATCTGCCTGCTGATGGGAACTTCCCTTGCAGTTACAGCCCCTGTTACTCACCTTGTCCTTACCAGATCTCCTGGTTTGGCAAGTCTGTCTGTTGAACAGCGAACGGCAATGTGTTTGGGGTTGCTCAGCTTGGGATATGATACGATTTGTCTGGTGTGAGCGGCATCCAAAGCATTTAGCTTGTAATTCTCTTTCCCCATCTTGGGACAAGTGTTTTCCACACTGGTATCTGACAGCAATAAGAGCAATTTATCTGCTTTGTTGCAGCAGGGTTCTTGTGGGGAGCAGTATGAAGGAATCTGGGCCCTGCCAGAGATACGCAGTCATGTTCTTGCCTGGATGTATTGTCAGCAGTAGAGAAAATAACAGCAGCAAAAAAACACAAACTGGAGAGAGGGGAAAGAGAGCCAGAGAGAACAAACAGCATGGCACAACCACTGAAAACACAAAATAAACATCCACTGTGGTCAGGTGAGGGCTTATATGCCACTGACTGAATATGTGGGGTTGGTCAAAACAGGAGTAGACAGGGACAGTCAGAAGTAGGAACAAGATACTCCTACGGGACTGGCTGAGAAAAAAAGTATGTCCTTGAATGCAAGAGGTGTCCTATAGTGCTCTGTATAGCAATGGAAAAGGAAACACGGTGTCCCAACAGTGCAAAGCAGTTGCCATCCCCCCGTAGTTCTGTGATGAGAATAAAAGGCTTCTGGCAGTGTGATGACCAGCAGGTGCCTTTAAAAGCTCTTTCACCCAGGTGGAAACTCCCAAACAAGGCTGTTGCTGTGGTTCTTCACTGGGGAGCCGGGAAAACGTAATTCAGCGCTCCTTGTGTCCTTGAGTGGGAGCTGGAACCTCCTCTGCGCCTTGCTAACAGAGTGGTTTCCCTGGGCTCCTGTAGTGGTTGCAGGTCAGGTTCAGCTCTTTTCCCTGCAGTGTGCTCTAAAGGTTCATTGGTTCATTTATTTCTGGTGTCCTTCTCTGGGAACAGGGGTGGGGACAGGAACAGGGCAGTCAGTTGTGTGGGCCTGATCTTTTCTTAGGTCTCTTCTAGATGCCTGCAGTTCCCTCTTCAGAAGCCCATTTCCTGCCCTGAGCCAGTCATTTTGGGATTTTGATTCCCTTTTTTTAGCAACTTTTCTTTTCCATTTCCATCTGTTTTGGTTTTTACCATTTCATTTTGCAGGGAATCTGTTCAAGCTAATTTCAGTGCACCAGATAGTTTTGACTTGACTACCCCCTTGCCTGCAGGGTTCAGCCACAGTCTTGGATCAGAAGCTGATAGCTCCTTAAGGCCCTCAAATGGGGTCTGAATGATGGGATGGGTCCGGTTGGGGTTAGGGTGGCTTGCCACTTCTCAGAGTGGGGAGGACTGGGAATAAGTGATGTGATGATGTAAGAACAGACTTTTTTATTTGCTGCCCTTCTTTCCAGCCCATAAGCTGTTGATTCTTGTGGCTTTTCAAAACTTGCTATTTCTCCTTTAGCATCTCTTTTTTTTTTCCTTCCTTTTTTTTTTTTTTCCAGTAGATGAGCCGCCCTTGGCATCACTGCTCGTGCGTGTGACTCAGATTCTGCTTGTGCGAAGGATTCCTGTGAGTCCTCGGAGTTGTCCAACCCGCTTTGGCTGGTGCCGGAGCCTGAGAGAAGCGCTCCCAGCACGTCGTGCCCCGGCAGCAGCCTTGTTCTCCCTGCGCACGGCAGTCCAGCACCCCCTGTCCCTGCACCATGGGCTTGGATCTGCAATGGCTGCTCTGAGCTCAACTGAGGGAGGTTCCCATGGATATTTTGTGTATGGTGCAATTCTGCATTTCTTTTTGAGTTCCATCCAGCTGGCCTAATGTTGTCTTTATTGTGGGAAGTGGTCAGGGGAAGTTGGGCTTGGGGCATCTCGGAAGTCCCCTGGCTTAACATTTTTGGAAGGGGGCCATTCTTTCTGAATTCCTCTGGATTTGAGACTTATCTGGACATATTCAAGTGCTGATATTTTTTAAAGGCACCCACACCTCCTTCTGATATTAGATAGCATGGTGAGAAATTAGCATTTCTGATATCCAGGTCCAACTTACATTCATCTTATGAGATAAGTTTGCAAAGCCTTCTGCAAATCTGACAATGGGAGTTTTGATATGAAAATCCAAACAAGATAGTTGTTTTGGGATATATATTTGGATATTTGCATTTCAGATTCCTCATGTGCAAAATGAGGGAATTGCTGTCTTCCTTACCCAGTGTTAGGAAAAAACTGTTGGAGATCTTCCTCCTCTAGTGCAAGATGAAAGTGGAGTGTAAGACCTCATGAAGCTGATCCTTTATGGAGGACTCTATGGGTAATGATTTTTTGTCTTTAGTTAGTATCTCAGCCAACAAGTGTGGGATAAGCAGGAAGGTCCCAGAGATGAGAGCGGGGAGTCGTGAACCATGTACGTATCTTCTCCTTTGCTAGTGGGAAGCACTAAGTGCATTTTTTGTCTCCAGGCATATTACTGAAAACCATTCCCACAATCCATGTTCCTGGCCTGCCTCCATGAAGGAAAGAATTAGAAAAATGAAGACTGGAAGCGGATCTGGGTGGCATGTAATCTATCCTCTGACCTCCCTTCCCCACTGATTGCCAGTTGATTCTCCTGTCCCTCAGGCAAGCCAAGGACCCACACAACATCAATCATCCGGCTGCTTCAGATGATGAAATGGCCCTGACACCTTATGAACCAGCTTCCATGCACATGAACCACCTTCCTCCCCTTCCCTGGTGCCGTGCAAGAGGGTTACCGCAGACTTCAGAGCTGCCTGAGACAAAGGTCCCCTGCAAATCTGTAAGGCTGCTTGGCCCCAGGGATGCAAACCCTACATCGAAGTGCTTTGAACTCCCCTCGGGCATGAGCAATGGCAGTCACTGTGACACTGGAGTGATGTCCTGATGTGGTAGAGAAAGAGATGGGCTCTGACACTATGCTGCTTTCTCTGCTCTTGATCTGCTCCACTGTTGTGGTGCAGTTTCCCTCCTTCCCTGATGCCCTGCACCTAGCCCTGGAGCTAGTGCTTTTGTTTTGTTTTGCTTTGCTTTGTTTTTAAGATTCTAGCTATTCCAGTGGCTGTTTCCTTCCTCCTCCTCATTCCTCATGTTCCAAGAAAAATAATTTGCACCCCAAAGGCAAAGGGAAGCAATGCTACCAGAGAGGCTACCAGATGCTGGTGGCCTCTGATCCCTTGCCCCCAGATTCAAAGCATGGGTCCTGCTTCCATATCACTTAGAGAGGCTCAGGACTCTCTGCACAAGCAGGGACCTGGGGCATGGAGGATGGCAGGGGGTTACACCTTATCTTCCAGTCCTTAGTTCCTTCACCTTTTAATTGATCCAGGTGTGGAGACTTCAGTGCCTTCTCTAAAACAGCTGTTCCTCTCTGGTTAACTGCTTAGGAGGTTAGTGCTTACAGGCACTAGTTTCCTAGTGCTCATCATTGCTTTGGCTTCTCCTACATCTCCTGGAGAGTCCTCCTCTGCACACACCCTTCAGATCCCCAGACCTGCTTATCCACTCTCCTGCTTACCTCAGCGCTTGGCTGAGGTGAGTGCAGTTTGTTCTCTCAGTCCTGCTCTGTTAGGAAGCTGGCTGTTTTTCAGAGTCTAGGGATAGTTTGGGTGAAGGTTGCTGTGTTATCTGATTAGAGGCAAAGCAACACCTCCCCGTTGAAGGGGAAAACGTCAAAGCTATAGGGGATTCTTTGTAAATGCAGGTAGAGGATTAAGCACAGGCATCAGGAGGTGATACAAAACTGTTCTCTGTTGTTCAGTGGTGGAGTTTGCACAAGGATCTGGGAGCGTTGGTAGGACCTATTCTTCAGAGGAGCTGATGTTCCGCATTTGTTTTTAGAAAAGCTGTGCACACCCAAGGTTTTAGAAAATCTGGGACTCGGCTTCTTGAAATGCACGCTGTAACGCGCCAAGGCAGAGGGAATTCCCAGGCAGGCTTCATAGCAGGGGCAAACTGAGGTGGAAATGTGACTTATTTTCAGAATTACAGGGAGGAACGTATCGGGGCCCTAGATGAGGTCAGAGAACATGGTTTAAATCAGGTCACTGCTTGGTATTTATTGTGTTGAGTTTTTATTTTTTCTTTACTCTTGCACTGAAATTCTTCCCCAGAGGCTATTCAAGGAAATAAGTAGCCAGTGGAAAGGGACAATAGCTTGCTGTGGAGTACAAATTATATGAAGCAGTAGGAAATAATAGCAGAGTGAACAGCTGCTACTTGAAGAAAGAATGCATGGTCTCTGCAGCTTTTTGCCTTGAATAGACTCTATGGCCTGCTCTACAGCAACAGACTCTTTGGTGCCTCGAGTGCAAAACTAGCCTTAAGCTTTTCCCTCGTAGCATCTTTCTCTGGTGCTGTTTCTTTGGTGTCTAATTAATTTTGAGCTGAAACTGCAGCCTTTCGGGAGAGCAGTAAGGAGATCTCCTGCCTTTTCTCTGAGGGCTTGGTTTGACATAAGAGTGGTGCACACGTAAGCACATCCAGCACAATCGCCTTGCTTTTCTGTCTTTGGAGTCTGGGCTGGACACCATGTCTAATACATGACAATTCATGTCACTTCTGTGACAGACAGTTTTTAGCCTGTATCCTCTAGAAAGGGCGAAACCTCTCCTTGGGTTGGCTGTGCTACGTCAGCCAGGATATTGGAAAGCCTGTGATTTTCTTCAAGGCTGCACACCGAACCAACTTATCTCTTGCCCAAGTGAAAAAACAAAATAATACCGCTGCCAGCAATGATGCCTCCGAGGATCTTGGCAGCCTGCCTGGGAGGGTAGCATTCAGTTCATCCTCAAAAGCAGTGTGGGTGCCAGCTGGTAGCAGCGGCTGCTGCAAGCAGTGGTACATGAGGTGCTGCTGTTTGGAGCCACTCTGGTGGGTGCTCTCATTGGATGCTTTTGGTGGCTTGAGATCCCCAGGGATGTAGGGAAGTCCAGGAAGGCCTGTTGACCTCAAATATATCTTGGCAAAAGAAGTTGCCACGTTTCATGCAGTGAAAGCACCGTTTTCTTCCCCTTCTGCCCCAGACTCTTCCCTTGCTACCTTGTAATTGGCTGCCCTCTTGCTCCTTTCATGACGGTGCTGCGATTCCTCCATCCACACTCTAAACTATGGGCAGCATTTTAGTGACCATCCTGCTGTGCTCCCCAGGCCAGGGGAGCCCCTGTGAGCCCCACAGTCCCTCTGCAGAGGACCTGCCTGCCACCCTTCTCTCCCCTAGGGCCAAACAGCTGCATTGGCTTCTTCCCTCCTTAAGTGGGTCCTGCCCTACCCTGTATGAATCTTCTGTTTCCTCCATGTGGAATTGCAGGTCTGATCCCTATTGGTAGCTGAGCTTGCACTTGGGTCAGTCATGGCCCCCACTCTTTCACCAGTGACTGCGGGTCAGGTCTCTGCCATCCCAGAGCAGCCTGCTGGGAACCAGCAGCGACCAGTAGCACTGCTGGCCAAACACCAGTACAGGCCACGTATCCTGCAGCCAGGATAAACAGCTGAGGGCTTCCTGGTCAGGCACTCCTGGGCAGGTGCCCTCTTGTCCATCTCTGTGGGTGTGAAGGATTCCTCGGTCTCCTACACCAGTAACCACCCCATCAGGATGACAGCAAGACCTCCAGTAGAAGCCCTTCCTGAGGAACTTCAGAGCTTCTGCGTCTCTACATTTTCCTCCCTTCACAGATAATTTGGAAGTGGGGCTCTCAGCTCTGCGTTTGCCCCTGGGCAGGCTGAGCGGGGAGCAGGGTGATGTGAATCTGTGTGTGGGTGGGACACAGCAGCGTGGGCCCAGTGACAGAAACCACCCTCTGCCACCCCCGCTCCTGCCACTCGCAAGCTTAGCCTGGGGGGGATCACCAGTGGCTTAAGTGGCCTTGACAGCAAACAGATTTCCAAACCTGCTGGGCTTTATGACCCTCTTCTAGGAGGAAACACCTCCAGAGCAGGAGTGCTTATCAGCACCTACCTCCCCTCACTTCAGAAGCCTTCGGGGAAGGGCAGACGCTATCTTCCATCTGCACAGAACTGGGCATCTGGCAGCCCACTGGAGGAATGGGGCCTGGGAGGAGTGAGGGCTGCTAGCCACTGTATTAACATTGACCTCCTCCTCCTCCCTCGTGCTTTCCCACTGACTTCTGGAGTCTGGGAATACAGCACCAATTTCTTCAATCAAATCTGGGGCCCTGTCTTCCAACTTGCAGTTTTTACTGCAGGAGACTGATGAAGTAAGGCCCCCTTGTGAGGGCAATGTTCCTGTTTCTTAGGGTTAGGGTGGACTGGGTTATGTGGTGGACACCTATATGATGTCCTATGTGGTAACACCGCAATGGCCATGTGTGCTTATCCCTCAGCATTAAGTCCACTGAGAGGGCATTGGGGATGGGGATTCATGAAAACTCCTTAAGTCCATGTGTGCAGGGGGGAGCTAGTTGGAAAGTCTTGCATAACAGCAGTCTGTGGTGCTCTGCACGGGCAGTGTTAATGTGTAAGCCATAAGGAAGTTCAGGGTTGTAAGGTCTTCTGTACAAAGAGTTTCTGAGCTAAACTGACGGTGGCTTCCTGCCTGGTCACTCTGCTCTGCTGAGGAAGATGTCTGTAAGATGTCTGCTGCTCCTTTCTTCTGTCACCTCGGTGTCCCCAGCTCATGGTGGTGGATAGTCAGCAATGATGAGTGAGGGACGGGCACGCCACAGCTGCCTCCATGCTCACTGATGGCATTCTCTGGGCTGTGAGTGATGAGGCGCTGTGAAGCCTCTGGGGAGTCCTGCGTTTGACCCTGCTCCTTGAATCCTCTTGTGTGTCTGTCGTCATGCTCTGTCTTTCACTGTGCTGTGGAGAAGCTTGTTTTCAACTCTTCCCTCTCTCACAGTTGGACTTGATGATCTTATGGTTAGACTCAATGATTGTGAGTGTCTTTTTCAATCATAATGATTCTATGTCTTTTCTTTCTTTTTTTTTCTTCTTCTTCTTCTGGCATCACTCAGCCCTCTCTTCCCCTCACTGAGTGAGAAAACCATGCAAGATCTCCACGATGAGGCGATTTAGCCACGAGAGGAACATCTGCTGAGTGCAGTAGATGTTTTCTTGGCCATAGAACCTTCACCAAGTAGTGTGCTCTCACGTGTAGTGTCTGAAGGAACCCCACAGGCTTTTTTTTACTTTATGCTTTAGGAAGTGTTTGAAATCTTCAACCTGGATCTGAAGGCTGGGGATAGCCTGAAGATTAAGGGCAGGATATCTGAGGATGCCAATGGGTAAGTATGAAGAAACTACCTCAGTTCACCAGACTGAAGGTAGGTTGCAGAGGTGGGGGTGTTTCTAGCTCACTAGAGGTGCCTGCCCAGTACAAAGAGCCTGAGCTGAGCATAACTCAGTACTTTACAGGGATCCTCTGTACCACCCCAATCCTAATACCCTCGTTCATGAGCAGAATGATGAAACAGGAGAGATGAAATATCTTCAACACTGATGAGGAATTGGAGGCAGAACTGTTTGTTGGATCTCAGATACTTCTAAGACCCTGGCTTGCTCACACAGCTGACCTTCCTTCTGCTCCCCACAGCTTCATCATCAACCTTGGCCACAGCTCCTCGGATCTGGCATTGCACTTCAATCCCCGCTTCAATGAGTCTGTCATTGTCTGCAACTCCAAGTGCTCCCAAGCCTGGCAGCAGGAGCATCGTGACAGTCACCTCTCTTTCTCCAAGGGCTCCACTATCAAGGTGAGGGGTCTGTGCAGGCATTGAGTAGTGTGGGGCTGTTGAAACCCTTAGTTATCATGTTCTTGTACACCATTTCCTCTCAGGATGCCCTCTCTCAACAGTCACTTACCTTCATCCCCTGGTTTTTGAGTCCTTATTGCCATTTCCATTCCTCCTTCAAGTTCCCATTGCTTCCTCTGGAAACTTTGCATGAGCCTTTTCTGTCTTGGACTTTGTTTCTGCTCCCCATTCCTGTCCAGTGCAGCTCAGAAAGTGAGCACACCTAGTAGGGGGGAATGAAGGAGTGTCCAAGAAACAGAATCTTGCTGCTCTCCACACTTTTCTGTCTCTCTTTCTCTGCTAGGCAAACAAGCTTTAAGGCAACCCAGGGTTGGGAGCAATGTAGTACAAACTACTACTCTTGTCCTTTCTACTCCAACTAACCCTCCCTCAGCCCTCCCATCCTCAGCTCTCCTGGATCCGCATTAACAGCCTGTCCGCCCTCTCCCCCTGCCAGGGATGCTGCCTAAGTTGCTATCTGATGCTCCCGGATTTTGACAGGGCTGCTTTTATGAGCAGCCCTTTCCCTATTGCTGTGGAATGGAATCTCATTTCCTCAGTTGCGGCTGGCTCATGAGGAAGGGTGGAGAGACAATGGCAATGAGGAATGATCCCTTTAATTTGCAGCAATCTGCAAAGAGTTTTCATCTTGTCAGTGCAGAGGTTTAACCATTCTGATTTTACAACCCGAGCAGATGAAACAGCCTCAGGGAGATCCTCTCCCAAGACCATATTCTAGGTATAAACTGAGACCTTCCATATCTGTTGCTTATTTCCTACTCCACTGTGTGAGGTGTTAACTCAGCTCAGTCTCCAGCACCTTGCTTAAGACTTCCAGGACCAGATCTGACCATGATGTGTAACAACACAGTCTTTGGAATGGATATTTATCTCCTGTTCTTTGTCTTGTCCCCAATTCCTTCTCTTCCTCTCTTCCCCTCTCCTAGCTTGTCATTGAATTCCTGGCAGACAAATTCCAGGTGAAACTACCAGATGGGCATGAAGTGGAGTTCCCTAATCGACACTGCTATGACAAGATCGCCTACATGGGTGTCAAGGGAGGATTCAGGGTCACCTCCTTCAAACTGGACTGATGGGCACTGCGTCCTAGCTCTAATAAAGGTCCAAGCACTGGGGTTATTTGCTCCAGCTCTGACTTCTCTGAGGTCTCTGGCTCTGTGGTTTAATGTGGGACACTGAAAAAGCCCAAGGTTTTCTGCCAACGGGAAAAGAGTCCTTGTTGGATGGAAATAGCCCCCAGATAAAGACAGGTGCCTTTTCAGGTCAGACCAGGATGTAGGAATGAATGGATGGCACACAGGCTGTAGGTGGGGTTCAGATCAAGGAAGGTGGTTTGTGATTGCAAGTGAATGGCCATGTAATCTCTTCACAATGCACCATTTCTTCCTGCATCCAGGTTTTGGGAAGGAGGAAAACAAAAGCATGACGTGGGCATTGTGGCATTCAGTGCCACAAGAGCGTGTAATTAAATGTTAGGTTTGGGACCCTCAGGGCATGGGTTTGGCATTTTCTTCTTGGCCTCTTGAAGTAAACAGGAAGGAGGAACGGGGTATTGCCCCCCAGCAGGAGCCGTACCAGGCAAAGCAGCGGCCCTGGGAATGGAGCCCAGGTGTGCCTCTTGGCTGGCAGTCCTGCCAGAGATAAGGAACTGTCTTCTCCGTCTTTTCCTCTTATCTCACCTCACTTATCTGCTGGCACATTCCACCTGGGTTACCCATTACTCAGACATTTCCACACAATATCATGCTTGGTATGGAAGTGAGGCTGAGGAGGGCAGCAAGAAGGAGGGTATTTTGCTTTGGTTACACTGTTCAGCGTCTCTCAGTCTGTGTCTGTCACACAGGATTACAGGCAATTACTCCTGATTAGCTGCTGCCGCTGCTCTAATTAAAAAGTGTCTCACAAGCTACAGGGAGGGAGAGGGAGCCTGGAGCACACTGGGTCAATCTTGTTCCCAAAGTCCTCAGGAGAGAGAGACTGAAATGTGCAGAAAATGAGGTAATAGGGATATTGCAACACCTCCGACAATGCTGGAAGGAAAGACATGAAATATACTAAGAAAAACAGGGTAAACTTTTACCTCCTTGCCCTCATGAGATTGAGGTAATGGGGAGAAGATTGCTGAGCAGAGAAACGGCGTTAAAGCTCCAAACAAGACTGGTGTATGAAAGCAAACAGCAAACTTCAGAGGACTGTGAACTGGGTGGGATGACATTAGAAGAGAAGAGCACTGTATGGAGAGCCCAACCTGAAGGGACATAGCAATGCTCCTGCTATTCCTCTGTGCTTCTGCACTGCCTCCTTCAGCGTGAGCAGCAGCTGTTTAGCTCAAAACACATTGAGGGTGGTGTCCTACAGCCTATGGGCCTTGTTGCTGCCTGAGTGTTTGGGCAAGTGTTTTCTGAAGGATTGGAAGGTCTGTAGCCAAGCCAGTTTTGGGAATGGTAACAATTTGCTTCAGGGTGAAAACTAATTGTTGCTGGGTTGGAGAGGAAACTTTGCACTTTCCTATATGCAACATGGTGCTGGCTGAATAGAGAGGGCTGCTTGATGAATTAGTCACAGAGAGAGGCAAGGTACTGGACCAGGTGATCCAAGCATCCTTGTGGTGTCGGCAAATTCGACTTCCTCATGAGCCCTGGGTCCAGAGACAAGCTAATTTTGGGGCCGGGACTGGAATGTGAGCAGATGAGGCAAGAGAAGATGTTAAGCTTGCAAGATCACTGCAAGTGTCGGGAGGCTTGAGGAGGAGGCACCAGAGGAGAAATTAGTATCAAAACTGATTTAATAAGAACAATAATAAGTGCACGGGATACAGAGTGGCGGCAGAAAGGATCTTCCACAGACGTGGGTCTTTGGTCTGCAGCTTGTACTATGGTGTGGGAAGCAGAGGGCAGGACACCTTGTCCTGAGAAACAGAATCCACCCAACGGAGGGCATTGGGGTGGCGGTGGCTGTGGACGCTCAGGCCTTGCTGGTTGCCAGTGCCTGGAGATGGAGACTCCTTGGCCGTTGTCGCTGCCCCGCTTGCCACTGCCTGCTGGCGCAAGGCAGCCGCCTCTGCAGGCGGGGAGATGGGCTGCCCACGGCCGCGCCGACCTGACTGCAGAGCAGCAGCCCTCAGACGCGCTGCTCCCACGCACAACACGCGCACACGGTGCAGCCTCTTTGTTATGCTCAGAAGTGCTCCCTGACAGGAGCAGCCTGCAGAAGGAGCAGGCAGCGGGTGAGCTGTGTGGGAACAGAGCCCTTTGGCCATAGTCTGGCATCTCCCCCTGCCACACACATATTTCTGTCGCGGAGAACAAGGACAGTCCTGTGAGAGTCCCTTCAGTGACCTCAGTCCCTGAACATTTCAGCTTCACGCTGTGGCACAAAGGCACTTCTATGAGTGTCACTTTGCACGTGGGACAGCGTGGGGGGCAGCTTGTTCCAGGAAGGCCGTGTTGCCCAGAGATACTCGGTTAGAGGCCTTAACCATCCACAAATACCCCTTGAGGGAGGCACTCTGGAAAGAGGGATGTGTGAGTAGGAAATGGGGAGAGGGAAAAGAGACAGCCCAGATCTCAACTAGCCAAGCGGAGTAAGTCTTCTTGTTCTGAGATGGGGTGAAAGGAAGAGTAAGAATATACCTGGAAAAGGGTATCTCAGGCGAGGTTATTGGGAGATGGAGGTAATCCAATGGTGGGAGGGCGCTAACATCATGTTTCTTAATCGTCTTAAGCTACAGAATTTGATGACCTGATAATCTCACCCATGCATCAGCAAGGCAAGGCATCTTTCCCTCTTCCTGCTGCAGGAGGGCAGGGGTTGGAAAACAAGACTTCCTAAGTGATACTCAGCAGCAGGAGGCAAATGGAAAGCCCCCTGCAATTGTCTTTGTGAACAATCTTGCCTTCCTGAGGCAACACTGAGCTCACGGTTTTGGAAGGGAAGGGGGAAGGCACAGTTCTGTATGTTGGTCTGGCTCGTGGGCCTCCAGCTGACCTCCTCAGGGCACACAGTGGTTAGATATATGTGCTCTACAAGAGGGTCTTCCACTAGGGCTGGGCAGACCAGGTGCAAAACCAATCAGTGGGAATATCTCCATGAAGGCAACCAGAGGAAGCTTTGATGGAGCATGTCCTGAATGTGCAAGCTAGGCAAGGCGGAGGGGTGGAAGAGGGCCCCCAGCTTCTCCGCGTGCAGCACCACAGCCACATGAGACAGGAGGTCGCTGGTGCAGGTTGAGGTGAGGAATCTCTGAGGCAGGAGAGGGCCCTGCTGCCCTCCAGGCAACCCAGGAGCAGGCTCCGTGTTGCTGGTTGCTCGAGTGGGGGTGAGAGGCAGGAATGTGAGCCGGATTCCAGAGCCTGCTCCAGCCGGCTGGTGCTGCCAGCCTGGGAGCGTCGCACGCGGGTTACTGACTCCTTCAGAGCTGAGACAGCTCCCTGTGGTGCTTTGTCCCAGCATGACTGTCTCAGAGCCCACTTCTGACTCACCGCCTCTCCACGGTTGGGTTTTACGTAGGGGGAACGAGCCCTGTGTCTACAGTCTCTCTGTCTGCTCTCTGTTTATCATCTCTCCCTTTTCCAAGCAAAGTATTTGTTTGCCTAGAGGATGTAGGATGGGGTGGGAAAGGATTCAGGGTTTCTTTGGCTTATTGGAATATTCCTTTGGCATCTAACGACAGCGAGGCCAGGATGGGCAAGGACTGCAAGCATCTGTCTCTGCCACAACAGCCACTGCCCCAGAGGATGCATAGCAGAGGAGAGTGGGTCTTCACGCTAACCCAGCCCTGAGGAGCCCTCCGAGAGATGGACTACCCTCCTCCACCCCTTGTCCCTTCCTGCCCCCCACTGCCCTCAGTTTGGCACATCTCCAGAGGAGCATGACTCAGCCAGGAGTTCGCTCATTGAGTCTGTTGCCAGCTCTCTTATGGAGCTGGCATTTAAAGGAAGGGGATGGGGAGAAGAGTGAAGATCATGGCACTGCTGTCTTTGGAAGGGGGCCTTGATGGGAGGAATGGTTGTTCACACCTTGACTTCGTCATCTTCCTCCTCATCAGCATACTCGAAGGAATTGCTGCGGCCATCCTGGGTGCCAGTGTCCCCTTCTTGCAGGCTCGAGAGCTCATTCTCTTCCTCCTCCTCTTCCTCCTCTTCTTGGTTCCACGGGCCCTCCAGGGACCGGCTCTCTGTTGTCACTTGGGACCGCCACGAGCTGCTGCTGGGGCTCTCCCACAAGGCCTGGGTTCGGGCCTGTTGGGTACCCTTGTCCTTTTCCTCTGAGCTACGCGGGGTGCTCGTCCCGCCATAATGGCGAGCCAGGACTTGGGCTGCCCGGTCAAACTCTCCCGCCTCTATGGTGCAGTCATTCCAATGTCCCTGCCACAGGCTCCCTTTGGACACTGCTCCTGACCCCTCTGCCAGCCCCGAAGCCCAGCCAGAGCCCTTAACTTTGTCAGGGTCCTCTCCTATGTGCTCAAGAGCATGTGCCTCTCCATTGGCATGGGCAGTGAGTCCTAGCAGTGAGCTGGTCTTGGACAGGTTAGTTTGCCCAGAGTGGTCCCAGTAGCTGGATACTGCCTTGCCCTCTCCACGGGGCTTGCTTGATCCAGGAGGGTCTTTGTCCTCAGTTTCCTCACCATGCAGGAGAACGTGCTCACCAGGCAGGTCTTGGCCACCATCCCCTGCCTCATTTCCATTGGTTTCAGAGAAGCTCATCACCTGGAGGAGCTCACTCATGAGGGAGGGCCCCAGGTCCAGGCGGAAGGAAAGCAGGGAGTCCGAGTGCGTGAGCTCTGTTTCCCCAGGGAAGGTGCTCTCTTGGGCCTTTTCCAAGCGAGGGACACGAGGGATGGTGCAAAATCCAGACTCCAGCCCTGCAAGGTACAAGAAACAGCTGATGAGAGGAGAGGAGGGGATGGGAGCTCAGCTAAGGCATCACGTCAAGAGGAGGCCTGTCTTAGGTCTTCAGAGGACAAGGGGCAGTGACACTAACTTGGCACATGTCACAGTCCCATCAGTGGCTCTAGCCTGTAAAGGAAAGACAATATTTCATCCCTTACTGTCCCCCCCAGTGCCAAGCTCACCAGATCCAGCAGAGAGGGTTCACGGTACTGTACCTCAGGGATTGTTTCCCTATATGCTCATCTCCAAAGCCCAGAGTTTTCAGTTGAGGTTTCAGGGTGGGCACCAGGTTTGGTAACATGCTGGTGGGGGACAAGCCATGCAAGTGGGGCCAGGAGATGGCAGCATTGCCTCAGCTTGCCTTTTCCTTGGACCCAGTCATGTCCACACGCTGTCACAGGTACCCTCAGACCCTCCCGAAACCCTCTGCGTAAGACCATCCTCCTCGGAGAAAAGCTGAGCCACAACCTACTGTTCTGAGGCCAGAATAGCCATCCTGCTGATCCATCCCACCATTCCTGCCTTGCTCAAAGGGCCCTCCTGAACCACAGTCAGCAGGGAGGGATGTGGGCCCATAGAGGAGGAATGGACTGGGACCCATGAGGGACATGTGGTGATGGAGGGGTTGGTAGGTTATGGGTACGCCTGTAACAGCCCCGCCTTGCCCCACTGTCCCGGCACCTGCTTGATGTGCCCATGGAGGCTGCCAATGAGAAAGGCATAGGACTAGAGGAATGAGAGACCCTAAGGGTGATGGTTGTCCCCTAGCTGGGAAACTGAGGCAATGCTAGAGAAGAGATGCAGAAGAAATGCAGTGCCTCAGAGCTAGTTCCCTAGCTGGCATCGCACCCCTGCCAAGTGCTTCACTCACCATAGGCCTGGTGTGTTTTGGAGAAGCTGTTGGAAGCACTTTTGAAGGAGAACTTGCTGGTCAAGCTACTCCCGCCGTTGCTGCCCCCATCATACATGCCCTCATTGAGCTGCGGCAATGACACGGCGTTCTTGATGATAGGTGAGACAAGTGGCGGTGGAGGCGACGGCTCTGCTTGGCTCACGCTGCCCCGGCTCCTCAGTGGTGTCCGGCGGACGTGCCTCAGGGTCCGGACGAAGAAGTTGTTGGCCTTGGCTGTGTCAGGCCCACCATGGTTGCTGAGGAAGGAGGTGTCCCCGAAGACGTCTCCACCGCGTCCCACGTGCATGGTGTGCCGGAAGTCCCCCAGTGGAGGGCTGATCATATCTGGGGTCAGCTCTGCCTTCATCCGCCGCTTGCCATGGGAGCCTGACACCCAGCTGATCACGGGGAGCTTTCCGAGGCTCATAGTGCGCCCTGTCGTGTCCGCACACCTACACCTTTAAAAGTCCAAGAGACTCTCCTTCACTGGGCCTCCAAACCAGGGTGACCTGTCACATCCCTGGACTCCCCATCACTCTTGCTTCTGCCCCTGCTGCTCTCTGGGGCCCGGAGGCACAGCCCACGTTATGGTCCCTTGGCTTAAGAGTAGCTGGTGAGAATCTTGCCTATCTCCCTGTTTCTTTGCACTGTTACACTCATGAAATTACGCACAGAGTGAATTTGTCCCAGACCTGTTGGCTGCCAGAAGCTGTCTCAGTTGAGTGGCACAGGGGACTTCTGGCTGCTCTTCCCAAGAGCAAAAGGCAGAGGTGAGTCTTATTTTCTTGCCTTCACCTCACTGATGAGGATGGCAGTGCGAAGGTATCTCAGAAGGGTCTGCGGTCACCCCAGGTGCTGCTTTTGCTGCCGGAAGCTGTGTCTGGCTGGCAGTGGGTTTAAGGCTAATCCAGTCTCCCGTCTTCTTCCGCCTGTGCCTCCTCCTGCTGGGAGAGTGGGAGATGGTTCACAGATGGGGCAGCAGGTCACAGGAGCTGGAGTGCAGGGACAGCAGGACAACTGCCTTGATCGCCTTGTAAGCAGCCTGAACAAGACAAAAGGAAAGGTGAAGCCCCGGTGAGGATTTTCATAATTGTGCTGCCTGCGGGAGAGGTGTACTTCAGAGACTGGCTGTGCTGGGTGGTCCTGAAAGCAGTGGGGTTAAAGCTAGTGCACGTGTCTTCTCCAAATCACCCCCCCCAACACCTCTCAGAGCCCTTGGCTCTGCCCATGGCTCAGACCTTAGCTGAAATCCGGTTCCTAGATGGCACCACCTCCCAGGCAGGCAGGGGCCTTGCCCTGCCCAGCTGCGTGTGCTCCCAGAATGGAAAACCTCTCCCTCATTTTTGCTATTCAGACGAACCCTTCAGGAGAGGGTGAGGCCTGGGGACCCAGCAGTTTTCAGGGAGGAGGGGTGGTGGGAGGGGAAATGCAATATTTGTATATTGGTTTGTTTGTCCTTCTTTAACTCTCTCCCTTGCCAGATCCCTAAGTGCTTGGCAAACTTTGCCAGAACTTGAATGCAGCAGCACGGAGTTGGAGGCTGAGGGGTAACAAGGCAGGCAGGGGAGAGCAGCAGGCTGCTTTTCAGACAGGGAAACTGAGGCATGCCAAAGGGAAGTGGATTGCTCAAGAATGAGTGGGTCAGGTCCCTGTGCTCAGGCAGGTCTGGGAGACAGCAGCACGGAAGGACAAACATGCAAGCAGTGGCTAGGCATGCAACAGCAGGGCAATGACCAGATGGCTACATACTCTCTCTGCTGGAAAGGGTCATCGGGGAGGACACTCACATCAGCAGAGCCCAGGGTGGTGTGCATGGAAAAAGGGAGAAAGGGGGAGCTGGAGAGAATTATCTCCTCGGGATTTGGGGCACTTCAACATGTCAGTCGGGTCTCCTTCCTGGGCATGAATTTGACACTGAAGGAAGCAAGTCAATGGGTCACTGGAGGCGGTGGGGGCACCTTCCTCCCCAGGCTCAGCTTCTTGCAGAACCTCAAGCTGGGGGAACAGGATGGAACTGGGTCCTTTCAGCATGGCTAGTTGTTGAAAGCAGCATGCAAAGAGGAGATGTATGAACCTAACATCTATTGATCTCTTGCTGGAGGCACCCTGGCCACATGGCTCCATCCATCCCTATACCGCCTCATTCTCCTGGGTGTTCATGGGTCACCTTGAAGTGGGTGGCCAGTGCCAGGGAGAGCAAAGCTTCTGGCAAGGGGCAGCCCTGGGCGTTGCACAGCTTTCTTGGCTGGCTGCACGAGTTTTGCCTTGCCCTGTCCTTGTTTGTTCACCCAGGGCCCCTCTTATCTGCCAGGGGTTAATGCCTGGGGGAGGGAAAACAAACCTCCCCTCGTGGCTCTGGGCACCATTGGTTGCCTCTCTCCGTGGCGGGGGAGTAGAGGGACAGTGGCAGTTTTGTTTCCTGCTGGCCTTTACCTCCCTGGCTCGTAGTGCCTCATTCTGCCTCCTGCACATGGAGGCTGTGTGTCCTTCCTTGAGGCCAGGATGGGCCACACACCTGGCAAATTTGGCATGGAGGGGCCAAATGGGAGAAGATTCCTCTCTCTGGCATAAGCCCACCCATATCCTCTGGCCATGGCTCTGCTGGCACTCAAGGAAAGCAATTGGTGTGGGCCCTGTTGTCCCCCTGCAGCATAGCTAGGGTTTCAGAGTCATATGAAAAGTGACCTTATTTTGAGCCTGCCCTTGAGTTTCCTAGGAAGGTATGCAAACCTGCAAGAAGATCTAATGTGAGTTACAACCCTTATTTCCCTGTTTTCCACTCCCTCCATACATGGACCCATTGCAAAACCAGAAGTGGGCACAGTGCCCTTCAGCAGTGATGTCTGCATGACGTGGAGCACATGCTGTGCTGGAGCAAAGCCAAGGAGAGGGAAAAGCCACCCTGGGCCTCTGAAAAGCTGAGATGGGGGGTCCTTTCAGAATGGCTAGTTGACCCCCAGCCCAGGGACGGGGTGGGAAGGTGAGCAAAAGCAGAGTGCTAGATAAGAGGCCTACCCTCCTCCACACTCCCTGCCTGATGAACCTACCGAAGGAAGACATGGGAGGAAGAAAGTGTTTCTCTCTATTTACCTGTCCCCTGGCCTTGACAGGGACACAGGCTGTGCCTTCTTGGCACTCAGCTGTCCCTGGCTGCTTCCCAGGCAGCAGGCGCTGCCTTCTCCTGCAACAGGAGAGGGAGGGAGGCAGCTGGTGCCAAACCGTACCTGGACAGCAGGTTTCTGGTAGGCCTGCTCGGCTTCTTCTACCTCCAGTCCCCTCTTTTCTCTTCCCCTCCTTCCTCTGCCTCTGGTGCGTGTCCAGCTCAGCTGCGCCCAAAGCCAGGACAGGCCCTTTGAGCCCTGCCCTCCCTCCGGCTTCCCTCGCTCTGCTCAAGCGGATCCCTTCATGCCAGAGAAACTCGTGATTCTCAGGGCAAAGTGTCACCCGTGCGCTCCTCTCCTCCGGCGGGCAAGGAGACCCTGTGTCCGTCCATCCGGCTGCCTGCCGGATGCGCAGCCCTTCCATCCGGCAGCCTGCCATGTTTGCCAGCCTCGGCTGTGGGAAGCTCCGAGCCGTTCCTCAGCTCTCTTTCCCCAGCGTCCCCTCGCCCCTTCTCGCCTGCCCTGGGAAGCCCTCTTCCCTCCAAGGCAAGCTGCTAAAGGGCTGTCGGCACCTCCTCCTCCTCCCGCTCTGGCCTCCCCCATTTCCCCCACTGAGTTCAGCTGGTTTCCACTGGTTTCCCAGTCGCTGGGAATGGCCAGAGCTGCTCTGCTTGCTGGGAGAAAAATAATCCAGATGTCTAGTTGGCTGGAGCTGCTGAAACCAGCCTCTTCCCCCTCCTTCTCCCCTTACAGCCCCCTCCCTGGGGGACATGCTCCAAGGAGGGAGAGGAGATATCTGGGGTGGTCTCTACTGGGGGAAGAGTGGGCGCAAATTGCTCTGGGCAGGCAGGAAAGCTTTCCCAGCCTTTCCAAGCACTGAAAAAACAACTTCTTCCTGAAGCAAGAGAAGCAGAGCCTGCACAATTGGGGCCACTTTGTTCTGGGATGGGGAAAGCCAGCAGGGACAGGGTTTTGGGGACGGAACCATGCGACTGGGGAAGGGAAATGGGCTTGGCTGGCCAGGCTGGGCCTTTTCCAGCTCCTCTGGAGCAATGCCGGGCAGTAGGCGGACAAGCTTGAGTCTGACTCCCGCGCTGCCTGCTGCTATATATATATCTCCCTGTATAACAAGGGTGTTTTTCCCGAACAGACACACTTGGACTTGGAGGAAGGCTGGTGGCCAAACACAGTTTCCAGCCATCCCCTCCCTACGCCCCCTGCCCAGAACTGCTCACTTTCTTGCTCAGAAAACAAACAAACAAGCAAACAAAATGAGGCTCTGAGAGCCTGCGGGGCTTCACGAGATATTCAGAGCTGAGGGTAAAAGGGGTCAGCCAGCGGGGGTGACTTACTGCTTTCCCAGCTCTGGGGGCACTTCCTTGGGGCACCCTTCCTGCCCTATGTTTTTGTTCTCTCCCCTGATCTCTCTCCCTTTTCTTTGCTCCATCTTTCCATTCGTCTTGTCTTCATTTCCTGTTGCATTCCCGTCTTCTCCCCTTCTTTTGCTACATCCTCCCCGCCTCCATCGTCTTGCCACCCCTCCCAGTTCTCCCACCCCTTCAGTCCCTCTCTTGCCACCCTCTCCGAACTTTTCCTTCTATTCCGAAACATCTCTCCCCTCAACAAGCCCTACACGCACAGGAATAAAAACTTTCAGGACTTACCTCTTAAGAAGTGGAGCTTGTTTTTTTTGGCCTCTAGCAGAAAAGTTTGGAGACGCTCCCGAAGTGCCCCTTCGGCCTGCTCCGAGGGCTATCAGTGCCGCATCCCTGAGGAGGGG
Organism: Tinamus guttatus; assembly: GCF_000705375.1. The sequence goes on along the minus strand of NW_010588314.1, from coordinate 327,297 downwards.
ATGAGGGGAGGCATACCCCCCCTTTTCCCACGGCTTTCCCCCCAACACAGGCTGCCCAGGCTGCTCTTTTGGCTGCTGTGCATAACACACTGGTGCCAGTGGAGAGAGGGAGTGAGGCTGGCGGGGAGGGGATGAGGGAAGGAGGGGGCGGGCTGCAGCGCCGCTGAACCAATCCTCGCTAACCCTAATCACTCTTTGCCTCAGCAGCGAGACCAGAGAAAATGAGATTTATTCCAACTATCCAGGACAGAAAACTTCAGGAACTTCTGTGCCTCCCCCTTCTTCCCTAGTACCATTTCCTTTCCTGTGGGATCAGACTCTAAGTCGCCTGTGAAGAAGCCTAGATTCACTGAATTTGTGGGAAGGGGAAAGCCCAGCTCTTCAGCAGACCTGATTAAGGAAACTTGTCTGGGGGACAAAAGAAAGGAATTTGTCCCCTGTGTGTGAAAGCCCTCATGTGTCACCTGGGATCATCCCAGCCCCTGATGAATGCCAAGTCCTCTATGCGCTCAATACAGTGCCACCAACCAGGAATGAGGAGAGGGGCCCTTGGTCTGGGGGTCTGACTCATGTCAGGACCTGTGGGAAGAGTTGGTTTGAGTGTTGGCTGGTTAAGAGCCTCACTGAAGTCTGCGTGGGCCAGGACAAGTGTGACAGGGCTAGGACAAGCATTACAGAGTCAGGACAAGCGTTATGTCAGCAGTGCTATTCAGGGCCAGGGTGAGGAGGTACTGCGTAACGTCAAGGAGAGGGGCTGCTTTACAGCACTGGGGCGAGTTTCTGCCAATGCGAGACACACTGCATCTCTCTGGCATTGTGCTTTGATGCTTTGCCCCTTGATGGTCACAGAGTAAAAGACCCCACCAGTCCTGCTGAGGGGCAGTCTCCTAGGGGATACAATGGCCCTGGTCCTGCTGGTGACCCCCATGTCTTTCAGGTGAGTCTCAGTGGTTCTGCTGGGAAGTGCTTCACCCAGACACAAGCGCATATTCACAGCCCTGTGGAGAAGAAGGGAGGCGTCTCAGCTGGAGAAGGCAAGATGAGACTTGTTAGGCAGGGCTAAGCAGGGCCTGGCTGAAAGGATGACAAGATGTCTGCAGAAGAGATGTCAAAATGGAGCCTGCCCTCTCTAGAGGCTCCGGTGGCCCATACTGGGGTGGCCAGCCAATATGCCGCGTTGGACCGGGCAGGAGGGGCACCATGTGTTAGCACATCCAGCTCGCTAACTTAAGCTCGCTTCTGCAGGGGAGGAGACCATGGCCTCTACCTTCTCCCAGGACCACTGCCCAGCCATCACTTGGGGAAGGACTGCTTTTACTGTAACCTTTCCTGAGACTCTTCCTTTTTTTTTCTTTTTCAGGGTTACCTTTCCTAGTAAATAATCCCAGAACAGGATTCTGTAGTGCATTTTGCTTGAGAAAATTAGGAGAAACTTTGTGTTGAAGACAGGCTCAGTACTTTGCACAGGGTGCAGGCAGACAGATGTGATACCCTAGCTATTCCTTAGAGGTTTGTCAGGCAGTAGTAGGTTTTTGACATGTGTTGACCTCAGCCTTGGGCCCTTCCTCTATAAAACGGGATAGTTAAGTTTTCTGCTTTCTTTTGCTGAGACCAGATGCCTTGGGAATGTCATTATCAGCACAAGAGTTACGTGTTTTGGGGGTACTTCTAGTGGGGCTATGCCTCTGAAGGGGAGAGGAGCTCAGTCCTGAGGGGCCTGGGCCATGCTAGCAGTGGGGAAGGGAGAATGTGACATAACCTATATCTTCCCTCCTCGCTGGAGCTATATTAGTCCTCTCTCCCCACGTGCCCACTCAGGAAAACAGCCAGGGTGGTGGAAGAGATGTGGAAAAAACCTTCATGCCTCCTCTTTCCTCAAGCCTGCCAGGGCATCTACCAGCCAAAGGGGCTCCACCTCTCTCTGTTGAGGCTGGTCCCTGCAGACAGATGGGTACCTCTGCCCTCCACCCCCTTCCTGGTTCCCTGCAGCGATGGCTGCAGCAAGGAGTGGAGTCCAGGCGACGGCAGTCTCCTCCGCGGGGGAATGCAGAACAAATCTCTTCCAGATGGGGCAGGGGCCACGCTCCGTCCTGTGAGGGGCGGTCAGCTCTCCACCCCCTCATTCTCCTTGCTCTCTCATCCTGCATCAAAGCATCTGTGAGCTCTGGGCTAGGATGTGCTCCACTTCTATTTCTAGGAAAATGGCTGGAAATCCCCCTCTTCTGCACCCCTCCTTGCAGCCATACCACTGCAGCTGTGATTTTGTCCTTTTCAGGCTGGCAATGAAGTGCTTTTTCCAGCCTTTAGAGACCTCCAGAGTACATGCTGGCTCTGGGACTCAGTACTCATCCTGATCTTCGAATGCCAGGGTACACATACAGGTTTCAGATCCACTACATACTAACATAAATTGCAGCCTAAGATAGGTTGCAACCTCCCTAGACTCCTTCCTTTCAGATACTGTTTTCTGGGAAGTGATTGCTCATAATGCTGCCTTACAACCTCCCTCCATGCTGTTTATCTGCCTTGGCTGCTGGGCTTTCCACCTCTAGTACATGCAATGGATCTGGACAGTGCCATGGAGTTACCATTAACAGCTGCGAGTGCCCTGGGCAGAAACTAAATCCTGGATCCATCCGATCCCCATCCCCATCGGGTGCTTGGATACTGCATTTACTCTTAGTAGCCCCTGCCTTTCATCTCTCTCTAACCTCCGGCCCCAGGCAGTTGTTCCAGTTTAGTCCTAATAGAGACTCTGGCTATCAGGCTTATCAAAGGAGAAGCCAAGTTGTCTTGCAGCTTTCAAGGGTGACATTGTTATTTGCTTTGATTCCTACAGCATCAAAGATCAGCTTGGGTAAATTGCCCCCTCTTCCCAGCACTTCCCCCTCAGGCATGAGGCCAAAGCCTTGTGTGCCTTAGTTGTCACTGAGTACAACAGGGAAGGAGAGAGGGAAAGGGAGAGAGAAGGAGAAAGGGAGCTACTAGAGAGCTGAGGCCTCTGCCCTGTATCTCCAGGTGCAGGTGAAGGAGGGAACAACGGACCATCAGGTCATGAAGATGTGCGTTGCTCATTTTGCTTTGGGTTCCCCTCCTGCTTGCAAGCCTGAGGGATTGCAGAGTGATGGATGAAGGAATGGGGTGCAGGACTCCTTTTGCAGAAGAAAATACTGTTTCCTTTCTCCTGTGCTTGAGATGGCTGAGGGTAGGTCATGGGGGAACCCTGCTTGGCAACAAGGTACAAGTCCATGGCTTTCTGTTCCTTGCCAAGCAATGACTGTCAGAGAGTGCTATAAATGTCACCATGCAGCCCCACAGACCTTGATGTTCTGCTTTCTTTCCCCTCTCCCTGTTTCTCTTGGCTACTGCTTCTGGTCCCATAAAGGACTTGTCTCAGTTGCCTTTGGCCCACTTTGGTATGGCTGGTTGTTCACACCCCCTCAGAGAGGACTGCAGAGGGGAGTTACAAGGTCCATCAAGGATGGAACTGATGGCACTATTGGGGGTAGCTGGAGAGAAGCAGGGAAGGGAACGGTTTCCCCCCCCCCAAAAAAAAAACGGTGCTGGAAGGGTCTGCCTGCAGTTCTTTCACAACCACGATTTGGCCCACAAGCACGCGCAGAAGGGCTCTCTCCCAGCGCAGGGTCTCTCCACGGCGCCTGGGGAAGGAGAGCTGGAGGGGAGGGGAAGCAGCAGCAGCAGGGAGAGTGGGGAAGCGGGAAGGGGTGTCTCGCTCAGCACACAAGAAGCAGATATCCTGTTGCTGCCCAGGGTCTCCGGCTCATATTTCCTCATTAACTGGGAGCGCCGCTCGTTTGCGGGTGACTTCCAGATGTTTCCATTCTCCTCACAGTGGCTGCGAGGGTGCATACCACACGGGCTGGGAATTACTGCAGCCAGTGGGATGTAGGCAGCCCCCTGCCACGAGGGGAGGGATGGAAACGCCCCCCTGCTCCACCACGCAACATAGCGTGGCCCCATCCAGATCTGTCCTACCCTACTGCTCTCGTATTCCTCTTGCTCACTCCCAGCTCGCGGCCCTTGGCTGCTGCCTCCAGTGTGCAGCTCCCTGCACTAGAGCTGAGCTTTAGGCAGAGCTGGTTTTAAGGGAAAATAAGCAAGCTGGGGTGGTGGCAGGAGGTAAGTTCCCAGAAGACTGCTATGTCATGGACAAGCCCTCCATGGTGTAGGTATGAGAAGTCCGCTTTAATTCTGCCCAGTGCTTCCCCAGAATGATACTTGCTCCAGCTTTTGGGGGACTCAGATCACTTTTGCCCTGATTTTCTTCCACCAGGATGATATCTCTGCCTGCAGCATCCCACAGGGTAGATTATGTGGGGCCATATTCAGCCCATTCTCTAGGCTGCGATGCAGGCCCCCCACTCTATACTCACAGCCTCTGCATCGGGCCATAGACGGGGAAATGAAAAATGAGACCTGTGTTGTTCCCTGCAGTCTTGTCTTGCAGTGTCCTTGCTGTGAAAGAAAACATGTTATACTGCAGTGAGCACCACTGTGCAGGCAGCAGGATCAGGTCAGACCCACTGACACGAGAGGGGCTGGGTTGAGTTTCTACGAGCACATTTCTCATTTCGCCACCAATTTTTACAGCTCCCCTCCCTTGAAGTAGTGGGAGGCCAAAGAGATGGTTTTGACCAGGCCCTGCTTGTGGGGTTAGCCAAAGGGGGGGGGAAAGGGGATGCTTTTCTCCAGGGAGCTGGCCTGGAAAGTCAAAACCTCAGGGTTTGCCAAAGCCTGGGAGGAGGCAGGGATGAATTCCCAAGCCTGCTGGCTGACTGCCTCACTCCCTCTGCCCATCTCCTATCCCAAATGTTTTAATCTTTTCAATTCCTCCGCACAGCCTCCTCCCCTGGGTTTCTCCTTGTATGCTATTCCTGTTCGCAGACTCCATGGATATGTGCTGCCTTACATGTGGTGATGTGTGTTGTGGGAGAGAGGATGGAATGAGAGAGAGCAGGCTTTGAGGGGAGGGCTCAGGGAAGACCCAGATCCATGCTCTACCTCTTAAATTCTCCTGTCACAGAAGACAGGGAAGAGGTGATTGGGGCATTCCT
>NW_010588314.1:257712-310887 GCF_000705375.1 Tinamus guttatus | reverse complement strand
GCACCGCTTGCTTTTTGTTTGGTTGTTGTTTTACGCGCGCTGAGTTTCGGGGGTGGGGGCAAGAGTTGTTCCTCTGCTGCTCCTCTTTCCCAAGCTACTCTCTGCTCCTCAGGGTTCAGCCTCCGGCCCGTCTTTCCCGAGAGTCGGGCTGTGCTTTCAGGCTCGCGTCAGGGGGAAGCAAAGGGGCAGCGACCGGGCGCCTTCCCTCACTGCCCGGGCCTGGCGGTTGGAGACGCGGGCACTGCCTCCTGTTCCCTCTGCCCCTCTCCCTGCCAAGCCTGCAGTGCCCAGAAGCTGCTTGCGCACTTTTCCCTGCCCCCTTTATTTTAATATATATATATATATTTATTATTATTTGAGAAATGCTTTGATTTAAACGCATAAATCTGCTGCCAAGGAGCAAAGCTCAAAATGGGAGGCAAAGTTTGGAATCCAGCACGCATTCCGTTACCTGTTGTTGCATCACACATTTTCATAATTGCTCTTCTAGCAAATGAGCGTGTCACAGATGAGAGACTTCTACCAAAAAACAAACAAACAAAAACAACAACGACAGAAAAACAGATTCCATTCTTTTTCATCCTCCTTATCAGTAGGATGGTCCAGACCTGTACCAGTACTTAGGCTCTTTAAGCCCTTTGGTGCTGAAAAGAAGCTCTCTGTGTTTTTTTTTTTTTTTTTTTTTTTTTTTTTTTTGGGGTGTGTGGACTCAGCCGTTCTCCCTTCCTTTTTTTCCTGCATGCCACAGACCCTGAACCATCTCTCTACTTGGAGGATTAACTTCTGCACAGCTCTCTTGGCCATACTCCTTACCACGCTATTCGGCTGCCTAAAATAGTGTGGTGTCATTCTCAGAACAGGGAGGGGAAGGGGAAGGAAAAAAAGAGCAGGAGAATTCTTTCTCTTTGCCTTCATGCAACAAGAGGGCGTTTGCTGCCACAGAGGTTGTTTGCATGGCAGGGGTAGGAAAGCTGGACTAGATGCCAGAAATGGAGTGGGATGTATTGGTGCAATTGGGGAGTAAAAATAGTTTCCAGATTTCAGAAGGTCTTTGCTGTGTTTTGGCTTGTGAGCTGAAAAGATTTGTGCTGCCCTGTGAAGCTTTATTTCTCAAGTGAAGATTGATTGGATGGTTTTGTTGATACCCAGCTGGGAAGAGTTCACCTTGTTTAATCACAGCCAGCATGACTTAATGGAGCAGGTTCATCACTGCTGTAAGGGTGTCCTTCATCCACTGGCTTCAGGGGATTTCTGTCTGTTTTAGCTGACAGGGAGATTGCCTTGTTGTTGAATATTGCCAGCGCCCCAGAGCAATGTGTGGGAGATGCAGGGAATTCCCATTTGGCTCCAGCACATGGAGCTAAGCTGCACTGTGGCAGACTGCCCTGGAAAACATTAGTTTGCTTACTGGATCTTGAGGCATGCCCAGAGGAAATGGATCCCTAGAGAAACCCACCTGCCTAACACCAGTGTGAGGGAGCATGTCACGGGCTATAGAATCCCTCATTCTTGCAACAGGGATGAGGAAAAAAGGGAGGATGTTTGGTCTGGTGGATTTTTTTCCTAGGCTTCCTGCAGTATGTGATCCTATCTCCTATAGGTACCACTGTTTTCTGCCTCCTACGAATCTAAGGCCCTAGGCTAATGTGTCAGGATCCAGACAACCAGACTAGTAATTTAAATGGCTTCAGAAATATTTGGATTGTATTACAGAAGAACCAAAGCATTCATGGAGTCATACTGTGATTCATGTTCTCCCATGCCTTTTTCCCTGTGCTCCTCCATCTGTCCTCAGACTTTCTCTTTTTCCTTTTATTCTTCAAGCCCTGGAGAATGGCTCTGTCCAGACCTCCAGTCTCTCAGAGCAGGAGGAGGAAGAAGACACCCTCTGGGAGAAAATTGAGAGTGCACGGCACCAGCTGACCCGCTCCCTGAACCCAGCCAAGCTCACGCCATACCTGCGCCAGTGCCGGGTGATAGATGAGCAGGATGAGGAAGAGGTGCTGAACTCATGCCGATTCCCTTGCAAGAGCAACCGCACAGGTGGGGAAAGCACAGACTTGTACTAAGCTGGGCCTGGTTTTTAGGGAGGACCTGTTTTTGACAAAGAGTGGATACGCTTCAGCACGTGTTGTTGTGGCCTTACGGCTCCCTCCCACTGCAGTGCTACTTGGCTTTGTTGTTGGCTGGGATGCTGTGCAGCCAGACCTTCTCCTTCTCCTCTGTGGGGACTCCCTGTGTGCCTGTATACAGGCAACTTTCCCACCTCAGTCCCATCTCCAACCTGTCCTTCCTGTGGAGGGAAGTAGACTTGGTAGAAGTGCTATTTTCTATCATAAGGCTGGGCTATGTTGTTGTTCTGAGGTTCACAGGGAGTTCATCCTACCCCTTTATCCCTTCTTCCAGGTTACCTGATGGACATCCTTCGGCGCCGTGGGAAACGAGGCTACGAAGCCTTCCTGGAATCCCTAGAGTTTTATTACCCAGAGCACTACACCCGGCTAACAGGGAAGGAGCCAGCCCAGCGCTGCTCTATGATCCTGGGTAGGGGCAGGTGCTCTTTCTCCCTTTAGTTGCTGGTTGTATTGGAGATATCAGAAATAAGTGTATGTACATGCTTCTGCATAAAAGCCTGGCTACCTGCTAAAAAAAGGTACCTGCTTTTGAGGAATCCTGACAATTTGTGCTCTGAATTTTGCTGGAGGGTGGTGGCATAGGTGTGTGTACATGGGACCATGGTGCCATAAGCACCAGGATGAGGAAGGCTGCACGCCTCAGGAGGCTGTACCATCCTTGTTGGATATAGCGATGGACCAATATGTGGACTGTTCTTTGGGGGGGATTGCCCCCATCTAAGCAGCCAGGACATGATTCTCCTTTCGCTATCCCAGATGAGGAAGGCCCTGAGGGACTAACTCAGTTTCTGATGATGGAGGTGAAGAAGGTGAGGGCTCAACGGAAAGAGCACCTGCTGAAGGAACACCAACTCCAGGTGAAAAACCAGGCCTTGGAGCAAGAACAGGCTCGGCTGGAGCAGCGGCTGCAGGAACTCCTGAAGGTGCAAGAGCGTTGCCAACAGCTGAGGGAGGAGTGGGACTCCAATAGCCTGGAGCTGCTGAGGCTGAAGGATGAGAACTACATGATGGCCATGCGCTATGCCCAGCTCTGTGAGGAGAAAAACTTGGCTGTGCTGCGGAGCCGGGACCTGCAGCTAATGGTATGGCCCCAGGGAGTGTGTGGGCATGTGTTGTCAGCAAGTGAGGCAGGAGGCTGGGGGTTTGACAGTCACTGAGGAAATGGATGTGGTGGTGCAGATGAGAGGGATGTACGTGGATGTCTGTATGTGGTGGTGTTTGAGCATGAAGGAGCTCATCCACTGTACAGCTGAACATGTGTCAGAGTACATGGATGCATGCTGACTGGGTGGCTCTTGCTGGGGTGTGTGCTCCAAGCATGGCAGAGTGGCCAAGTCATGTGCATGGCATGTGAGACTTGTGTAGTTGGCTTTCACCTTTTCAAATACTGTTTTCAAGTATTTGGTGTGTTTGTGCAGCATTGCACTCTGATTTCACGTGCGCTGGATGCAACTGGTCAGCCTGAACTGTGATCCCCATTGAACGGGCCCCATCACAGGAAAGAGCTGGTGGTGACGTACAGTGACTGTAGATGTGTCATGTAGAGAAGCCTGAAACAACTGTTCAAAGGAGCTGTCAGGATGACACCCTCTCCAAGGGGGCCTTGTGCTCTTTCCGCCTGGCCACTGTTACCGTGAGGTGCCCAATTTGTTTCTGCTTGTGTTTTCTACCCTGTCAGCCTAGGCTGAATTCTCTGCCGGTGGACACCTGTGTTGTGTCCCATCAGCACATACATGTGGTGGACAGCTAGTTATTTCAGACTGCACGTTATGGTGGTTGTGTTTCTTCCTTCCCTAGGAAAGGGCTTGCATTCACTTTTTTTTCTAGCGATGATCAGGATTGTGCGTCTGTCTGTACGTGAGGCTCTAGGTATGCCCATGCTGCATGGAGATGGCCAGCACTCCTTGCTATGCATAGGAGTGTTTTGGCCCAGCGTCCATCTCCACCACTTCGTCATCCCTCTGCCATTTCAGAGGCTCATGAGGTGTGCTTAGAGGAATTCATGACACTGCATTCCAGCTGCCAAGCTCTCACCTCCATTAAATGCACCCATTTCCTGTCTGGGCAAGGACGGCTCTACCTTGAGTCTATTTAAAACTCTTCCTCTGTTGCCTTGTGGTATTTCCCATGCCAGTCTGGGCCTGGGCTTCTTGCACAGCCCTGCGGGTACCTTTCATTCCTTCTCCCGGTTTGCCACCGCTGGAATCCCCTCCTACTTTTTTTTTTTTTTTCTTTTTTCTTTTGTGTACTTGCCAGTGGCAATTCTTCTGAGTCTTTTCTGAACAGAGAGGTGAATACCCTGTGGGTAGCTGTAGTGAGGAGAAATGCTACAAAGTCCCAGCCTGCCTTTCCTTCCTGACTGCTGCCACTCTAGGGTCCAGAAGTGACTAGTCCGAAACCTCATTCTAAATTCTTTGGCAGATCTGCAAAATTGATCCAGTCCCTGTATTCATTCTTGGGAATATTGACAGTGCTTATTAGTGCTTAGAGGCCTTATATTTTCTCCCAACCCCATATGCTGTCAAAGCTGTCGTCGGGCTCTGAAGCTCATTTCCTAATTAGCCTTATCAGCAGGTCCTTGAGGATCCTGCCTTAACCTAAAAGTAATCACCTTCCATGTCCTGTGTCCAAGAAATGTCTAACCAATGAGCTTGTCCTGCTTCCAGCCCTTGAGCTTCTGGTTGCGGGCTGGATGCGTGCTGAGGATTCGGAGTGTTGACATAAGAGTGGTCAAACAAGGCCACCATGAACTTCTGTGTCACGCAGCACCCTATCTCCAGTGATATGCTGATGGAAGAGTGTGAGATCAGGCAAGTGTGAGATGATACGTGTGTGAAATCCTGCAGCCTGCAGTGATTTGGTGCTCAAACACTTCCCAGGCCAGAGGTGCTCTCCTGCGCTGAACAGCCTTCCATGGATTTTTCTGCTGTGGAGTTTTGCCTCAGCTGTTCTAGTTAGAAAGCTTTTGTGAGACTGCTGCCAAGGCCAGCAACTGTGACACCTCAGAGGGCTCTGCTCTACCTGGAATCAGGGGCAGCTGCACTGTGGGTGCTCCAAGGTAACAAGAAAGTTGTTGCTCAAAGAGGGGCCCCTGAGATTGAGTGCACTTACAGAAAAAAATGGTGCAAATGCATCTTCCTCCTCTCCTGCAGTGAAAACCTTGTATGTACAGCTGTGTAAACCTTACCCCAGCTGTAGGGTACTCCTGCATTTGGTTTCTAAGCTCTCATATTCCTTGCCTAAAGACCAATTTTCTCCCCATCTTTCTCTCTGCTTCATTCCCCTCTAAGGCAGAGGTGCTTGCAGGAGGGGGTGGCAGACTATGTTCCTTCTGTGTTGCAGGTGGACCAGCTGAAGTGCAAAGTCTCCAGCCTAGACGAAGAGTGTAGCCTGCTGAGGAAACAGGTCGCTGCACCGCCCCAGCGAGAGGCAGAGGAGCGGAGCCACCCTGACACAGTGTCTGAGCTCTGGGCTGAGAACCAGCGGCTAACAGCATCACTGCAGGAGCTGCAGGGCATGCTAAAGGTACCTGTCAGGGCAGAGCAGCCTCCAGGCCACCTTCTTCCCTGGTAGTGCTGACAGTGAAATGGGTGAATTCACTGGAAAGGAGGAGGCAATTGCTATCACAGCCTAGCTGGCCCCTTCCTCTGAACAGATTGCTTGCCTGTGGTGACTGCTGTTGCCACTGGGTCTAGGGCAGTGATTTGTTCTTGTTTGCAGGTCTCTGCCTCTTAAGTGGGCTCACACATGTGACTTTGTGCCTCTCACTGTGGGCTGTGAGGGTCAACCTCATGTACTGAGAGGAACTATTCAGGGTGAGAGAGGCTGGAGCTGTAGCCTTTGTGCAGACACTGCTGTTTGGGCTGGGCCGTTATAGGGGCAGGCTGCATTTTGGTGATGGGCCTGGATGGATCCAGCTGGTGCTAGGACTCCCTGTAGCACCTGGGAGGCCTGACCTCACACTAGCCCCCTGAGGTGGGTGCTGTGGAGCCCAAAACAACGGAGGTGCCCTGTAAATCTCCATGGGATGAGTGACCTCATTGTTTGGTCCTTCACTTGATCGCCCCTGGCACAGCAGTTCTTTCCCTGCTGTGTTCTGGGAAGAGACTTCAGAGAGATGTTCCCTCTCCATTGCCCAGGGTCACCTGTGATTTTATAGATCTTGCTTGTATGCTCCTCAACTGCTGCTTTTCTGACTTGGCACAACACAGTGTTCTCATCTGTTCCCTGTAGAGGAACCATTCTGTGCTCTGATCCCTCATCTTGCCTCGATTGTTTCCAGTTCTCCTGACTTCTTAGAGGAGATGGGAGGACTGGACCTGTACACCACACTCGGGCTGTGAGTGCATGGTAGATTCATACAGTATTGATAACTGCAGTATTGCCAGTCTGCCTATTGTTCACCTGCTGAGCCACAAGCCTACCTGGTCTGGTCCTCCAATGGTGCTTGCAGTGAAGTGATGGTACCATCTCTCCTCCTAGATGCCAGGTGAGGGCCCAGTGCCAGGCTCTGAACAGATCTTGCTGGACATCCTGGAGCACGACTGGAAGGAAGCTCAAGATGACCGTCAGGATCTCTGCCAGAAACTCCACTCTGTGCAGAATGAGCTGCAGTGGGCTGAAGAGCTGAGAGATAAGGTTTTATATCCCTTGCTACTTCTGTTTCTGCCTGGGGAGGCAGGCATGGAAGGGAGGGGAGGGAAGGGACGGGGAAGCTACACTACTTGCTTTTGGGAGAGTTAATACTCACTGATCACTCTTACCAGTACCTGCGGGAGGTGGAAGATCTGCAGCTGAAATATCGGACACTGCAGAAGGACTGTGATCTCTACAAGCATCGGATGAACACGGTGCTGCTGCAGCTGGAGGAGATTGAGAAAGAACGGGACCAGGTGAATTGTCTCTCCCAGGGCTTCCTGAGTTCACCTTCCAGCAGGATCAGGGTTTTTTTCTCTGCTGTGTATACCCCCTCCATCATCAGCAGATACTCTTCAGCCATGCCAAAATGGGAAGGGGGGATTACTGTTGCAGTTCTCCTAATTGCAGCTTAGCTCCTTGCAGGCTATCCAGAGCCGAGATGGGGTGCAGCTACAATACTCCCAGAGTCTGATTGAGAAGGACCAGTACCGCAAACGCGTGCGGACCCTGGAAGAGGAGAGGGATGACCTCCTGAGCAAACTGAGCCAGGCAGAAGGGCTGAACAGCACGCTGGAGGCCCAGCTGCAGCGATGCCGAGGCAACCGCAGCCTGGGCAAGGTGAGGAAGGCTGGAAGGAAAGGGAAACGGAGAAGGGGAAGAGACCAGGGCTATTTCTTGGGCTATACAATGGGCTGTTGGGTCCCTTCTCTCCTAGATGTGCAGCTCTTCCTACTCCCTCTGCTCCAATCTCAGCAGCACCTGGAGCCTCATAGACAAGCCTCCCAACCTGACGAATGGGTTTGTGGAAGCCCTGGGGGGTTCTGCCATCCCATTTCTGGGGGATTCCGCCATTCAGAGCATGGTGAGTGCTTGACCATGGGATGTTGGCCTGAACTAGGGGCAGCAGTGACCCACACATCTCTAGAAGGACACAGAAGCATTAGACCAGTCTGTGACTTGTTGTAGGACATGGAGTGGGGCAGTGTCTTAACACTGAGACAAAACTGAGGAATGAAACTTTGTCAGTAATAAACCAGCTAATTCTGTGCTTAGGTGTGCAGTACTTTGCTAGCTGGGAAATAGCGGTGAATGAGACTTCTTCCTGTGTGACATGCCAAAAATCAATGGCCCCATGTAGGCTGTTTTTTTTTCCTACGTAATTAGGGGAGAAATCCTAGCTCTTCTGAATCCTCTAACAAACAATGCTATTGTCTTTAATGAAGCCGTGTTCTTACTAAAGTCCCTTTGACTCTGAATCCTCATCATATACCACGCTAAACTGGTTAGTCACAAAGGTTACTTAGGCCTCTAGGTGTGCCATGGCTAACAGCGAGCTATAAGGACAAGGAGAGTCCAATTCCTTCATTAGATATTAATTCTATTGCTTGTACTTTGCAAAAAGACAAGGATTCAGTGGCAGGCATCTCCATCCCTGTTCTATCCTTTGGGATGGCAAGGTGCCTCTGCGCAGTTGGAGGAATGTGGATGGACTCTGAAGTGACGTGTGGTACACGAGGAACTATTTGCAACCTAGCCAGAAGAGAGGCAAGGGAGGTGCTGGGCAATGGTGTTAGTGGGCATCTCTCTCTCACTCTGCTCAAGGACGTAACTCCTGACAGTGAGAAGGATATCAATCGCCTTTCCACCTTCCCCTTTCCGCCTTGCATCGGCTCCATCCTCCGGCGGCAGCGGGAAGATAGATGCATGCCCTATAAAAGGTGACTTCCAGGGCTGCCTGAGTTTCTGTGTGTTCTCTGTTGGGGTTGTGGGGGCCCAAGGGGCCTGGATGGCAGGGAAGGGAGAGTTGGAAGTCAGCAGTGAGTGTGTGCTGGCTGATGACTGCATGCTGGTTGGGTGGTGTTTTTGTGTTGGGGTGGGGAAAAGCTGTGGGGAGGGAGTTGAGAATGGGTTGCAAGCAAGCTTTGCAAAAGCTGTTGCCTCACATCTCACCTTTATGTCCTTTCCAGCTTGTCCTGTGGCTCCTTTAGCAGCATGGAAGATGCAACAGGTACCACAGCTGAGGCTTTCCCAAAAGGCCTTAGAAAGAAGTGGTGGCTGTGGGAAGCGGAGGGTAGACAGATGATTCTCTCTCATACTTTTGGTCTGTGTAGCTCACTGCGGGCTCTGTACACATAGCAGCGTGCCGTGGACAGAAACATGCCTTGTTAGATTCTGTGAAGTACAGCAGCTAGAAAGCTGGCTGTCCCCTGCAGAATGTGTCACTGTTCACACCTAATTTATTTAATTTGTGGAGAACATTTGTTTATGGCAAAACTCCTTTGGAGTTGGGGAGGAAGGAGACAGAGTAGATAAATATTTGTTTTTGGTGATGGGATGTAAATCTCCTGGAATGGATCTCTTAGTATTGACACATTTTGTGGTGGGTGCTGGTAGCTGAGCAACTCAGGGCATGTACAGATTGCTCTGGATTTTGCTGTGACACAGTTTATGATCAAAATGCTGATGGGGGTGGGAGGTTGGTTGTTTTCAGGAGACGCGGGAAAGCAGTCCTAACTCGTCTCTGGGAGCACCCCTTTCCAGGAATGTGACTGTTCAAACCCTTTCTCCAGGTTCACTTTCCTAGTCAGAGGTTAGAAAATGTAGAGAAGGGAGATGACAGACCTCAGCCACCCTGAGAATACGGTCTCCCTGCAATGCTTGGAGAGGTGATGTGCCCTTTCTCTCCCTCTTACTCTCTTTCCTAGGCAGTGGTTTTGCTAGCGTGTCGCTTGGTGCCTTCTCCTCTTCTTCCAGTAGCACCTACACCAGGGTGAAGTCGGAGATGTGCTTGTCCACACTTCCCAGCCGCAAGGAAGTGACGAGGAGGTGACTGCTGCTCTCTTAAATAAGCACTCTTGAGTCTGCTGCTTGGGGGGATGTTTCGCCCTGCTGGGAGACCGTGCTCGGAAGGCCATTTGTTTCTGCTTTTCTGCTGTGGGTGTTTTTCTGCTAGCAGGAGAGGAAGGAAACGAAGTTCCTATTGTCCTTATTTCACAGCAGGGCCCTGATTTTCTGGCCTGTTCCATGTGTTATGGCAGGGATGAGGATGGTACCCTCATCCCTGGACTAGTACAGTTTTGTCTGATTTGGGACAGGACTGGGAGAGCCTGTGCTGTGGCCAGCGGGCTGGAATGGGCCTTGGGTGCTCTTAAATTCTTTATGTGCACCCTGGTGGTGACTGAATTGTGAGCTCCATACCTCCTAGTCCTTGATAAAAGTACTGCCTTGTGGCTGGACAGCAGACATAGGGATGAGTTCTTAAGAAAGGCAGCAAACTTCAGCAGTTGAGCTTGGTGTTTTTCCTTATCAGGTCCCTGGTGGTACAACTCCCTAGCATGGGGCATCCCAGCAATTCATCACCCCAGGAGAAGAGGCTTGGAGCAGATATCTCCATCCTTGGCGGGAACAGGACAGGGATTTACGTCCAGTGGGTCAAGCCAGGCTCACAGGTTGAGAGTGCAGGGCTCAGGGAAGGCTGCCGGCTCATTGAGGTGAGTCTGGGGATGGGGTTGCTGCACATACCTCAGAAACAAGGAGTATGAAACAAGCTCCAGTGCGAACTAGGCTCTGCCAACTTGAGATGCACCTCTACCAACTTGAGGTGCACCTCTATTTCTTCTCTTTCCAGAGAGTATTCCATGTCTACAGCTCTCTGGAGCATGAACAGACATCCAGGTTGCTTTGCAGTGCATGTGAAAATGCTGAGTTTTCTTGAAACATTTCTTTCAGCCGTGGGAGGGGAAGAAACAACATGGAGATACACAAGTTCAGGGAAACAGTCATATCTCTGTCTTAACTCGTCTGTCACTTTATACCATTTTGGAGCAATTTGCACACTGCATTTTGTGCATGCCTGCTGCAAAGCAATCAATTTTGGAGTGAAATTTTGCAAGCCTTCATGACCCTTTCAAGCTATAGAGACTAATTGCTCTGGAGAAAACTCCTGGAGCAGGGAAGGACATTTGTTTTGGCAAGAATGACAGCGCTTGATATACAGCTAAGACACTTGAATTAATGTCCACCTGTGACTGAAAATAAACCAACTCTATCCTCCCCCCGGACATATACATCTGTGCGCACATATGTTCAGTTCCATAGTAGCCCAGTATCCAGATTTGGCAGTGGTTGGCAGAAGGTATTTCAGAGGCAGAATGAGGATGTCTTATCCTCAGGTAGAGACCAAGGCCTGCCTTGGTCTGTATTTCTTGCTTTGCTGGGTGAGGAGTTGGTGGTGGGGAGGAGACTGCTCTTCTAGCAGGCTTTTCTAAAACCATTTGATTCTTGTTAGCTGAAGGTCCCATCACTGAAAGAGGAGGTGCTTTCCCTGGAGAACTGTACCCGGGAGGTTGCCTACCTGAGCCTGCTGCATTGGGACAAACCCTCTAATCTTGTCTTCCAGATGGACCTGCAAGGTAAACCCCTGGCAGCTGAGTCTCCCTTAAACTTGACTCTCTGCCTCCCTTTCCAGGCCCCCCTACCTAGTTCTGGAGGTAAATCTGTGTTCTCAGTCATTCTTTCTCCTCTGCTATTTGGCCCTAGGCCCCAGTATGTGATACAGAGATTAGCCATAGTTCTAGTTATTTGTCATGTCTAGTGCAGTATGTGTCTACTGAGTTATAGCATGGAGGTAGAGACCCCCTTCTCTGTTTGCCTCCTCTGAATTCCTATCTCTAGCATCATTTCTGTCCTAGAGATTTGGCTATTCAGACAGTTTCTCTTGTCAGTGATAGTTACTTCTAGTCCCTGCCGGTGCTGACCTATATATTTTGCTCTAGGATACCAGCCTCTCCGTGAAGCCCTGGAGGAAGGGAAGAAGATTTCTGGAGACTCGTTCTATGTGCGCACTAATCTATCCCTCACGGAGCAGTCGGACCCTTACGCGTTGTGCGTCAAGTGCCGGGAAATCCTCCACGTCACAGACACCATGCACAAAGGACGTCTGGAATGGTTCTGTTCCCGTGTTGATCCCTTGACTTTGCGGGACCTGGACAAGGGGACAGTACCCAATTACAACAGGTAACAGGGTGAGGTGAAAGCTAGGGGGTCCCTGGGGTAGCTGTTCGATTTCTCTGCAATAAGCATCCACCAGGAGTCCCAAATGTGGTTTGGCTTTTTCCCATCATGATAGTGTGAGCTGTCCAAACCTTGTATCAGGGACCAGTGTGGTGGTATCTGGGCACCCTTCAGAGACTGGGTGGTTGAGTGACAGATTTTGTGTCCTTATCCTTCGGCATATCTCTGAGGGGGTTGCCAAAGAAGATCCTAGCAGGCTAAGGTCCCTGAGGGCTCTAGAGCTGCTTGAGGGCAACCTCTCTGTCTTTTCAGGGCCCACCAGCTTTTGAAGATCCAAGAGAAGAGTCCGATGCCTGGGCAGCAGAAGGGCCACAGAAATAATGTAAGCGGAGAAACAAGCAACGAGAGCTGCATGTGTGTGTGTGCCTATATTCACCCCAACCCCCTGGCATGCAGTCTGCCCTGCTCTGAGAACAGACAGCTCTTTTGGAGGTGGCAGCTTGGCTAGCAAGCCAAGCAGACTCTTACAGCCCAGCCAACCTCTTTGCTCTGTGATTACTCCCCTACCTGCTCTCCCTGAACCTTCCCAACCTGAACCTCATGGTGGGCAGGCCCGCTCTCTTTCCATGTGTGTTCTCCATCTCCTTTCCTGTGTGTTCTCTGCAGTCAGCTGTGTGTGTGTGTGTGTGTGTGTGTGTGTGTGTGTGAAAAGATCTGTGGTTTCAGCCATAGTGCCCTCACTTTCTCCTCAGCTAAAGAAACGGGCCTTGGACCAACTACGCCTGGTAAAATTTAAGCCACAGGGGAGCCCGGGACAGCCCCCTCCACAGCTGTGGCTGGATCCCTGCTCAGGTGAGCTCTCACCCCTATATCAGACCCATCATCCTTGGAGACCCAGTTGTCCTCTGTGGACACTGAAGGTAAAGTGGCACCTAAGATACCTCAGCCTCTCTGACCAGAATCCCTCTAGGCTGATGGCAATCCTATCCCTCATGTTCTCAACCTTTGACTTTTTCTTCTTACCTCTCTTCCAGACCCAGACAGGAGCCTGAAGCCTTACAACTTGGTATACCCTGTGGTGGTCCAGACACCACGTCCTGTGGTGCTCTCACCTGATTGCATTGCACCACGGCTCATCAGGAACTTGCTGGACTTGCCCACCTCGCGTCTGGACTTTCACGTGTGCCCAGCAGGTAGGTGGCAAGGATCAGTTAACTTGCCCGATGATGTTTTAGAAGCCTGTGGCTGAATGAAGTAAAGCACACGGGTGTCCTACCTCCTGAGATCGTCTTCCTGTTTCACCTCCTGTGATTTCTTCTTCCAAAGAGACCTTGGTGAATCCAGTTCGGGGAAGAGCTGCTGTTAGACCAGGAAGTCTGAAACATAGTCTCATGGGGCTTGGAGAGGGCATGAGGTGTCAGGAGCTAAACTATGAGGGTCTTACAGTCTTCCCAGACAATACTTGTCACCTTTCAGCCATTTGGGCTGACTAGCTCCAAAGAGTTACCTCCTGTTCCTAACAGTGCTTTGTCCCTTTGGCCCATAGGGAAGCCAGTTCTCTCTTCTAGTCTTTTCGGGGTCTCTGGTCTCTCCGGGGCTCCACAAGGGTCTTCTGTCTTTTTTTTGAGTGGGTGGTGATGGCTTTGCCTTGCTGCTATGGGTGGCTCTTCCCAGGTGTGAACCCCGTGGCCAAGATGGCATCTGCAGTTTGACTTCTTGCCTTGCCTTCACCTGGATGAGAACTTTCAGCCTTCGTTATATCCTTCGCTTCATCTGACAGCAGTGTGAGGTTGGCACACAGCGCAGAGGCTGTGTTTTTTCTCCCATAGAGAATTTTCACATAGGACAAATACCCATTTTGCTCCTTCTTCATTCATGTTCCCTATCTTTCACTTCTCCTATGTTTAGAATTCTTTCTTTGCCAAATGCAGAAATTAAAAAAGTGAGAGTTTTTTTTTCTGGGGGTCGAAGTGGGGAAAAATCTCTGCCTTGTTGGAAAGGGAAAGCTCTGCAAATGTTAATTTCTTCTTCTGGGCTTGTTAGCCAAGCGACTTTGTCATGTATCCTGTCTTACTAGGCCCTCTGCAGGGTCCTCCTCACACTGCATTGGGATATGCTTCAAAAGCTGTTTACTGCAGCTGGGGACTTTACACTGAGACCACAAATTCTGTTTACTCCTTTCTGCTTTGCCTGTTGCGAGGGAAAGAAAGTGATCCCAGGGGTCCTGAGCCATTTTGCTTTTCAACGTTGCCTGCATTTTCCCTCGGAGAAATCCCCGGCAAGTGCAAAGTTAACATAAGCCAGCTGATCTGCAGCCAGAGCTTGCTGACCCCAAAGAAAATGGATAGCTTATGGGAGACAGGTTTACCAGGGAACCAGGCCACTGTACGGCCAGGCAGAGTTAGCAGAGGATACCCAGCTGTCCCTGGGCTTGGGAGAAGTGGAGGGTGGAATGCACTCTGGACTTGATCCCACACGTGCCTTATCTTGACAAGATTACATTAGTTCTGATGTAAAGATGAGAGGCAAAGGTAGCTCTTAAAAGCCTTATTAGGACTCCTGGGCTTGTGTCACATTTGTTCATTCTGGAGGTAGGTGGTGTGGGCAGCTGCCTAGGACAGCACGGTCAGCAGGTAGATCCCAGTGCCACTCATGGCTGTGTGGTTCAGCCCACTGCTCCTGAGCGAGATATGTGTGTGCCTGTGCTTCTTGACTTCTCATGATTTGACCCTGCTAGACTCTGCTGTCCTGGTGGCCTCTAAGGCTCTGCCCCAGTTTTCTGTTTCAGCTTCACCTTTCTACTGCTCTCCTGCCTGCTGTAGAGATGATCTGGGCCCATGTTATCTCTGGCCTCCTGCCAAAAGCACAGCTCTGTTTTCCTGTGTGGGATGCAAAGCTTTGAGGTGGGTCTGTTTGGACACTAGCAATGCTTAGCACCTGGTCAGCTGATGCACACCAGGACTCATTGAGAGCCTCTGAAAAGTTTGCCGGCCCTGCAGCTCAGTTGCCGTGTGCTGTCTGTTGGGATTCACCTGTGAGCACTGGGAGATGGTTCCACAATCAACAAAAGGAGGTTCAGCTTGCCCCCATATCCGTCCTTTTCTACCATGCCAACATCCACGCTCCCACTGTTTCCCTATCGCTGCTGCTTGCTGGAGCTTTCTGTGAGCCCATGTAGATCACTAACCCTGCAGAAACCTTATTTGGCAAAATAAAACAATTAGTGTTTTTTTTTTTTTCTGGATTATATTGGAAGCAGTTGCAAGGTGGGAATGGAACAGTGTGGCAGCAGGGAAGGTGGGGATTAGAGCTGTGAGCTGGCTTAGGCTGCTGTGGTACTGCAGCACAAGAGCTGCTTTTGCTCTGCAAGGTGTCTTTAGCTATGATATGTTGCTTGTTCTGTAAGCAGAAAGCTGCAGGAGATCCATGCCAACATGTAATGCTGTATAATTAGACTCGCTCTGCAGAATCTATGAACAGTGAACTTGATAAATATCAGCCCAGCAGCAAATGTACAAGTTCAGAGGTAGAAATGTGCAGGAGGGAGAAGTGGATGATGTCTCCATTTTCAGATCTCCCTTTCCTCTTGGCTTGCAGAGAAGCTGGCAGAAGGGCATCCCAACACTACCTGTGCTAAGGAGGACCCTGTGTCTAGAAGTTCCTCCCAGGATCAGAGGGAGCCTGGGCGAATCCGCATGATACGGGAGGCAATGGAGAAGGTGCTGAGCTACTCGGTGTGGAGAGAGAGAGGACCAGAATGGGGCATCCTGGCAGGACAGGATCTTTGTCATCTCTAAAGAGGGGACAACAGAAGGGAGGGAAAAGGGAGATGAGTGGTGAGAGAAAAAGACTCGCTTATTTGAGGGGGCGAGGAGGGTGGCTGTGTGACCTGGAGGGCATTTTAGGTCTAGATGTTGTGGGGCTGTGAAGCAACAAACAGGCTTCTCCTGAGGTTTTTGTCCATGTGGGTGAGAGGAATGGTGATGGGGATGTGGGGAAGAAGTGATGGGAGATGCCTCACGCTGAAGCTGCCTTCCTGCTTTTGCATTCCTTGTCTTCACCAAAGTGGCTATGGCTCTGCTCAGGTCATACAGAGAAGATGTGGGGCTGTGGGTGCTGCAGAGGAAGGGCTGTGAAGACAGACTGGCCGAGCAGGGGTTCTGATGGGCTCTCGAGTCAGGTTAGCTGTGATATAGTGGATGACCCTGTTCTTCAACTCTCTGCTTCCCTCTTGGCCTCAGCTGTAAATCCCACATTTAATGGAATTACTATTGGAAAAGCAATGATATTTCACAGTATGGGTTTGATTTAATGTAACTGTCAGGAACTGGGGTTATTTTTTTCTCCATTTAAATCAGTAAATCTATTTGATTTCTTTCCAGAATAAACACTGCCTGCTAGAGCTCGGAGTTCAGAGTGTGAGGGACCTAATTAGAAGTGAAATATACCCCATTGTTATCCATGTCGAGGTCACAGAAAAAAACGTTAGAGGACTCAGGTAAGAAGAGGCCATTGAGTATGGATGGGAGGATATTATTGAGGAAAAGAGAAATCCTTATTTCTATTTAAAGGAAGAGACAAAAGACCCTTATGGGAGTACTAAATGTGTGTGTGGGCCAGGTGCGTTGCTGTGGGAAAAGGGCAGGAAAAGCAGCTTTGTATGTGTGAGTCCTTGTAGGGATCAAGGTGGAAGTGCTGGCATTTTTCCTGCCCCCTCTTTGCACAAGGATGACACGTGTGCCCCTGTTTCCTCAGGAGCCTGCTGAGGATGCCAGGCCCACGGGACTCAGAGGTGCTGAAGCTGTGCCGCGGTGCGGAGCACGCGCTTCGTGCTCTGCCCTGCTCCTGGGCCCGAGTGGATCCCCAGGCCTGGAGGCACGTGGAGGAGCTGACCAAGGTGGTGCGGGGCTGCATCTTTCAAGAACAAACCCGGCCACTGTGGATTGAGGAGGGTGACGACTGAGCTGGGACCTCGCAGAGCTGGTGCTGTGCTGCCAGCCACCCTTCCCAAGAGCTGCTCTCGGAGGCCTTTTCTTCCCTGAACTCCATTAGGCAGAGTGCCCTTTCTCCTCAAGGGGATGCCATCAACAGATGCCCTTGGGGTAGTATTTCAGGTGCCTTTGAGGCTGTACAGAGCTGACGAGCAGTAACACATTCTAACTCCTCAGCCTGAGTTTTCCATGTTTTATTGGAGAGATGTCTTTCACCTTTATGCTGGACACCACTCTCACATTCTGTTCCCCATCTCCGTGGTTCTGGTACCTGGTTAGGCTGCTAGATCAGACGGTTGAGGGAACTGTGTGAAATGAGGGTGTACAGAAGTGCATAATATACACACATGGGCACTCACACGTACATACATCCACCCTGTCTTTTGGTATTTCCAAGGCCCTTTTCTCCTCAATTCTGCCTTCCCTTGCCTGTAGTGCTGTGTGCTGTGGGTCCTCTCCCCCTCTTTCTCTATCTACCTCACCTCCTGCCCTGAGGAGCAGGAAGCAGTGCTTGCATGCAAGCACCTCACCAGGGCTTCTAGAGCGACACTAAGTGGGTTTTGCGACATGTCCTCGATTTATGGGAACTGTACTCTTTATTGCTTGTAAATTATTAATGGACCCATTTATTGGCAACCCACATGTAAAGGAGAATTAAATACCATTTATAATGGGAAGAGGAGGTGGAGTGTGAGTTTGTGTGTTAATGGGAAGGGCTTGTTGATACCAAAAATACATGGTGGGGTATTTTTCTCCTTCTCCTGGGGCTCTTCTGCCCTGCTGTGTAGGGCAGAGAGGGAGCACTGCTCTTACAGTGCTTTTGCAAAAGGTGCTGTGAGGCGTTAGAGGGGTTAGAACATACCCCAGCTCAAGCTACCGCCTGTCTCTGCCAGCCCCCCTGCTTTTTGGTCCCTTTCCCCTCCCTCTCCCCTGTGCTGCAGCTGTGCTCTGGGGAAAGGGCTTCACGTGCCTGGCTGAAGACCCCAGATCTCTGTGTGACCCCGTGCCCTGGCTGTTGTGGAGTACCGAGCCAGCTGCCCCCACCATGTGGGGAACAACATGCTTTCATGAGGCTTGGGCCCCTTTCCACTCCGTCTGGGCCTGTTCTCACGCACACCTAGGGCTGACCATGGCTTCAGGCCCTCACTGAGGGAAGGTGCGGAGGGTTTGGGAGAGCAGCGTGCTCGCCTGCTGCAGCATGCTCCTGTCTCCTTACCAACTGCCCTATGGAAAAGGGGTGCCAGAATACCCCTGCTAGGGAGAGGTGGTGGTTGGTCTTGAGGAAATTGTCTTTCCTATGAAAGACGGATAGCAGGGGCAATGGCTCTGGGAGGCCCCATGGGGCAGGACACTGGAGGCTGAGCCTATCGTTCCTCGTGTAATGGGAAAAGATGGGCTACCTGTGCTGGAGAGGCAAGTCTTCTCTGTGTCCTCCTTGCCTCTGTGATTGGGACACTGCTAGCACCATGTACTTCTGAAGCTCTGAGCAACGATTAACTTGCTGATCTTCATGGGTCCCCTGTGAGGTGTTATTTCAGGCTGTAAACCAGTTGCTGTTTTTTATGAGGATGGGAGTGGGGGGAGGGAAGAAAAAAAAAAGAATTTAACCTAGAGTCACTCAGGTGTAGAGCAATGTCCCAGAGCTGCCCTGGAGCAATGCAGCTATGCTCCTGGAAGGGGGGACTGGTGCAACACGCAGCTCCCGATGGAAGCTCCCGGATGACATCCACCCTGGAGGACGCAGCCCCGGCATCCCAGCACCGTCAGCTCTGTGGGAGGGTTGTTGCCCTCCAGGCAAACAAAGCAGAACTCTTGTTGATCAGAAGAGAAGACAAGTCCCCAGGCAAACTCCCCTCCACCAGGGCATGGATTTGCAGGGGATGAAGGATAAAGAGATTAGATTTCCATGCATCTTTTCAGGAGAAAAAAAAAAAAAAAAAGGCAGCGCACAAGTACTAAAGGAAAACACTCTCTGTGAGGCACACTGATTCAAAGCTAGGCAGCTCTATGTGATACCTTCCGGGCCTCAGAGGTTCCTTTTGGGCCAGGCTGGGTGTTATTAAATGGCAACCTCCCCTTCTGGGTAGACTGGCTGTGTCCCCTGTGCCAGAGGGTTGGCACCTGCTTGAGGACTGCTGGAGCCCTCTACAGCAGCCATCCCCAAGCACTTCCCTGGGCCATCAGCTTTGGCACCAGAAGGGAAACAGAGGCAAAGAAAGGTTGAGATGGGGAGCAGCCCATTGCGGGGGATACATTTCCCATTTCTCTAACCGTGAGGCAACGCTGCCTGGCCCGCCCCCAGCCTCCTTCCAGCCCTGCTTATTATCCCTGTTGCCCACCCCAGAGACCTCTGGAAATGCCGCTTCAGCCAGTTCAGGACATGGGGTGAGAAATGGGGCAGGGGGCTCTGTGGCAAACACTGACAACTCCCCCACCTTGCCCTGTACACCCCAGCCCATCTTATTTGTATCCCCGGGGGTTGACTGCCTGCTCGGAGGAATGAGTCACGGGTTAGGTAACAGGCAGAATGCAATTAGCAGCCCTGGGCACCAATTACCAGCTGTAACAGCCTTGTACAAGCCCCTGTAAAGAGTCATTGAGAGCAAATTTTCCCCCTCCAGGGAGGGGACCAGCAAGGTGGCATGCGTGCGTCGCTGCGGGAAGTTGCTGGTGTTTTCCACGGTGACTGCCCCAGCTCCTGGCATAGCTGTGGGGTCCCTCTCCCCTGCGTCCTGCCGGCAGGATGTGCGTCAACCCCTCCGCAAGGCAGGGCTGGGCACCAAAGGGTTTCTGCCCCCCAGAAGCAGCTCCAGCAGAGCAGGCTCGTGGCTATAGGGGAGGTGAGCACAGTGCTGTTTCCATCAGGACAGCGGCAAATGCTCCCGCAACCTGGGGCTGCAGAGAAAGAGGGAAGAAAGAGGGAGGCTGCACTCTTAGCTTCAGACACGCTTCGGTGTGTACATAGTTGGGTCTGACCCAGACCCCTGACTAATACCCTGCTCTATTTGAATTTGAATTATTGTTGCAGCTCCCAAAGGTCTCTTCTCTCTTCTGCCTGTGTCCCCCTTCCTCTCCCAAATGGCATCCTTAACCAGGGCTGGGAGACGCTGCAGGATGCCTGGGAGCTATGGAAGCTGCTTGAGGCTGCAGGGCATGGGGCCAAAGTGCTCAGAAAGGTTAA
Source organism: Tinamus guttatus (assembly GCF_000705375.1). Next base: position 290,929 of record NW_010588314.1, on the reverse strand, counting down.
ATCCTTGTTGAGAAGCAGTGACCAGCCACAGCAGCAATTACAGTATTTAGCACAGAGCCAGTCAAGCAGTCATGCTAGTTTCACATCCCCACAATAATGTAAGGCTGGAAGGTGAATGACATACTTCCTCCCTTCCCCCAGCAATGTAAGAAAGTATTGCTATTCAAAGGAATCTAAAAATAAAATCTGCAGGGACCCCACAAAGGGACAAGGAAGAGGCTCCAAAGATGTTCTTGCTTCAGGGAAAGGCTGGGAGCCTTGGAAACTTAGAAAGCGCGTGGCAGGGAGAAAAAGAAAAGTATTCAGTGGATTTTTCCTTAAAAAAGAGAAAGTTGGAGCCAAGGACAGGGCTGAAAGTGTTTGTATGAGGCCTAGGGAAGCTGAGCACCTGTCTTCAGTTCCAGAAGGAGATTGTCCCTGTTCTCCCATAACATGTCTGTTTTCAGAAACACAGCTGGAGTGTGGAACAGAGGGACCCTGGTCCTTGCCCTGGCACTGTTTTCTAAGTCCCCATGTGCATGCAGTGAACAGCAGAGAGACGGGAGGGCCTTTGTCCTATGGTATATTCTGGGAGCCATGCCCCCGCTTCCCCAGTCCTTCCCAGTCTCCATATTATTATTATTATTATTACTATTATTATTATTATTACTAATGGTATGCTTAGATTTGATACCCACAGCTAGAAGTTCCCTAAGGATGCGCTCTGATTTCAGCAGCTTATGTAGAGCACTCTTATCTTGCTGTCCTCGCATGTGCTTCAACACTGAAGCAGGGATGGGGGTGTGCATGTCATTCCAGCCGGGCAATCTCTCTGTACCCCCTGACTGCTCCCTGAAGGGCCCTAAAGGTAACCTGAAGCAATCACCTAGGAAAGGTGGAGGAAAAAGATGGCTGTGCCAGTTTCTTGCCCTGCCTGTGGGACTCAACAAGGGTAGAGGAGACCAAACTGACCCAGGAAAAAGAGAGAACATCTTGGAATGCACAAGAGCCAAAAAGGGCTGGTCTGAGCTGAACCCTGCTGGAGGGCAATGGGAGGCTCAGAGCACCACCTTGTAGCATGGTTTGGGCATGGCCCTTGGATTGTTGTGTCAGAGAAAATGTACATGGCAAACCCAGAGCCTGAGCGCATGGATTCCAGGGAGGCCAGAGTTGCAAAGAGTTTTCCACTCCTGTGAAGTGCCTTCTGTTTCTCTTGAGCCCATTGTGTGCAGATGAGTGGTGTCTGCTTCTGTGTTGAGGGTGGTCCTAGGAAATCCCACTGTATTTAATCCTCTGCATAAGGAATGGCATGCATAATGCTGGCAAGCTGCTCCTTTCTGGGATATGCAATGGCGTGGCCTTAAGTTTCCACTACAGATTTATCCCTGGCCCCTAAGTCAGGGCCCCTTCCCCAGTGCCTGCCCTGTCTGACACAGCCTGACAGTCAAAGCAGCCGCCGAGCTCTCCTCCCTCCTCCCCTTTGCTCCCGGACAGCCCTGCTTCCCTGTCCACACAGTGGGTCAGGGTCTCCAGCGAGGTGGTAGAAGCAAAGCCAGGGTTGGCCAGTTGAGTGAAAAGGGCCTGGAAGAAATCAGCCTTCCCAGTGCTTGCAAAAGCTAAGAGGGGGTGAGGACCTGGGTGGGAGATAACCCAGCAGGATACAGGACTCTCCTGCAATACAGACACTTAAAGGGAGGTACCTGGACTCCCCTCTCTTTTCCAGGTGCCCCTGTGCCCATTGCTGTGAGTGTCACTGCCCTCGGGCTAGAGCCAGATGCCCTATGTGTGTGTGTGAGGGGTGAGGTGTGGGAGGTGGGTGACCAGAGGCAAAGAAGGTGACAGCGTTGCGGTCATGTTTGGCCATTTCAAAAGCAGGGGAGAGATCCTCGTCTGAAACTCTGGGTTATGTGTAGAGAGAGTAGCAGGGGATAAGTAGCCCTGATCTGGGGAGGGAGGGTAGGATAAAAGGGCAGGGGAAGTAATTCAGAGCAGTGCCGATGAGAAAAGATGGGAGGCATGCATGGATACACCTTCTAAAGAACAATTTAGGACCCCACGCTTAACTTAGCTTGCTTTGCTCCCTCTACCCCTCAGCCTGCATCCAGCTCCACCCTCTCTTTTCTATGTACCAACAAAAGGGCTGCGCAGGGTTTGCACCCACGTCCTGCCTCCCCTGCAAGGCAGGAAACCCCTCTTGCACCCATAGACTGAGCCACAACTGTGCAACAGGTCTTTGCAGATCAGCCTCCTTGTCACACCGCAGGGCTCCCTGCCTGGGGATGGCTGCCCTAGCACTGCAGATGCAACCAGCCCACTTTCGGACTCAGAGGCACCCCCCTTCTTCGTCCATCTCCCTCTCTCCATCCTCTTCCTCCCCAGGGGCGGGCGCTCCGCCCCATGCCCGGAGGCGGGACCGGGGCCGGGGCTGGCAGCCAGCAAGGGCAAGCGGCACCGAGGGAGCAGGTGGGAGGCAGCGCCGCGCATCGCGTGGCGCCTGGTCCCGGCCCTGCGGCCCTGCCGCCCGCTCCACACGTTTGCCTCCAGCCCCGGCGGGGATGCATCAGCTGGCGGCTGCTGGGGACCGGGTGACTTCGGTCCAGACTTCTTGCTGATGGCGCCAGTCTCTTTTACTTCTGCTTTCTACTCCTAGAGTGGGACTCTCTGCATCTCCAGCAGGATTGGGAATGCTCGCTTCCCACATGGCAGGCTATGCCAGCTGCCTGGCTGTTGCCTTGGATTATTTGCCTGTTTCCTGTCCCTGCCTCGTTGGGTAATCAAGTCTCCTTGGTCTGTAGAGATCCCCACCTCCACCTCTATCCTCAAGGGCTGTTGTCTCTTTGGCTTGGTCCTTGCATCTCCGTGATTTTTTTTTTTTCACTTTTTGATCCAAACCTGTCCCATTCCATGGCTGCATCGAATATGGACTTCACTCTGAGCTTGTCTTGCTCTGTCAGCGGCTTAAATAAGAGTGGATGGATTCACATGGAGGCAGAGGCAGAAATTGTCCTTGTCTGATAGGCTTCCATCTAAAGCCGGAATAGTTCAGGAGCCATGGGCCGCCGGCTCATCCGTGGTCTGTCTGGAGCCACTGTTTTGCTTGTCAGCATGGCTCTGCTTTCTGTAAGGCACCATGGGGCTCAAGAAACAGCCCGGTACCTTGGACTCGGAGAAAGGACATCAGAGAATTCAGAGCAACGGGCCAAAGTGAGCCCACAGGATGTCACGGGAGGTGGTGGCAGGAGGCAGGACTTGCAAGCCTATCCTCAGGGTGAATATGGGACTGGGGGAAGCCCAAAGCTTGAGGACATTTTCATAGCTGTGAAGACAACCAGGAGATTTCACCGGAACAGGATGGAGCTGCTCCTGGACACATGGATATCCCGGGCAAGTGAACAAGTGAGTGTGTGGATCTGGACAAGTGGGGGGATATTTGGTACAGAACAAAGACAGGATGTCTGTGGGGAAGGGTAAAGGCCAAAGGAAGTGGAGAGTGGACATTGCTGATCCCTCAAGTACTTTCTTTCCCCCAACTTTCACTTTTGTTCACATTGAAAGGTGGATGCTACTCACCACTGATTCAAGAGAAGGACCAGCAGAAGGCATTGCCTGGGCCATACCAATGTGATAGCACAGACCTGTCTGCCTCTGTGTGAAATGGTGGCTGTCTGCTTCCAAGAAACATGCGTTTGTAAGGTTTCAAGATGAGTGGCTCTCCGCAGACATAGACCATGATGCTTGCGTTGCGCCTGGGCACAGTTTGCCCCGGAGTGGTGTAGTGCAGCACATAGGAGAGCGGAGGCTGCAGGACGTGGGCGTGAGGGGAAGTCACCGAACGGAATGGGCGTGCAGGAGAGGGGTTTGCAGCCTTATTAACTCCTGTGCATAGCAGCATAATCAATCCCTTGGTTTCTCGGCAGAGCACCTTTTGTGCACTGTCTTGAAATGATGTGTGCATACACCTGAATTTTTTTTTAAACTGAGCCCTGATGTTTTCTCCCTTTGCTAAGGAGAGGTTGGAAAGTTCTGCTTTCTGCTAGAAAACTGGTGTAGGGCATGTGTATACGTGACTGGTGGTGTTGCGCAGGCTGGCAGAAGTGTCCCCTGTTGCCTGGGCTCTGCTTCCTTGCACTTAAGAAGGGCTTTCATGTCTGTGCGCTGATGCAGGCTCCAGGCTCCCTAGCAGCCCAGCTGGCTAGGGATCAGAGGTCTGGGCTAGAAACTCCGCTTTTCCATCAGGGCCTAATCCTAACCTCAGGACCTCAGAGGAAATGGTACTTCTCTTCCTTGCCTCCACTCCTTTGCAGAGCTGCTCTTCAAGAAAGAAAAAGAAATCCTGTGGCTGTCCCAAAAGGTTTTGTTGTTTCTGCCTGTGTGTAACATGTGGCTAATAGATAAATTAAGGCCTCAGTAAGGATGGGAGATGGGGGAGGAAGTATGGGGTTGAAGAGTGAAGTTATGCAGGGTTTTCTGGGTAAGGGTGGTTTTCCACTTAATGGTGCTGCAACTGTTTGGTCTGCTGTGGTTGCTGCAGGAAGTTGTGTCCTATTTTGAGCACGCTTCTACTTCTGTATGTGTGATCATGTTAGGATCTGAGGTACCCTACTTCCTCCTCAAGATGCACTTCTCGTGTCTGCTTTTGCCTGCCCTCAGCCCGATGGCTCTGGAGAAACTAAACTCCACTGTGTAGCTGTACTTTGGGATAGGCTGAGCATTGGCACTAAGATATTGAGACTGGGCTACTTGGAGTGGGTTGCAAGAGGCAGTTCACCTTTCCCTAATGCATTTGACAAACATACATCTGGCTATCCTGCTAATGACAAGAATTAGCAGTTCCCCAAACTCATCTGACCCAGTGTGTGTGGGATATATGGCAGACAAACTTTGTGTAGGAAAGATTCACAGTCTGAGCAGGAAAATTGGAAGGGGAGCATAAAACAGGAGAATTAGTCATTTTTAAATACAGCTATTTCATTCATATCAAATTTTACTGAAAATTCAGTATTTTCCTCTTTTTTCACTTTCAAGTTTTCTTGATTTCTTTTTCTGTCTTTTTTTTTCCTTTTCTATATGGCCTTCAGCGTAGGACCAGGAATGGGTAATGAGAGGTAGATGAGAGATAAAAGCCTTCATTTTTTGTTGTAATAAACTGCCAGAGGGTTTTTTTTTTGAAGGTGGGAAAGTTTTAAATTTTGAAAAATCAAGATGGAAACTCTTAAAAAAAAAAAAATCTTGTTATCTCGGCTGTTGATCCAGTGGAGCCTTCTATGCAGGTGGCCAGATGGGACGTTTTAGCATCTGGCTGTGTATCTGATGCTGGAATCTGCATAGTGTCCTCCCAGAGGAAGAAACCTGGACCTCAAAAGCCAGGCGTAGGTGGCTATAACAGGGGGCAGGACCAGCTGGGATCTTTACAGTCAGAATAGAGCCCAGGGGTTCAATTAAGAGTCCTACATATTGGACTCAGTCAGGTATACTGTGAGAGAGAGATAGGAACAGGGACAGGGAAATATGGATGGGTGCTTTTCACTAGATGCTGGACTATACTCTGTTTCTTGAGGACTACTCCATGAGAAACTTTCCACTGAACCTTGATAAGGAGGATATTTCAATATCCTGGACTTTTCACTAGGAAAGGCTTCATATAAATGTAAGTATTGGTTTTGATGACTGCTCTGCTGAAAAGCTTTTTGTCACAGAAGTTCCATCTCTATATGAAGAACTTCTTTAGAGTGATAGAGCCCTGGAACAGGCTGCCCAGAGAGGTTGTGGAGTCTCCTTCTCTGGAGATCTTCAAAACCTGCCTGGATGCCACTCTGTGCCACGTGCTCTAGGTGTCCCCACTGGAGCAGAGGGGTTGGACTAGATGATCTCTAGAGGTCCCTTCCAACCTCAACCAATCTATGATTCTATGATTCTTAGCCCTGTAATTTTGAGACAAAAAGGTCTAAATTTCTGGTCGGAAATGGCATTTTAGAATCCCTCTCCTTTTAGAAACCCGAACATGCAACTGATTGAAATGAAACCTTTGAAGCCTTTGAAGCACCCTTTTTTTTTTTTTTTTTTTTTTTTTTTTTGCATTTTCAGGGCTGTAAACACAGTGGAGATTTCGAATGTTAAACATGTTTCCAGGCAGGGGAACAGTTTCCTGCCCAGCTGTACTTCAAATCTGCTGATGTGATTGCATTTTGAAGGCTGTTTCTGCCTGGAGAAGGGATATCCTGGGATCTTGGGAGATGCATGTGGCCCTGGGCTGCCAGATTCCACATATTTATTTCCTTTTCCTAATTTTTCTTTGTTAGGCTATACTCCTAAATTAGGCTGAGCAGGCCTCAAAGCCCAGTGTTTAGCATTACATGGGCACTTCTGTTCATAGAGAGCTGCCAGGCAAGGCTGTGTGACACCAGTGGCTTCAGGTTTGTGGTATCACTGGCCATCTGTCAGGCGTTCCCTCCAACTCAGCTGCCTCAGCTCATCTCTTCCAGACTGGGGGATGCCTTCCACTTGGCACCACTCCTCAGGCTTGAATCAGCTCCCTGAAGCAAAAGTTATGCCTGTCCTGGCCAGCTCCATGCACATGGGAGAGCTGGGCCCTGTGATTCTCCTCTGCAGAGGCAGGAGGAATTGTCCTGGGGGATACTAGGCAGGAAGGGAGCGTGGAGCTGTGGCTGAATGGCTACACCATGAGCAATCTGCCGAAATGAGCTTGCAGGTAGCCCTGAGCACTGAAGCACCATGATGAGAGGTGCTGTGGGAGACCACGCATGGACCCACCGAGAGTCTGGTGAAGCACTGAACAGAGCACATGATGGGGAGGCTGATTCTATCCACCCCACTTGCCTGCAGAGACACCCCTGCACTCATGCCCCCAGCAGGGACAGTAAGTCTGTGTGCACAGAGCGACCTTCTGAATCTCTTACAGATTTTTTGTAGGACCCCTCCTCTTGCTCTCCCATCCCATCCATCCTGCGTGGCTTTGATGGGGGGTACCGTGACAGTGGCTTGGATGCTGGCAGCAGCTTTGTTCCCGGTTCTCTGCTCTCAGAAGCACAAGGGATGGAGAAAAGAGGACACATGCAGATGTCTGTGCTGTTGCACTCTCCTTTAGGACAGAGGCAGGGACTCATTCCTGCACTTCTGGAGTAGTGTAGCCAGGTGTAAGGCTGGGAAATGAGGGTTCAGGGGAGATGGAGAAGGTAGATTTGCCTCCGCCTCGGCACATGCCTTCCTCTACATTTCTTTTGGAGATTCTGGTGTTCCTCATGGTGACAATGCTCCTCCATCCTTGATTTTCTGCAGAAACATGTAAGGTGTCTCCCCAAAAAACCGTTTTCCATCTCACATCAAGAAGAAAGTGGGAAACTCCAAAGATTTTCACAAATAGAAAATCTGAGAAAAGAGAAATGTTACTACTTCAGATCAATTCAAATATGTTGATATTATGTACATATTTTCTACTTGGTGTTATATTTTTAAGCAAGTCATTTCAAGCAGCACTATTTCATTGTTTTTTTTTAGTGTCAGAATATTTCAATAGTTTCAGATTTTTTTTCTTTAGATGAAATATTTTTTCATAGCAGAACTTTCTGTCTTTGATATACTCTCAAGGAAAATCACATGTCGCTGAGAATTCCTACCTTGCCTGAACATTAAGTTATAGTCACATGATCCAGAATGACTGCTTTACCTGAGACTTAGCTAATTGCTTCCTTTCTCGTGATCACCTTGAAAGTGGCTTAAAATAAAAGATCTGGAGTGGGGTAGGGAGGCACGCGCAGTCAGTTATTGCCATTCAGCTGCTGGAGGGTAGTTCACCAAATCACTGCAAATCAGGCGTTTGGCATCCTCTTAATTCTGGTGCTGCCATGCCTTTCGGAGCTAGGTGGTCTCTGGTGGTCCTTCATTACCTTCCTTTTGTGTTTGGAGAGTTTATTTTCTGGCACCTTCCTGATGAGAGCACATCTGTCAACCTGAATGCTCCAGATAGATGTCCGGAGATGAGGAGGGAAGGACTTGTCTCTTTGTCAGAGCCTTCTGGCACAATGACAGCTCCTGCGAGCTGTCATCTGTCTGCCTCTTCTCTTTTGTCCCTGCCCAGGTGCTGTGTTTAACCAGCCTGTGGGCAGCTGGTGAAGAGGCAGTTTAAGGCTTGTGACTCCTTTTTGATTTTGTAAAAGCTCATTTTCTGCCTGAGGGGAGCTTTTCTCCCTCAGCTCTGATCCCTGCCTGGCCCTGAGCAGGGGGAGATCTGCCACATAATGGCAGTAAGAGGGATTAGAGGGGCCTGGAGGGCTGAGGAAAAGGAGGTGGCAGGGAAGCAACAGGGGGCTGTACACACTTAACACACAAACAGATGTTCTCCTTTTAACCCGAGCTGCCTCTGACCACAATGCTTTCATTTTTCTACAACCACAACCAAAGCCGGTCTCCTTCACACCCCCTTCCAGTGTTACAGGTCGCCTTGTCCCAAGGCATCAGACCTCCAGGAAAAACAAAGTGACACAAGCACAGGTGGTGCTGCCTCAGGGCAGCGGGTTAGTTTGCTGTGACAAAGGAGGCCCTGGCCTTCTCCTCATGGCAGGCGCTTGTGTGCTGGATCAACTTTTGGGCCTGTCCAGGAGCAAGTAAAGCTTCTCTCCCTGCTGTCTCACCCAGGGCTGACCAGCACACCCCCAGTGCCTTTAGTGGGAGAGCCCTGACAAACGCTGAAGGGGCGACCAAGCTGCCTTGTGTCTGCCCTTCACTCATGACCTAGATGAGCTCCACTTGAAGCAGCTTGAAGCAATGGGAGGGCAATAGGGACATTGTGGGGGTCTGCTTGCACATCCTGCGAGCAGAGCATGTGGCTCTAAGAGGATTAATTAACTGTGAAAGTGAGAAGAGGGCCAGCACAGTGAGGCAGCCAGCCATCTTTTGGCCGGAATGGGGCATCCGACTGCTGTCCAGCACCTGGAAGAGAGCTTGGCATCAGGAGTTGGTGTGGGGATGGGAAAGGGGCTATCACAGCATGCATGTGTGGAGTGTCTGGCTGAGGAGAAGTGTGGATGAGCATCCAGGAACAGCTCCAGCTCCTGGCCTCAGAGTAACCTCCTTCTCTCACTTCCCCAGACATATGTCTTCACTGATGAAGAAGATGAAGCCCTGAAAAGGAGAATGGGTAATAACCTTTCCTATTACATCATGTCCTTCTTCTTACCTTCAGCCTTTTAACTTTCATGACCTATGGAGGGGGTCCTTCATGAAGGCTGTCTCTGTCATGCCAGCTCTGCATGATGGAGAGAGCTGCTTTGCCACATCCCATGGGAGGGCCCACCAGCTTGAGCAGTAATGATTTTCTGTGGTTTGGCTCCCTCAGGGCACATGCCTGACTCAAGGTAGGAGACCATCTGCCTTAAAATGTCCACAGGCAAAAGTCACTCTGTACAAGCAGCCTTGGAGAAAATCCTACAGTCCCTATATCCTCTCTAGCAGTGCTCGAGGTAGAAGTATGTTGGACAGGCAGTTTGGCAAAGCCAGGTTGCAGCCTTGGGCAAGATGCTTCACTTTCTCTTGGTATCAGCTCCTAGAGAAGAGAAGGCTCATGTCTTTACGAGGTACAGTGATGGTAGTGGAAAAAAGTAGACTGATAAACTGAAGATTAGACTCTTCACCACTGTGCAAATCATGGGCTGGAGTGTAGCAATGAACAAGCAAAGAACAAGCAAAAGAGCAAGGTGTAATCTTCAGAGTAGGACTTGCATGGAGTGAACAGCCTGGGGTTTGTGAAGTGAAGAGCTGAATGTGCAGAAGGAACTCACATGATAGTGTGCCTGGATGCTTATTCAGGGGTCTGTGAGGAGACTGGCCTTGAACAAACTCCCCTTCCCTCCCGCTGAATGTTTTTTTTTCTCTACAGGACCACATGAAGTGGGTCAAGCCTGAGTGATAGCCTTCTCTCTCCTTGCAGGTGACCATGTGGTGTTCACCAACTGCTCTGCTGAGCATAGCCACCTTGCCCTCTCCTGCAAGATGGCTGCAGAGTTTGATGCATTTCTGGCCAGCAGCCAGAGGTGAGCCGGGGCTGCCATGAGCTGCTGGGGTGGCATGGCTGTGAGTCTATGTGGACATGAGCTCCATGAGGAAGGCTACTTGGCAGGCAACCATTTGCTGAGGAAAAGTATCAGCATGAGGCCGGGTGGGGAGGGAGGATGACATTTTACCCCTGTTGGGGACCTGTTCCCATAGGAAATGAGGAAGTCAGGCACTGAGCATGTGTGTAATCCCAGGCATTTTGAAGGCAAGTCAGTCAGAATGTAAGAGAAAGTGGCACCCTGTTTATTGAAACCCTCTTGTGTCTTCATTGCCATCTCCTTCCAGCTGGTTTTGCCACTTGGATGATGACAACTATTTGAACACTCAGGCCCTTCTGAAACTCTTGTCTACCTACTCTGCAACGTGGGATGTCTACCTAGGGAAACCCAGCCTGAACCGACCCATTCATGCCTCTGAAACGCTGCCTAACAACAAGACGGTATGGCCTATGGCTTGTGACGGAGAGGGAGGGGATTTTTTTAATGCTTTGGTTCATTGACTGTAGCTGAACTATGATGAAGGTCCAAAGAGCCACAGGCACCAGCTGAAAACTTGCTGGTCTTGTCTGAATATCAAAACATTGATGGTACCCACACAGAGGATGGCAAATGATAGCCCATGCTGCTGCTGTGCCTTTGGGTACTCATCTGCAAGGGGACAAGTCTGCACTGGGTGGCCCACCTGGTGCTGCCACCAGGGACTTGGCTGCCTCTGCTTTTGCAAGTTGGCACAGTTAAGCCTGGATATCCAATTAGCCTTTAGCACAAGCGACATTATTTGGCCAGCGGCCCACCTTTGCTTACTCTTTTTGCCTTTGGCTGAGAGGGGAACTGCAGTGCTGTATTAGCAGGCCTGGTTATCCTGGCTTCCCAGTCATGTTAGAAAGTCAAAATCTGTGTTATACTACCAGCAAGACCTCATTCCGGGCAGCAGTTAGGAGGATGACAATAGGATTCTGTTTATCTCTGCATCAAAGCTTTTTTTCTAGCATTTCCATCTCAGGGAGTATGGTATTGTTTAAGCCACTGCCATTGAGGATGTCTGCTGTTTCTTTCCAGAAATCTGTGCGTTTCTGGTTTGCCACAGGAGGGGCTGGGTTCTGCATCAGTCGCAAGTTGGCGAGCAAGATGGTGCCTTGGGCCAGGTGAGCCATACTTTTGGGGGTATGTGAACCCCTGGGGAAAAGGAACATGGATGCACAAAAATTTCTGTCAGCAAGACCTGGAGTTGTGTATGTGGTATTTGGAAGTGTAAGAGTGCCACGTGCTGCACATCTACAAGCATGTGGGACCTGAGGAATGATGTACTGGGTAGGTCTGTGACCTTATTAAAAGCAGGCAAGAGAAGGCATGTTAGCAAACATGATGACAAGATCACATACTGCCTCTTCCTCAACTCCTCTCAGCTTTGGTTATGCCCCCACAATCCTTCCCATTTCTTTCAGCCCCCTAACTGTTTACTAAGTACTTTCCCTATCTGCCTATTTCCTTTCCTCTTATTGTGCTTCCTTGAACCATACCCTCCCCTTTCTCCCTCTTCAGCTGGTTTCCCAATTCCCCCATCCCAAAATCTTGGCAGTTTATTCCAGTCTCTACTGTCTTGGAGACAGTGCTCCATTGTGCATGGAGAACAGAAATAAGCCTGTTATCTTCTGATAGCCCAGCCTACAATTATTGATGTTTTCTAGGATGTCTAGGTCATATCACATAGGCCAGAAGCGCATACACCCATAGGCAATGGCTATTCCACCCTTAATTGGATCTGTGCATACCCAGAAAGACAGATCTGATCCAGACCAGGTGGCTCATCATCCTGCTTGCATTGGTTTAGCTGAAGCCCATGATATACAGTCTATGCTAGGCCCAGACAGGAAGATGGTCTCTGATCCAGGATAAAATTAAAGTGGCATGAATAGATAATTCCTAACCTGTTGCAGTTCAAACGGCTGCAGCGACCTGGTTCAGGGACGGCACGGCGACCACCCCCAAGCCACTCGGGCCATCAGCTAGTTGACACCAATGTGGTGGACGGCAAAATGGCCTTTACTGATGGGTAACAAGGTGTTATATAGCTAGGTTTACAACGTCACATCCGTCTGCTTACACCATAGACTAAACACTATTGGCTATTAGGGGCCCTATCTTTCCGTACAGCACGATATCTTCCGGCCGCCGTTCCCTAACTATCTGCAACACTAACCTGGCATAAAGTCTGTCTCTACTGTATTAGAAAGGTCTGAACATATTAGAACTACCTGAGGGGTGTTACAGGAGACACTGCTTTGTGCTATGTGGCTGTTTCCAGTTGAAGGAGCTTTAATGCTGTATTTATCATGTCATTAAACCTTGGCCAAGAGTGTGGTATTACATCACAGTGCAGCCAGCAGATTTTTTGAAACTGACTGTTCCCTGTTCGCTGTACTCTCCTCATTCCGGCCATGTGGTACCACTGCTTCCCTTGTACTAGCTCATCAGAACCGTCACTGAATCCGTGCAGCTCACCAATATGCAGAAACATGCAGAAAGCTAATCTGGAAAACTGTCAGCTCTCTGAATCAGCTGACTGGGCACTTGGATTAGGTATCAGGCACAGCACTGGACAACTGCTGGGACCACATGGTTGGGGGTGGTTGAAGAGCAAACACATCCCCACTTCTTTGCAGATAGGACTCAAGGCCTTATTGCATATTTCCAATATTTACTGTGGTTCCTTACATATCTCTGGCAAAAGGGATGCCTGTATATCCCTCCATCCTTTCCTAACCCAAACAGCCATGCTCTCTTCCAGTGGCAGGAACTTCCTGAGCACCTCAGAACTCATTCGCTTGCCAGATGACTGCACCATGGGTTACATCATTGAGTGCAAAGTCGGTGGGCAGCTGTTGTCCAATTCACTTTTCCATTCTCACCTGGAAAACTTGCAACTCATCCCCTCGACTCAACTCACACAGCAGGTGAGCAGGGGGATAGAGCAAGAGAGAGGTGTGTGAGGAAGGAGAGATGGAGTAGGGGACATTTGGCACTGTTGGGGGCACTAATGCAGATTGAATCAATTGCCTCCTCTTTCCTCAGGCCTCCTTAAAAAGGATTCCCTGAAGGAAGGGGCAGACTTTGCTATCACCACAGTGTCCAGTCACAGTGCATCCTGGATTGGTGGTGGGGAGTGGTTTTTTGAGAAATGAAGGGAGAATTGCGGAGAGGATGGTGCTTAGGGGAACATGACATCAGAACAAGGAGAGCTGCTGTGTACTTGGGAAAGAGGCTTTGTACCATGTCTCCCTCACTGCGGGAGATAACAAGGTGTGTGGGGTCTTAGAGAGGACAAAGGACTGGCATGGTGGACCATCATGAGACGAAAGAGAGACAGGTAGAGGCCAAGTCAACAGAAAAAGAACAGGATGGGAGCTTCTGTAGCACATAGCAGGTTCCTTGCGCCTAAACTCATCATGTCACCATACCTGCTCCCTCTTCCCCACCCCTTTTTGCAGGTCACCCTCAGCTATGGTGTCTTTGAGAACAAGCTCAATGTTATTGAACTCAGTGGCCCCTTCTCACCCCAGGAGGATCCCTCAAGGTATGGGGCATGAGTGCTCGGGGAACTGCTATGGTTTGAGCCATCAGCCAAGAGGCTGGGAGTGGGAGGCAGCCAAATGGGACGCAAGAAGTCCAGAACGGTGGACAGAAATCTTGCAGTCACATGGCTCACAAAGTAAAGGCACAGCTTTAAGCTGCTTGCAAATGCTTATAAACTTTGCAAGCATTTTTGGATGACTGGGAAAAAAGGGCGATCAGAACATTCTATTTGGACAGTTCCAAAGCTATGTATTTAGCTGTTTTACTTCACATTTTGAGGCTGAACAAGCTAACTTCTACCCTATGGGATAGGTACTGAAATGTTTTTTGAACTCAGGATTTTTTTTTCTGAGAAAACCGAAGTAAAAAGAAGATTTGCTGACTGCAAACAAATATGTTCTTTGATTTATCTTCTCTGCATTGAGCGAGTAAACCTGAAGTTATTATGTGCAGAGAACTAGTGGGAAGTTGCTGGCTGGAGATGGCAGGGACGGAAAGCACTGAGGCAATGAAAAGAGCATTAAGGGAACCATGCAGCATGTGTTGCTGCATTGCCTCTCTAATTGCTTGTGATGAGCATGAACCACTGGCTTGGGCTACATATGCCAGGGATGGACCCAGGTGCTAGACTGAGGCCTGGCTGCTCAGCTTTGCCCAGATGAGACATCTGGTAGAGATGTGCAGTGAGTCCTTGCACACTGCAGTGCAAGGTGAGCAGCTGATGTAGGACGAGATATGAGGGACAAAGCCCTTAACTGTCCTGCTTGGCGCTGTGGTAAGAACTGTTACCAGACCTTCTTTCACTCTCTCCCCAGCAGGTTTCGATCACTTCACTGCCACCTCTATCCGGACACCTCCTGGTGCTTGCAACCTCTTCACTGGTGATGCCTCAGTCTCAGCAACGGTCTCCTGCTGATCTCCATTCACCTTGGGCGTTTAGTGGGTGGAACACAGAATAAGCTTGGTGCTCCCAACTTCTCTTTTGCGATGATGGCCTTGGGGCAGTGTGATTTTTTTTTTTTTGGGTCTTTGCTGAGTACTAGTGACACAAGACAAGAGAGATCTGTGTCAAAGATTAATAACATGGACTGGGCACATGCATATAGCTTTCCTTCTCTGTTGGGATGCTTACAAGGGCTAAGAGTAGCACACCTTTTTAAACAAAGCAAGGGTTGAGCATCTGGATAGAGATGGGGGCCTGCTTCTCTGGGCTGTGGATTCACCTTTCTGCACTAGAAAGGCCCTGAGTAGGGGTACCCGTACTTGACTGAGTGTCACTGATAGCGTGTCCTTGCTCCAGCCTGTCTGAGCAGGCCATCTTCTTCTCCGCCTGTGCATCCCCCATTGCCAACTGTTCCCAGCCACATTCCCTTGGCTGAACGTCTGTTTAGTCTGGGTCCGATTCTGACCACTGTACATGGAAGAAGAATGTGGCCATTTTTGTGCTGAAATAGTCTGGAAAAGCACAGGGACCATGGACAGGAAGAAAAAAAAGAATCAGAAAACTTGCTCTGATGGGGCAGAGGGGAGGATGTAGGATGTGGGGAGATGGGATAAGAGGAGAGAGGCAGAGAGGAAGATGGTTCCTGCACTGAATATTGAAGGCTTGCTCTTTTATAGCCCTGCATTATTCCTTTCCCTTTTTATCTTCTTGATATGGGGTCAGGATAATCTTTTGCTCTAATTACCAACCTGTCGTTAGAGATTAGACTCCAACTCTTACCTGCGAGAGAAGAGACATAAAGGATTAGAATTGCCTGAAAGAGAGGAGAAAGGAAGAGATGGAGAAGGAACATTCAGGAGCGGATTAGAGGTTACAGCTTTATAATCTTTCCTGTGCCCCTGACCGAAAAAAAAAAAAAAAAGTCCTGAAAAAATGGAAACAGCAAGACAAAAAGCTTTCATATCTTTGCATTGCTTTTCTCTAGATGCTAAGAGCATCTTTTTCCTCTCGATGTTAAGAACATCTTTTTCCCTTCCCCCCACCCACTCTCCACAAATCCTTGCTGGGTGCAATAAGGAAAAGGAGCAGACCCAGATAGGTTATGACTTATTTCAGTGCACTTTTGCAGAGTCTCTTTTTCAGTGCAATGCTTGGCATAACACCTGGACAATCCTGATCACTAGGGAATGAACACTGGTGACATTTTTTCTGTGTACATACGGTTAAATGTTTAGTGGAGGATGTTTCTTGGAAGGCTGGAAGGCAAGCAGGCTGTTTTCAATGCCAGTAATGGCACAAACAGGTATCTCTCTTTAAAGAATATTTCAAAACATACTGCTGGGGTCTGTGAAAGATTCTTGTAATCTCTAGATGAAAGGATAAATGCCCTTTCTCCAAAGAGCCCAAAGAGCTGCTCAGCTTTGATGCTTATGATGTGGCAGACCCTGCTGCTTGGCTTAAGTGCCAAGGGGGAGCATCACTGTGTCTTTACCATTCTGAAAGCTGGCCACCTTGTTTTTCTGCAAAAACAAACACCAGCATCTCCCACACAGCATGAGCATACAGGTTTTAAAAGAAAAGAAAGGCATCAGAGAGTCCTTCCACCTCAGCAAAGAGGGATCAAGAAATGAATGAACATTTTAATTTCTGGAGAAACAGAAAGCAGAGGCCTGGGTGCTGTTTCCCATTCTTACAGGCATTAGCCAGCTTGGGAAGCAGCAGAGAGCTCTGCTTTCTTCTCTTGCACAATGTGGCTTTGAACGGGAAATTCTTTCTAAGCACAGATAGGGACTAGTGATGCCAGTGACCACTCTAAGTAGTGAAAAACACTTATCTCACACAACTATGTGAAGCCAGGAGTGATGTGGTTCAACGTAAAGACTCCCACCTGTTGGAAGACATGCAGAGGAAGACATACATACAGAGTCCTGGCTCTAAAACAAATCACTTGGTTTAAACTTAATCAATCAGATGAAAAATGCTTCCATGCAGAGAAATGAGAGTCTGCAATAGAAATCTACAATATTTGGATTTTTTTTCCCCATTTAAAATGTCACCTCTCTTCTTAATCAAACCTTTGGATTAATCAGCCTGTCCTATTTGTAGTCAAAGCACAGTGTGATTCATGTGCCTGGAGAAGAGACTGATATAGCAGACACACTTCTTTGAGGAAAAAGCAAGGCACAGAAATTGGAAGTCCTCTTTGGATCCCAGTCTCAGCCAGTCTGAATTAGCCTGTTGTTATTTGCATAGCTGAGGATCTGATGTTAAATGCATTGAATCCTTGGGGAGTTTTAGAGGGATCAGTCTAAGACAGGGCTTCGTTGCTGACACGGTCCTTATCACTTCTATGGAATATGCCTTACCTCATAAGGAATCTGATGAGAAGATGAAGGAATCTGATGAGATCAGAAGATGTCTTGGGCAAGACATCTCTTGGGCTGCAGAGAACTGAATGAAATGAGAAAGTTCTGTTATGCCTCCAACAACAATGGTCTAGAAAGTAAATTGCTTTTTCAGAGCCAACAAAAGAAACCAGGATTTCTACAAGAACAGAGAGACAGCTTAAGGGGACGTTTGCCACTTGAAATCTGATCTATGTTAAAACCCAAGTTAAAATTAGTTTCAGGAAAGATTCCTGCTCTTGGGATTTCCTGTCAGATGTTGTGGTTTTACAGTCTCATTTTCCTAGTTTATTAAAATGTTTAGCTGTTTAGCTGCTTGAGAAAATGAGAAACAGCCTCTAATGAAACTTTTCAGGGACTATCATTATTTTTCTTCTTCATGATTTTCTGATGTAACAGCTAAAGATTTTGCAGAAGTCTCTTTGCAGCTATTGATTTTTTTTCACTCCCCATTGCAGTAAAAACCTGTCCCAAGAACTAGAAGGATAGAGATTTTTTTTTCCATTTTACTGGAAAAAACAGGATTGAAGTCAAAGGTGTTAGCATGACCCTGCTGTTGTACAACATTAAGTGTAGTTCAAGATTTCAAGTGCAGAGACCTCAGTCTGCCCAACACCATAGCAACGAACAGCATTAATGGTGTTTAAACTGTATACTGAAGATCTAGAAAAAGGAGAGGGAGGGGAAAAAAAAAAGCAGTTACAGTATTTGAAATGTAAAGTATTAAGTGAGTCTTTCATGTTAACAATATCTTTTCTTCACTTTCCTGTTAGCTGTGAAGAATTTTTATAAGGAAACCCCTAGTTGACAGTGCAGAAAATGCTAATGACTATCCTTTCTTTAGGGGAAAAAGAGAAGTTAGCTGAAATAGGTGGGAAACTGCAGTTGTTGCTAAAGGCTTGAAGGGGATAGAGAAAAATAGCAAAGCTAGACAATGCTTCTGTCTCTGGTGCCAACTCCTCTTAACAACTTTGCTGCTGAAGGAAAACAGATTTGTAAGCCGCTGGGAGACTCAGCAAACTCGTACCCGGATTACAGCCTTTAGCTCTCTCCCCAGGCCTCTTGCGAATGATGGAACCTTCAAAAGACTAGCAGTTTATTAAACAGTATCCAAAAGGTGAGAAATAGGAACAGGAATGAAGGAGACTGGAAGAAAAGAAATCACCAAATAGGGTCCAGGAGAGAATTTAAGCTCTGCATTGAAAGTGCTGTTTAAGAACTGCCCCAGCAGCAGTGGGAAAACGGGTGTTGCCTGACCCCCCCATCTCTAGATGTTTTTGTTATTGGGACAGTGGTAGTCCTCCAATGGATACCAGTCTGATTGAGAGGTCATGTTGAAAGATGGAAATAGTCCTGTCAGTGCTGTTGGCCTCCACCTTTTTTTTTTTCTTTTTTTTCTCATAATGAACAGCCCAGAAAAGCTGATATGTTTTCGCCTGGCCATTTTACTCAATTCCTTTCTGGCCTCTGCACTTCCAGTTTTCCTCTGTCCTTGCTTACAATGCTGGTTCTTCAGACAGCCAAGAATTGGGATCAACAGCTCTTTTTCATTCTTTGATTTACTCTTTTTGTTTTTAATCGTTGAACAACTCGAGAAGACAGCTAAGTTGCCACTTTGTGCCACTGGCTACCTGGGTTCTATGCACAGTCTTCTCTGACACCTAGGCTCTACACCCTTGTTAACAGTAAGGTGATTGGATATATCCTTTCAAATGAACCCCAAACAAGACTTAGCTCCTGTTGCTGTATCCATAGTGATACATCTTCATGCATGTGCTATACTATGCGCTGCTTTCCTTAATGTCTCCCAGCCCTTAACAGTAAACAGTGGCCTCTGTGTGTAGTTAGACTGTGAAACTTACTGATACAGGACAATGAATCAGTCACAGCTTTGAATTAATTAGAAGCAAAGAACCACACAATGAGTCGAAATAAACTCCTACTAAGCCCAAGATAATCATAAGATCTCTCTGCTGGAAAGTAACTCTAACCATTGATAGAAGAAGCTGGGAAGAATCGTTGAGGGGACAATCTCTGTTTCTTAGGGTGCAACTTCACAAAAAGTTAAAATTATTATTATTTTTTTTTTATCTTAGATAGTTTTCAGCTTTCTGTCCTAAATTGTCCTATCACATAGCTATGTGAATGCTTATGCTAGCAGGAGGAAGGATCAGAGCACACACCTCTACGGGTGGTTGCGAAGGTGAATGAGAATGACCACTCCATTCAGTAATTGCATGTGCACAGAGAAACATGAACCATCCTTATGTTCTTCCCCTAGGCACCTGCTAGCAGCTGGTGCAAAAGATAGGATCTGATGCTAATTGGGACTTTTTATTCTGTTCCAAACAGTGCTGAGCTTATGGCTCCACTGAAGATGATGTGACTGTTACCATAGACATAAGCAAGGCCAGTAAGAAGAGCAGTATCATAAATGCACAAATAACTGTTTCTGTTCTCACCAACTGATGCACGGTTTTTTCCTCTAGATGTTCCACCCAATTACCTGAGAGGTTAAAGGAGTGCAGAGCTAAACCATTTTGCTCAGCTGACATTGCCTTTTTAGGACTGTTCCTTGACAGCCTGAATTTTCTGTTGCTCCCTGTTTGATCCAGATGGGAGTCCAAGAGAGCTGATAACTCATCACTCCCTGTTTGAACTGCATGTGGTTAATTACAGACCTCAGGAATGGGCTGCTTGCCTATCTCTCATGTATAAATTGCCTTCGAAGATTTTGCAAGACTAAGGAGCCTCTTTAGATGTTGTGTCTGACTGTGCTTCGGTCAAACATCCCTTGGTTTTGCTGGGAGCTGAATCTGATTCATAGTGAACTTTGAGAACAAATTAAACAAAGTACTTTTTGTATATGAATTTGATGGCTCTGACCCTTCTGCTGCTGCTTGAGAAGAAGACTGTTGATTGTAACAACAGAAGAAGTGGGACTAAACAGGGAAATTGGATGCAGAGGGATGCTGCTAATTTTAGTCCTTGCCTTGCTTAACCCCAGACACCAGTACAGGCTGGGAACCAACCTTCTGGAGAGCAGCTCTGCAGACAGGGACCTGAGTGTCATGGTGGACAACAAGTTGACCATGAGGCAGCAGGGTGCCCTCGTGGCCAAGAAGGCCAATGGGATCCTGGGGTGCATTAAGAAGAGCATCTCCAGCAGGTCGAGGGAGGTGATCCTGCCCCTCTACTCAGCCCTGGTGAGGCTGCATCTGGAGTATTGTGTCCAGTTCTGGCCTCCACAGTACACGAGGGGTGTGGATGTACTGGAGAGAGTCCAGCACGGGGCTACAGGGATGCTCAGGGGCCTGGAACATCTGCCCTATGAGGAGAGGCTGAGGGAGCTGGGCCTGTTCAGCCTGGAGAGGAGAAGGCTGAGAAGGGATCTGATCAGTGTCTATAAGTGCCTCAAGGGAGGTAGTGAGGAGGATGGTGCTGGCCTCTTCTGTGGCAGCCATCAACAGAACTAGAGGTAATGGCCACAAACTGAAGCATCAAAAGTTCCACAGGAACTTAAGGAAAATTTTTTAACAGTGAGGGTGACAGAGCACTGGAACAAGTTGCCAAGAGAGGTTGTGGAGTCTCCTTCTCTGGAGATCTTCAAAACCCGCTTGGATGCAGTCCTGTGCCACGTGCTCTAGGTGATCCTGCATGTGCAGGGAGTTTGGACTAGATGATTTCCAGAGGTCCTTTCCAACACTAACAATTCTATGATTCTGTGATTGTTTTTCATCCCATCACCAGAAGTGGGGTAAAGACAGAGCTGTGCCTGGTGCAGAAGCTGTTCTATGGAATATCTGGTATTTGCACTGGAGAGAATCCAGTAGTCCCAGCTATGGCCCAAGGCCAGCTTGTGCTTGTTGCTGGACAGGGAGAAAAGTGATGCCTGTCCCAAAGCTCTAACAAGTGTTTTTTGTTGCGCGCAAGGGCTAATGCTCCTCTCCAAGCTCTTGGACAGGCCTGCTTCCCACAGCCCTAGAGCAGGGTGCAGAAAGACAAGGTCTCAGTGCAGTGGAGGGGAAAGTAGAGCCCCACCATACCCTCCCTTCCTCTCCCCCCAGCACTCATCTAGTGTTGGACAGTGTCTGTTTTTAGAAAAAGTGGCAGATTCAACAGCTGAGCTGATTTTCCGAAAGGACATATAAAACAAACAGCTTGCCATCTGGTCTATTGTCCTGGAATAGTGGCTTAGGGGGTGGGGGAGAGAGAAGGCAGAGAACAGACAGAAGGAGAAATTGAGGTAAAAAGTGGGGAGAAGAGGCAGAAAAGGAGAGTAAAAGGTGGGAGAGGCAGAAAGGTGAGGAAGAGATTATGGATGAGGGGAGAGCAAAGGCAGGGGCTTAGCACAGGGAGACCGAGAAGGAGGTAAAGAAGAAGGGGAGCTACGTGGAAAATAGGAGTGTCGTGAGGGAGAAATGCTGAGGGGGGAGGGCCAGAAAATAGGAATGGAGACAAAAAGTTCTCTTTAGGACCACCCTGTCTGGATCTGCCTCAGCACTTTGAGCCACAGGGGCAGCAACTCCAGCCCTGACCCTGGGTTATGCTGGAATAAACTGACTGCAAAAGAAACAAACTGGACTAAGTAGCCTGGATAACCACTCCCCTTCCACCCACACAGCTCTCCCTGTTTACTTGCCATGTACCTTCCCCTTTGTGTTGGCTTTTACTGAGAGCTGTAGGGCAGGGTTTGAACTCCAGTTTTGGCAGCAGAATAAGTAACAGCAACATTGGCCTCTCTAGCCCAGGAGGGAGGAGGGTTCGTTTTAATCAAAGGTAAATAACAGCCAGTATTCTCTGACTCTTAATCCAATTTCCTAGAACTGGAAAATAACGTTCCAACTTGACATGTGGCCCCTGGCCCATGGGAGAGGGACGGCAGAGATGGCAACTCGGCCAGTCAGCTGCTGGGCACTGCACAACCGAGGAGAGTAGAACTGGGAGCGATGCAGCAACACAGGTAGTTTGTTCTGGCTGGCCTTGGACTCAGTTTTTCTCTTCTGAATCTTCCCAGTGGATTTTACTAGCTATATTTATCCCAAGAGGTGGGGCAAGCTGGCTGGCAGGCAGCTCATCCTTGTGGAAAATGGACCGAGATGGGCAGAGCTCCCTGATCTATTCTATCTGCAGAAGAGATGGGGTGCAATTGATGCTCTTCATTTGCATTGCTGAAGGGCATTTTGACTTCCATTCCAGTGGTTGTGTGAGTGCTAATTCCCAGTTGCATGATCTAACAGATCAGGTGTAGGTGAAACAGTCAGGTTCACCCTCCCATCTCAGTCTCTGATGCTTTGGGCTTGGGCCACACAGCTAGGGCACCACAGGTGAGGCGTACTGAGAGCCTAGCCTGAGGAGGAGTGAGGTATGGCCTGCACAGGGCCTGAGAGGCATGGATGGCTGATCCCTACATTATCTTACCCAAGCAGGACAGAATTACAGCTCTGGAGATGCCTCATGTTGATTCACATCCCCAGTCCTGGGAACACACTTAGTTACAAGTAAACACAGTCCTGTCCTTAGTGAATACAGCCTCGCTACTGAAATTATTAATGGGAAAGAGGAACAGGAAAAATATCCTTTACACCTAATTGATTGTGTATTTCTTTTTCATCTGCTCAGCTCATTCCAGAGAACCTACAGTCTTTAACCATTAGAAATCTTAGGAATGGCCCCTGCTCTCTGGACCCTCCGATAGGAGGCAGAGGAGAGGGGCTGTAGAGCCTGGGACTGGGACCCCACGGGCTCTGGTCAGGACCTTGGACAGGGCCAGTAACAGGCACGACCTTGCTCTGCCTTCCTTTGCTTTGCCCTGCCTAGCCTTGCCTTGCCTTCCCCTACCCACCTCTGCCTTGACCTGCCCTATCTTGCCCAACTTGCCTTGCCCTGTCTTGCCCCTGCCTTGTTCTACTTTCCCCTGCCTTGACCTGCCTTGCCCTGCCTTGCCTTGTCAGGCCTTGCCTTGCCTTGTCATGTCTTGACTTGCCCTGCCTTGCCTTGCCTTGCCCTGCCCTGTCTTTCAGTCCCCCCAGGCTGGAGGGCAGTCTCCTGGTATAGCAGGACAAAGCCCTGTTTTGGCTTGCGCCCCACACCAGCTTTATTTTGCTTTTGCTTAAGAATAACTGTGCAATGCTACGACTCTCTACACAGCTGCTCTGAAGCTGTGGCTTAGATCTGGGTTATTTTTTGCAGATAAATCCTCTTTTCTATCAGATTTGACATCAGGCAGTCCCTCCAGATCCCTCCCCTTTTCCCTCTCTAACTTCCCCTGTCTCCATTTTTCCCCTGCCCTCACCCATGGTTGTTTCTCAGGAGTCATCTGCAAGGCTCTGTTTTATTAGAGATCTGTCTCTGCCCTGGAGTTCTGCCTGTTGTGATCAGGTTCTACATATCTACTAGGTAACATCTTTTGGGGCTCAGCTGTTGCTGATAGAACTGGATTAAACAGATCCAGTTAGACACTTCTGTTTCACACCCTGCTTCTTGCCTTTCAGGTCATCTAATGAGGAACTTCCAGGCTGGTGGAAGCAAACGGTAATTCTAGAGAAGGAATCAAAGATACAGGCAGTCTGGAAGAAAGCTGGAGTCACTGACTAGTAGATGAATGACCTGGGTCGTGTGCTGATAAAAACAGTTCCCACATCACAGAAGAGCTTTGCTCTTCCTTAGTTTCACTCACAGTCTGTGCCCACACAGAACAAGGCCATCCAGAGGCCTGGAAGAAGTGAGAAGTTTGCTGAGAGCTGTAGCCAGGGGTTGTCTCTAGAATCTAGTGCAGATTCTTATCTCCATTGTCTCCTTATCAGAGTCCAGCCTGGGTAGCATAGAAACCCAGCCCTGACTTCTCCCTGGGAGTTCTGCAAACCCTGAGAAGCCCCTGAAGCTTGTCCCTGCCACAGGGACACCATCAATGAGTATTGGCCTCTTTGGAAGAATCTAGTGCAGATTCTTATCTCCATCAATGAGTATTGACCTCTTTGGGAGGAGCTGGTATCTAATGGGCAAGAGAACAGGCTAAGGGCATCTGTGCTACTTGGAAATTATCCAGTTTGGGATAACGGGAATTCAATTTCAGCAGGGGAAAAAAAAAAAAGCATTTTCATTTACCCAGGGTAGTAGCCCAGGGAACTCCCAGTCTGACATCTCATTGGTTGGGATGTAGCCAGGGGAGCATGAAGAATGGACCCATGCCAACACCTTAGGGATCTGGATTTGATCAGCGAGGAGAAAGGAAGGAGGAGTTGTTGGCTGCCTTTCACTTGTTTTGGTGCCTTTAAAGCTGGATCCCTTGTGGTACTGACAGGCTCACTCACAGTTAAACAAACTCAGCAGAATTTGGGAATTGAGTAAATGGGTCTGGGAAAATAGCAATTGCATTCCAGCCTGCTTGCTTACCAAGTGACACCATGGTATCCAGAATAGCTCACAGACTGCTTGGAAGAGGCAAGGGGTTTTCTATCAAGCTGGAGTTGTCCTCTGTAATGTGACATTTTTATTTGTAACAGAAAAAGTTTTTCTGACCTGTGATTCCACCAGCACTTCAGTTTAATAGGAGGAGAGGCTGGCTCCACACTGTCCATGGTTTGACATTTAGATGACTGTGGGAGGGAAAAGAGAGGGCAGTGGTTTCAGCCCATTTTAATGAAAAGTTCAGGAAAAAGAGAACCTGTTTTTTGCTCCACCCTTATGCTATGATTTTTACTTCCTGCATTACTCTAAGGCCAGTGAAGAACTGTATCTGCTCTTAGCTTCCTCCCTGGCAAAGAGCTGCCAAACATGGCATTTTAAGCCCAAAAGCAATCCCAATGGCTACACCACGTATTGGGCCCATGCTGGAGTCTTTTTCCTGAACTGCACATCTAAGCAATTTCAATGTCTTCTTCCCATGCAGGACATAGCACTGTTCCCCTTAATGAACCTGCAGAGCACCACTGCTTACTCTTCTAAAAACAAACTCTTTTCCCTGAATATGTTTTTTTGTTAATGTGTTTGCTGCTGTTTATTAACAAACACCGACAAAAGGCAAATGCTGACTGAAGTCCTCCTCAGGGCCCAGCTGCCCAAGATGTGTGGAAGGAACATATCCTCATGGATGCATTCAGGGCTCATCTCAGCTTCTTCAGGTCCTTGGTACTTGGGGTGTCCAGCACCTCATTATCTCTCTCCCTCACAGGTTCCTGAAACCTTTAGCACAGCACTCCAGTCTTAAAACCAAACTACTTTCCTGCATAAGCCAGTTTCCATTACCTGTTTTGAATTTACAATTGCTTTGAGCAGTAACCAGACCTAGTATCCAGCATTTCTGCAGCACTTGAGCTTGGAAGGAGCTTGAAGGGAACAGTGTTAATTAGCTCACATCTTATCTGCCAGGTCAGTGTTATCCCTGCTTGAATGAATTTGATACCAAAGCACAAAGCGGCCAGCTCCACAGAAAGGCCTAAACTCCTCAGATTGTAATATCAATCTCTCCTTCTCTCCTCTACTGATTTCAATAGAAGGTCACGTCTGTAGTTCTGGAGCTGAGAGATAATGTGCAAGGTTTTCTGACAGTGTAAATCAGCATAGATCCTAAGGGACTTCAAACCCACACTCTGTGTGCACCCTCCAAGGAGATTTCTTAGCATGACCTGGGACTCCACGGGCAGGCCTGAACCCAGGTGTTCTGCCTTCAGGCAGAATGATCCCTGCCAGTTTTAATATGGCAGATTGGAGCAGCCAAAACTTAAGAAGATATCTACAGGCTCTCCAGAGGAAAATCTGAAGTGACGGATGAAGGTGTGCACATCCCAGAGTGATCACAGGCATCCCAGCCACCCAGAGTGGGTGAATGGCCAGGATATTTTCCTCTCAGCTCTGTGCAAAAATAAGTAAGAGGAGACCCACTCAAAGTGGGCAAATCCACCCTCTCTCCAGACAGGGTCAGTCATATGATTGGCACAAAGTCTCCAGGGAGACAGCAGGATCCTCTTCACCCCCACATCTCTCATATTCTTGCCGCTCAGAACAAGGGAGTAGGAGATGGCCTTTTCCTCCCATAGCATTGGATTGTATCCCAAAAGCCCCTGTGAGTCCCTGCCATGTCTCTGCAGCATTTCTTGCTAAACGTGAGAGTAATGCCTTCTCCTCACTCCCTTCACATACACTCACACGTGCAGAGCCAAACACTGTTTTTTGTCCGTACTTCCCCACCAGGCTGGCTCCTTGGGGGTTTTGGAGGCAGCACTGACTGGGCTCCATGATGCTTGTGGGCTGGCAGTATTGCCACTGGAGTGATGCCCAGTGTGGCGGGGGTGGCAGGAGTGGTGAGGCAACCTGAAACCCAACTTTCCAGGGGAGTATGTGTGAGTTAGGGGGTGTTCATAGTTTGGACAGTCCCTATAGTCCAGAAATGGGGCCAGCAGAGGGCACTCCGATACCGTTGCTCACGCACTGGCCTGAGCCCTTGGGCTAAGGAAGTCGGCCACCCCTAAAGCTGTGTAACACTTCTGAGCTTTGCCCTGGGTGCTGGAGACAGAGAAGTCAAGAGCAGGGTGAGAGTCTGCAGCCCTGCTTCCCTTTCTACAAGAAGGGGCAGGATAAAATGGGTGAGGAAAATGCAAAAGAAAGTTGTCTCAGGAGTGTCCTTGTTCCTCAAAGCTGGCTCCAGTCAGATCAGAGTAGTCTTTCCGTGGGTACACTGATGAGTGTCAGTTTGGATGGCCCTGGGTATTTCCCTGTGCTATGGGTACAATGTGACTCTGGTGCAGGATAGCTGAGGAAGGGCAGTGCCTTTCAGTCCTTGGCAGGACCACAGAATCTCAGGCTTAGCACAAGGGCAACTGCATGTCAAGCAGTCCCTGGAGCGCCCTGCTGACACTGTCCCTTTCTTCCCCAGCTGTCTATCCTGGCAGTCTCCCTGTCACACAGATGGACTAGCTCTCAGCTGTCCCCACTGTGCAAACAACCTTCATGAATGTGACTAAGGTTGCCATTCAGGGTGGATGCTGGTTGAAGTTGGTCTCTGGGCAGATGTGAGAAATCTCCTTTACTAGGGAGAGCAACAGTTCAGTACTAATTCTTATGGCAGTAATTGACCATGGCAATGGATAGGGGCTTGGTAGATCTCCAACAGGTTGAAGAGTTCTTGTGAGAAAGGTGATGGACCCAGCAATAAATTCTTCTGAAAAAGAATCTGTTTCAGGCAGGCAACAGTGCAGCAAAACCTTTCAGGAGATCTGCTGGCAAACCTTGCAGAAAGCCAGGAATTGCTGCTGTAAGCCCTTTCCTATTTCCCTAACACCTGGAAGCTCTTTGTAAACAGCTTGAAGAGTGCTGCACACCAGTGTAGCAGGGACTACTTGTGCTGCCTTCACAGCAAGATAGGGCAGCACATTGCAGTGCCTCACAGACATCATTCTCACTTGTCACACTGAGCTGAAATCACAAAATGAGAGGTGCCTGAACTGACCTGCTGTGTCTGCATGAGGTCTAGGTACCTTCTTTATCATAAACTGGTTTGACTGACCTGCTGTGTCTGCATGAGGTCTTCTTTATCATAAACTGGTTTAGCAGATACATGGGAAATGGGGATTCCCCAGAGTTTTGGGAAGGGGGTCTTCTGGCCTCTCTGGGGAGTTGCCAGAGAGCAGAGGACTTTCCTATGTGCTCTGAAAGTCTGAGTGCCTTGCAGTTTTGCTGCAATAAATTTGGAGCAGCTGTTAAGTCTGGAGCAGCTGGCCTAAGTTCCTTCAGGGTTCATGAAACAACACATCCAGACTGATGTGTTTTGTTTGCCCACTCACTGTGTTTCTAATTGAAATATTTGTAGTTTGCTTCTTAGGAAATTGCATCTTAGACTACAATACCCACAGTCCTTCACTGGCAGCTTAGTGTAGCCTGTTTAGGGAAAGTAAAATGCAGACTTCTGAACTGGGTCTTTCCTTATCTGACCCACTCAGGCAGCTGGATGTCTTCAGTACAGCTTGGCTTACTGGCAGATGCGCTTCCTTGGTTCATCAGGAAAAGACTAGTGAGTTCAGTGAGCAAGAAATGTGATTGCAGTTCCTTGCCCCCTCCCAGAGGCCTTTTGCAGAGTTCATTCCCAGAGAGCAGGGGCTCCTGAGTCTGTAACTCTTCCATTTCTGCAAAGCCTGAAAAGAAAGCCTGAAGTCCAGTTTGGGAGAGATCACAAGGCAGAAACAACAAGCATAATGAACCATATTTAAAATGATTTTTTTCTGCCTTTGGAGTTTGGTTAATTTATAATCTATAAAAGTCTCTGCATAATTGTGTCTTGATTAAAATGGTATAATTAGGCGCTCTGGATCTCTCTCCCCTTTCCCTAAGATTATTTCTGTCTAATTGCTTTAATCTGTGTTTTCATGCACCCACTAGAAAATCAAAGCATGCTCCCATGAGGATGCGGGTGAGAGTGAATAAAGCTGACGACTCATTAAGTGCGGTGGAGAGAGGAAACTGCATCTAAATCACAACTACGTTAACAAGGTAAAATAAAAAATCGAAAAGAATAAATAAAGACTGAGGAAAGATTTTAAAAAAACCCTGCAAAACAACCTGACATAGATTTTAATATTAATTAAGAACATATCAAATAGCAAATTGTCTGTCATTAAAGCCAACTTCCTCCATTGCTGATGGAAAGAGGTCTGAGAATTTTAATTCCTGAAACCTGGTGGTGTTTTGTTGAGGGGGCAACTTGTTCAGAATACAACTTGCTAATGGATAGGGGTAAATTCCTTGAGTGGGGATTGAAGAACTTGAATAGGAAGGGTATTAGTGCAGTCTACAGTCTACCAGCTTAAAAGCAGTGCCAGCATTAGGCAGGATTTGAGCAGGAACTAGATCAGATCCTAAGGAGAGTAACACATGGACTCCTGCTGTAGGGACAGGATGGATGAATGGTGGATTGTTAGGGAGGCCTGACAAGACTCTCAGGAGTTCACCAGATCCATCCCCTGTCCCAAAACCAGAATAAATGCACCTCTGTCTCCCTTCCAGATGACTTTTATTATCAATGATGTTCAGACTACAAACTTTGCCACCTTCCCAGGCAGCACCACTAACCCCCAAAAAGGTCACTATTATTTCACTCCAAGCAAGGATTCAGATGTAAACAAGATATCTTTAAAAGCTTCTGGCTATGTCTGTTATGTGTTAGCATCTGCTTTAGTCTCCTGAGGTCAAGAGAGCCCAAGATAGTGCTGTCCTCTGTTTTCTCTGGCTTGCTGTGGTTCTTACTTTCAGGGAATACTAAATGTGCTGTTAGCTAATAGCCTAATTCAAGTGCAAATACCAACATGATGCAGTGTAGAGATGCTGCCTTGCACGTCTGATGTGATGGAACAACTTTAGCACCAGGCTGTGTACAGCACTGTATATTTTCGGAGGTGCTAAGCAGCCCAGCAGGTCACTACTCCCAGCAGATGCAACTGCTCTGTTCTGAGACCCTGAGCTTTTCATGGTGTGTCACGGACATAGTCCATGGCAGGGTTAGTAGTGCCACAGCCTGCAGGATGGATGCGCCCTGTGATTTCATCTCAACTCTCCAGTGACTGCCTGATTTGCCCACGACTAAGTCATCACTTCTTCATTAATATAATAAAATTGTTAAGGTTGGAAAGGACCTCTAGAGATCATCTAGTCCAACCCCCTTCCACACACAGGGTCACCTAGAGCACGTGGCACAGGACTGTGTCCAAGCAGGTTTTGAAGATCTCCAGAGAAGGAGACTCCACAACCTCTCTTGGCAACCAGTTCCAGTGCTCCATCACCCTCACTGTTAAGAAATTTTTCCTTAAGTTCCTATGGAACTTTTGGTGTTTCAGTTTGTGGCCATGACCTCTAGTTCTGTCAGTGGTCACCACTGGAAAGAGGCCGGCCCCATCCTCTTCACTCCCACCCTTGAGATATTTATATACACTGATCAGATCCCCTCTCAGCCTTCTCTTCTTCAGGCTGAACAGGCCCAGCTCCTTCAGTCTCTCCTCATAGGGCAGATGTGGGGTTGCATAAAAGTGTGCATTTATATGTGGTTCTCTAAAGCAGCTCAGCCAGCTGCCTTGGCCAAAAAATGATCAGTCTCTATCTCCTTGTGACTTTTGTACCCATTCCTAATCTCCATATTTTCTCTGGCCATGAATATACTGATTATGGAAAGTGAAGACGTGTGAATGTGGCAAGGGCAGCCGTGAACAGATTTGCTTGACTAGAAAGTAGGAGCTGTTTTCTCAGCAGAAAGGAGCTTTTGTCTCATCTTACCTGCACCCTCTGGACCCTGGCTGCAAGGCAGGCCCTGAAGCTTGGTCTTCTTTGGAGGAATGCTTTGCCCTTGCTTTATCAAGCAAACGTTTCAGGGGAGGGTTGGGGGGTGCATGTGCTGGGCTGGGTCACTGCCTGACAACAGTTTCTGGTATCCAGGCTTCCCCTGCACCCTTTGGGGCCTGGGTACGGAGGGAGGATGGATGTTCACATCAGCATGGCAGCTGACAGGATAATACTGACAAATGCAGGAGGATCAGCTGCTTGCAGCCCATGAGTTCAAGAAGAGCCTAATCTAATTAAGTGGAGACCACTATTAAATTACCAGCTCTCTTTTAACGTAGCCATTTTAAGTGGTTTGGTGTATTTATAGTAGGCAAATTAGGAAGAGTTTGTCTTGAGATTTTGCTTCTGCATAAGGGAGAGATGTATAATGTCAAGACGCCTGTTCTGAACTATTTCTCATCCCCAGCCAGGAAAATATTGTGCAGATGTTTCAAAACACAAAAATCTAATGCCTACTGGTGTCTTCCTGTGCTTACACAGGGGATATCTGGGTTATTTTTTTCTACTGCCCCAAACCAACAGCACCAAGCAGTTTCCTTAGGGATCAACCTTTTCTTAAAGCAAGTATATCTTGTGCAAAGTACATCGGATCCGTCAATAGCTCGAAATGGCAAGAGGAGGGGCTGTGTTGCTGTGGTCAGAAATTGATGGCCATTTTGCTGCTGAATTTTGATGGGAGCTGGATGGATCTGTCCGTGGTAATCAGAGAGACTCTTGGCCCCACAACCAGTAGGATGCTGAATGATGGAGTCTTCACAATTTCTCTTCCCCTTATTACTGTCTCTGGCAGCTTGTAGCCCTCCCTCTTACTCTATAATTCCATCTCTGGAGGAGTCTCTGTATGGCTGGATCTGTGTCAGATGGTCCCCTAGGCTCACAGGAGGGAGGTGGTGGGAAATGCTCGTTAGGAGCTGTTTCCGTGCATAACAACAATAATTATCCTTAGCCCTTTATCTAAAGCTTT
The DNA here is from genome assembly GCF_000705375.1 of Tinamus guttatus. The sequence goes on along the minus strand of NW_010588314.1, from coordinate 259,675 downwards.
TATGAATGTTAATTCATTAACCTCTCAAATAACCCTCCAAGGTAAGGATAATTATCCATATGATTGGACAGATGGGGGAAGCTAAGGCAGGAAGTGCCCACCCTCAAGATGTTGGTGGTGCAAGGTGGTTGGGGTGCTACCAGTTCTCTGATGCTCCTAAACCCTTTTTTTCTCTCCCAAAGAGACGGGGGCAGGCTTCTTTGGGACCTGCAAGCTAATGCATGCACAAACTTTTCTGGCAATATTCACTGTTCATCTCTGGTTCCAAAAGAGTATTTTTCAACAGTTTGAAGCACTGAGCCTTCTTCTCCTCTACTATCCTCCCCCTCCCTCTGCTTTGACTACAGCCATGGGAGGACTTAGCTGATACTGCACAGAGGCCATGGTACTGCCATTTTTCAGTTGCTTAGGCCCCCATAGTGGTTCTGTGTCTTTCAGGCCACTATCCAGAATATTGCTTGAAACTGGAGAGGAAAAAGGAAGGAGAGACAGAGATGTGTAGAAAGGGAACAAAGCAGAAGGCCTAGAAATGAGATACTCTTTTGTCTTCTTTTCCCCTTCTCATGTCTCTTCCAACTGGTGTTTCTTCTCCTCTTAACATTTTGTGCTATTCTTGATGTGAAGGATTAAAAAACAAGGGATTAAAAGATTACACGAAGTGGATGAGAAAGATGTTGCTGCCTCCCTCCTTCTTAGTAGGAGAGATCTCTGGGAAATCTGTCTCTTCTGCTCTCCCCATGTTCCATTGCTCTGTCACCCCTCCTATGTCACCCCTCCTATATCTTTGTAGACTGGAGATCAAAAGGCTCTTGACTTCTGATGCTAAGAGCCAGCCTGGACATCTTCAAGACCACTCAATCATCCTTGGTCAGGTGGGTGGAGAAAGGATGTGTTACTAGGGAAGCTACTAACATAATGTCTTAGCTGTTCCTTTTCAGTAACACTTTTCTGAGATACCCTCCTCCTTCTCCCCCACCTGGTAGTCTTCCTTGATGGAGAGTTTTGTGACAAAACTCCAAGGTATCCTGTGCTGTTTGTGATGAATTTACAATCTATGGCAAAAAGAAACCCCTCTTGGAAGGCAAGCAGGTAGAAAGAAGGCTGGCGCAGAACAAAGAGGTGGTGAGTTCCCCTGACTCTTTCTCCTGTTGCAGGTCAGGTGCATGCTCTTGCCAGCACAGCTTAGGCCACCCCTGCCCTCTGACTTTAGCTCGAACAAACGTTTCTCAGCAGCAGCTTGTCTGATAAAACAGAGATTTTCTCCAGTTCGCTTCCCAGGTGTTGGGGGTGTAGAGAGGAACATGTTTATGCACTTTGGGTTGCACCCACATGTCTTCCATGGGACACCATGAAATTGCTCCAGACCGACTACTGCTAATCAGATGTTTTGAGTGCTTGAATTGCTACCTCGTGGTTCCATGCCAGGACGGAAAAAAATAAGCATATCTGACATTCTGAAGGTTGCAGAAGCTTTCACTGTTCAACTTTTGCTTCGTTCCTCATCTTCATGGCACAAGGTCCTGCACCTGGGGAGAAATAACCCCAGACACCAGTACAGGCTGGGAACCAACCTTCTGGAGAGCAGTTCTGCAGAGAAAGACCTGGGCGTCATGGTGGACGACAAGTTGACCATGAGGCAGCAGTGTGCCCTCGTGGCCAAGAAGGCCAATGGGATCCTGGGGTGCATTAAGAAGAGTGTCTCCAGCAGGTCGAGGGAGGGAGTCCTGCCCCTTTACTCAGCCCTGGTGAGGCTGCATCTGGAGTATTGTGTCTAGTTCTGAGCCGCCCAGTACACGAGGGGTGTGGATGTACTGGAGAGAGTCCAGCGCAGGGCTACGAGGATGATCAGGGGCCTGGAACATCTGCCCTATGAGGAGAGGCTGAGGGAGCTGGGCCTGTTCAGCCTGGAGAAGAGAAGGCTGAGAGGGGATCTGATCAGTGTCTATAAGTACCTCAAGGGAGG
>NW_010588314.1:222215-257672 GCF_000705375.1 Tinamus guttatus | reverse complement strand
TTGGATGAAGTCCTGTGCCACGTGCTCTAGGTGACCCTGCGTGTGCAGGGGGTTGGACTAGATGACCTCTAGAGGTCCCTTCCAACCTTAAGCATTCTATGATTCTATGATTCTATGAATAGCAGAATCAGGTCTGGGCCTGGCTCCATCCCAACAATGATCATTTGTAATGTATCACAGTTAGGCTATGGAAGAAGGTTGATTCCATGGTTGGAGATGCTACCTCATCCCCAGAGGACCTGCTAGCTATGACATACTCAGAGACCTCTCATTCTGATGGTGATAGCAATGTGCAGCTTGTGCACTCTCCCCTTGGTCCACAGGTTTTAGGGGAGAACCTGAAAAAGCCTCCAGCCTGGATGCTTTGAGCTGATTAATGTCAAATGCACTTGTAATATATCACTGTAATGAAAATGCCCCCCCTTCCTTTCAGCAAAGAATGAGGTATGAGCATATTAGTGTGAGAATTGTTCATATGACGTAGCGCTTACACAGTGCTTTCCCATCTCCTACAGACATTGCGTGCAGCTGCTGATGTGCAAGGAGCCTCATAGCTTTATTCCTGACACCTGTCAGTCCTCGGAAAACAACAGTCCCTTCTTTCCCTCCTCCTGGAGTCCCAAAGCCAAGCTGGGAGGCTGGGAGCACACGAGCAGGAAAGGAAATCTGCCAACTTTGTGTTTCTCCCTCTCATTCTCTCTTCAGCTGCCAGTGAGGGAGGTTGCAGGAAAATAATGAAATAAAAGCCAAGGCCCAGAGAAAGCTGATTCATCCACAGCCCAGGGCCAGCAGCCGGCTCCAAGCAGAGCTGTAAAATCAATCTGTCACCGCTCACCGCAGTATAGATCAGCGAAGAGATTCTGACTGCAGCGAAGGCAGAGCCCAGCCTCCTCCTAGGGCCCTCTTTTCCCAACCATGGGACCCAGTTATACCCCTGAGGTAGACAGACAGACACACAGACAAGGGAAAAGAGGCAGCGGGAGAAGGAGACATCTGGGTCTATGAGCTGGAAACCCTCCCAGCAAGACTTCCTTCCCTGGCAGTACTTAGCACACACTGAAGGCAGCAAACTTCGACTGTGTGGCTGCATTCTCTGCTTTCCTCTTCCCTCCTTGTCCACAAGGACCAGGTAATGGGAAAAAGGAGGGGAAATGGCTGTCTTCATTCCTACCCCTAGCCACCAGCAATACTATTCACACTGAACATTAGTTCCTGCGTTCCCTAATCTAGGAGCTGAGGGTTAAAAATCGGTTTTATTGTCACCTTTGTGAATCCCAGATTCTAGACTATCCTGAGGCTTAGCAACTCCCTGGCATATGTTGGAATAACACTAGGGAACTGCTCTAATAAGGTCAGCTCCCTAACAGCATCTCCAATCTTAGTGGATATAGCAGCCAAATGGATGAGCATTAGAGAGTGAGCAGAGCCATGCAACCCAAGGTGATTAGTGATCCTTTTATATGAGCTGAGAGAGGCTGAGGAGTGGTGGTCTTAGAGACACTGGTAGGATAGAGTTAGAAGCTGATTATTCTTCTATGGTTCTGGACAGAGTCAGTGAAGTGTCTCTGCAGATGACTTGTGCAAAGGAGTCTGTGATGTTCCTAGGAAGATTTTCTTCTGGTGAAGTGATTTTTTTTCTTTGTAATTAAGAAACAAGTGAATATTTTCATGGCTTTTAGAAAAGACAGAGCCTCTGAAAAATAAACATGGAGATGAGTTCTTGTACCCTGTGGATGGTCATTTGCAATGAGATGAACAGACATCCAAGAACTGATCTGGAATCACATCAAGGACCCAAATGTCCCACACCACTGGGGATATGATGCGTGCTTTTGCTTGTCTCCTGGAATTGTTTTATTCTGCCCAACTAAGAGCTATTTTTGGGTCAGTGGGAGTGTGAGTGAGTACCACTTGATCCCTGTAGGACATGGCAACATAAGGATCCTGCCCTAGCACTACTGAGTACAGAACATGTCTGTGCAAGCATGAGGTCCTGGGAGAAACCATCCCGACTGGCCTGTGAGATGAACCTGGAGGAACTCGGTCAGGAACAAAGCCTGCTCTTCTTGGGTGTTGGAAATCTTTTCTCCCGCTTCAGTACGCTCCAAGATTAGATAGTTTCTGTTCTTGGAGGAGTTACAAAAAGATAAAAGCAAGTCTTCTTTCCTCCAATTTTTAGCTAGAATTGATGATTTCCACAGTAAGCTCCCTTCTCCTCTCATCCCCAGAGCAGTGAGTGGTTTTGACATTTAACCCACTGGGAACCCACTGGGAACAGCTCCAGAAAACATCCAATAGTACGGTCCTCCAAGTTGCTCATCCTCTTGTCTCTCTGAAGAGTGTGTCTTTGTGTGTGCTTTCCCACTTGGGTTTGAAAATGATGGGGAAGGCTTCCTAGAAGACATTTGCCACAGAGTAGGTGCACTTCTGTGTTTGCATCTAGCAAATCAAAGGCTTCCTTCCTTCCTTCCTTCCTTCCTTCCTTCCTTCCTTCCTTCCTCCCTCCCTCCCTCCCTCCCTCCCTCCCTCCCTTCCCTTCTTCTTCTCTTCTCTTCCCTTCTCTTCCCTTCTCTTCTTCCCTTCTCTTCTTCCCTTCTCTTCCCTTCTTTTCCTTGCCATCTACAGAGCATATTAGGCCTAGGCCTTTGCTACAACTTTGGAATCTGATTTTGATGAATCTGATTGGATCCTTTGCATTTGCTGCCTGTGTTTGTGAGGGAGACGGCTCATTTCTATAGTGGTGTTTGCCTGCATGTACAGTGTTTGTGGAACTGATGGCATTTTCCTGAGGCTGTCGCAGGCAAGTGAGAAGGCTGAGTAGTCCCATACTTGCCAGGTTTGGGTTTGTGTGAAGTTATTTCACTCCCAACAGCTAGAAACATGTAGAGGGAGTCAGAGGAGTTCAACCTCCATAGGCCTATGTGTGTGAGATAGATGAGGCAATTATATTGTTTTTGTAAAGCCAATGTAATTTGGGATAGGGAGCTCATATAAAGCTGAGATTCTTTAGATTCAACTGGAAATCACAATAATATGTAATGAATACTGTTGCTTGTAATGGGGAGTATATAGCAGGGTAATTTCTCCACAGTTCTTGCCCTGCATGAAGAAAGTCACTAGTTTCCTATCAGTGGTTGAATGAGTTTGTATGTGTGTATCTGTGTGAGAGTGAGTGCTGTGTACAGCAGATATGCATTTATTTTCCCAGAAGCTGCTGCATTTTTACACTTGTACTTAGAGATGTCTTTTCCCAGCTGTTGCATGCATGCATGTCTGTTGGAGGAAGGGATGCAAATGGCATCTGTTCAGTTGCATGTGAAGGTTTCAGAGCATTTCCGTTTGTTGCTGCAACCTGTACGTATGTTTATGTGAAGAACAAGGTCAGCTGGCATAGAAACTTGTTGGTGTGAATTAGTCATGAGTCATGTAGGTGTTGGGGCAGGTTTCTAACATTAGAGCAGTCAGGGGCCAGAAGAGTCATTTGAACAGAACAGTCAAGCAGCTATTTGCAGGGACCAAATAGCCTCACAGTTCTAGATGGACCTTGGGACATTACTGAGCAAGATTATATGATGTGGATGCTTGGAATAGCAGGAGCCTAGATTGCACATCCCAGGAAGCCAGTTCACATCCAGTGTCCTATGTTCCTAAGTATCTTTGCAGCTGTTGAATGCCTGTGCATGTCTGAGTGAGACAGGTAGTCTCCCTACAGCTGAGGTGAGTATGAGGAATTTGTAGCATCTCTCCAATTGTGGTTTGTGTGTGTGCATGCCTGTGAAGGAGGTTAAAGGCAGAGATTATTTATGCCTAGCTGTCATATATGTTTGTGTTTGTTGTGACTGGGCTTGGTAATTCCTTAATAGTCACCCTGAATCTGGAAAACTGTTTCCCTAGCAGATATTTCCTGGGTGCATGTTTGGGTGCTGAGCTGTGGCTGGATCCCCAGCAGCTGGTGCACGTGAGGTACTTATGGACATGGTTTAACAGGTATGGTGTTGAGGGGCTTATAGTTGGACTTGATGATCTCGAAGGTCTTTTCCAATCATAATGATTCTATGATTCTGTGATTCTATGTTTGTTTCCATCTTCGGGCAAGATCTCCATGATTGATGGAATATGTTTGGGTATAGGGAGATGGATTGTCTTCCAGTAAACTGTGGTATGTGAGTGTGTTGTTATGTGGTTATGGATGATATTTTAGGAGCTGTTGCATTTCTGTGTGTGCTGATTTGAGGAGGGGTATGAGAGGCAGATAGCCTCCCCAGAGCAATTGCATTTGGGCATTTGAATATGGATGGAGGGTTCCCCCCACACCTGTTGCATTTGTGTGTGTTGGTGTGCATTTTCTTAACAAGTACTGCAAGTGCATGTGTCAAGGTTTAGTTTCCTGCAGTGGTTGTGTATACCTATGTGAGTAGCTGTATTAATTGCTGTATGTATATGTGCATGTATGTAGCTCCTGAAAAACTGCTGTTTGCACGTGTCTCTTAGGTGTTGTTCCTAGAAGCTGTTGCATTTCTGTGTGGGTGAGTAGATCCTGAGTAGCTGTAGCCTGTGTGTGTGTGTGTGTGTGTGTGTGTGTGTGTGTGTGTGTGATTTCCCAGCAGCTGTTGTTTGCATATGTGTGTGTGTGTTCCCAGGAAGCTGTTGCATGTTGTGTGTAGCTCTTCAGCAGCTGTTGCAAGGGAACGTGTGTGTGCGTATGGTTCCCCACAGCTGTTGCTCACGTACGTGTGCGTGTGGTTAGAGGTGTGCAGCTCCCCAGCAGATGTTGCATGCATGCTCATGTCTCGCGCGGAGGCCCTCCCCTTCCCGCCTGCACGGGAGCGGTGGCTGTGCAGGCGAGGAGAGCGCAGAGCTGACTCCATGGGAGAGGGACCTTCGCCTGTCACAGCCTTCCCAGCAAGGAGAAGCCGTGCCGGTTCTGGCCCCAGAGTCCTATCAGCTGAGCTTGTGGCGAATTAATCACTTGCGTTTTAAATGCCAATACAGCCCTTTCTGCCTTCTTCCCTCAGTGATGCGGATGCGGCGAAGGCAGCAAATCCTCTGGCTGTGTGTGCCCTCCCTGGACTGCCGCTCCATCCCTGCCTGTCTCGTTCCTGCGTGTGCGTGGCTGGGAGCGCTCCCTAGGTGCAGCCAGGAATGAGACAGCTGTGGGGCAGGGGACAGCCCAGCCTGGAGGGGTGGCACTAGGTGGGGGATACTCCACACATCTGCAGCGCTGCGAGTTGCTTTGAGAGGGGGGTCTTCTGTGCCTCCCCCTTGTCCCTATCATGCCACACATGGAGGCTGGGAGCGATCGCCCGTCCAGAAGCAGGTACGTCTGTGTGTGTGTGCGCGCGTGCGTGTGTGTTACGTTTTTCTGTGCAGTCCTGGTGCAGCTGCCTCGCGTATCCTTGGCTCCCTGCTGTCGTCTGTGTCGCCTCCCGGAGAACCAGCTGAGATTGGAGGCGGGGGCCAGAGGGGGAGAAGGGAGGATGGATGCGCTGCCTTTCTCCTCCAGCCCGTGCATGCACTCCCTGAGGGGGGGATGTCTCTGATCTGAGGATGAAGGCGAGGGGTGAGTGCAAAGAAGATGGAGAAGTGAAGCGGGGGTGGGGGGAAGAGAGAATGCCCACATGAGGAGACGGGAGGGAGAGAGGTTTGGAGAGAGATGCTCTGTTTCTGTGCATGTGTGTGTGTGTTTGCGTGTGTTTGTCTGTGCACCCTCTTGGGATCGGGATGCTGAATAGGTCCTGGGCTTGCTGTGTGCAGCTGGGGTTAGATGGTCTGCTTCTATTTAGACCTTGCAAGAGGAGGAGATGTGTGTGTGTGTGTGTGTGTGTATGTATATGTGTATGTGTGTACCTATATAAAATGCATTATAATATGTGTGTGTGTGTGTGTATGTTTCCATATATACGTATAGGTCCATCTATACATACAAACATGCATAAATATATGTGCATATAGATATAGATATGCATACCTATATTGCTTGCAGATATGGTGGGAAGGAGCCTCATCTGATAGCCTCTACTCCCTGTCTCTTTGCAAACTTCATTAGGGAGCCTTTGCAGAGACTGATGTATATGTGTGTGCATGTGTGTATGTGAAGATTTGCCTGTTTTGGGTGCTTGGGAAGGAGTAAGTCTCTGCTCTGCTTTTACACTGCTGTGCTGGGAGGCTGACTGGCTGCAGAAAAGTCACTGCACGGTGTCAGTCGGGCGTGTGAGTGTGTGTTGGGGGGTGGTAGGATATGGATATTTACACAGGGGCCCAGGACATCTAATCAGGTGCATACGCATCCCTTGCTTGCAGGGTGTCTGCATGCCCCTTTATTCCACCAGAGAAAGCATGCCCACATTTTTATGCATAAGGATCCTCTTGCTTTGGGGCATAGGATGGGGGGAGGAGAAGCTGAATGAATGAATGGGAACAAGAGGAGGGGGCAGGAGGAGGCAGGGGGGAGAGGCAGGGGAGAAAGACGAACAGACGCATCCCATTCTCATCCCAGGACAGGCAGGAGTGCACAGCTGCTGCTGTTCCCATTCCAGAGCCTGGATCTGGCTGGGGAAAGGCAGCATAAATCTGCTAATGCTGCAGCAGGGAGCATATTCAGGAGCTGCTGTGCGTAATGCTCTCTTATGCATGTGCTGGTGTCACTCCCCTCGCAACCTCTGTGTGCATGCATGAGAGCGCATGTGTGCATGCGTGGCCGTGCTTGGGGGCAGGGGTGGCTCTCTGTGCACATACGACACGCTTGCAAATATCCTTGTGAGCACCCAGGGGATGAAGTGTCGATGGTGGGAAGAAGCGCATCGTTTGTGCACTGCAGGCGCGTGCATCTTGCAGTTGTGCACAGCCCGGGGGCTATTTCTATTCACTCAGGGCTCACGCAAGTGTGCATTGCTGGGGACCAGTGTGTGCCCATGAAGTGTGTGCCCATGAAGTGTGTGCCCATGAAGTGAGTGCACATGCGTAGAGCAGACTTAGGAGCTGCTCCCCCTCCTGTCACCCTAAACTGGAGAGGACAACCTTTCTCCCCTCTCTGGAGGCATGGAGCTATGAAATAAGATATGGAGAAGTGAAAGAGTTGTTGAGATTGAGGGAAGGTGGCAAAGACTATGCATACGGAATGTTTGTGTGGAGACTCCATGCCCCTGATGATCTAGGGGACTGAGGGAGCCTGGCTGCATTGCATGCTGTTAGCCAAGCAAGGCATTTGTCAAGCACTGGAGGTGAGGGAAGTGGACTTTTTGTGATATGGGGGAGTCAGGATTTAGGGGGATAGAGGTTCCCGTGTCTGGATATGAGGAGATTTCTGGTGACCAGAATTGCTGTCCCTCCATCCTGTCCCCATGCAAACACCATCACTCTTGGGTCCTGGGAAACGCAGTCTAGCAGCATCACTAATGCAATATTCAAAGGAAGCTTCATTTACATGGAGCATGCATTATTAATATATTTAAATACACCCCCCTCTTGCTTCCCTGCTCTGTGCAGACTGCACCAGCAGCACTGAGGAAACTGCAGTGGGCAGAGGGGTTCTTATATGGTGCTGGGGAGAATCACACTGAAATCTCTAGCCCAGAAACCCTCCCCCAGCCCCTTTCCTACCTGCCATTCCCCTCACACCATTTTTTCCCCTTTTCCTTTGCTACATGATGAGACTGAAGTGCATCAACCCCACAAGCATGCGGATTTGCCAGTAGGAAGGAAGCTGCCTTCATTGCTCTCATCCTTCAAAATCTGTGACACCAAAGGAAAGACTATGGATGCTTGGCCTTTCCCTCCCTTAGCTGGCTCCAGGCCAGTGGGTGTTTGGGAACGTGTTGTCTAAACTGCTGTGCTGGTGCAAACCCAACACATGAAGCTGGAGCTGCTTGTAGGGTAGAGAGGGCAGTTAGGGAAGAGAGGCATACAGAGGGGTGGTTTTTCCTATGGGGCATCTTGTAGTTAAAGACTGAAAGGTGAAATCACAGGCAGAGTGGGAAGAGGGGGAGGGAAAGGAAAAGATATCTGTGATGATGTTTGTGATGCTTGTTTCTACCTGGGTCATGTCAGAAGCCAGATGTAGCTCCAGGCAGAGTACAGCTGCCTCATCTGACCCTGTTAGAGAGTGGAAGAGCACACTGACCACTTGGGAAAAAAAGCTAGTGGTCACCCTGTGCCTGCCGAAACCTTCCAGTACTGTCAGCAGAATTGTCAAAAAAATATCAGCACAGTACTGAAAAGAGAGACCTGGCTGCTCTTTTTATGTCTCCCCCTGCCCAGAATATGTTTTTTTTTTTCTTTGGGTTTCCTGTACTTGTAAACCTAGGCTATTTTTTTCCATATATTAATGTGAGAGATCACCTCTGTCCTCAGACCCTTGTGAGCTGGCGAGAGATGCTTTGCTCCGGGAAAGGGATATGACATGCTGCAAACATGCTTGCAGCCTACACCAATGTGCCGGGGCAAGGGCAGGATGCGAGCAGCTCGGTAAGGGATACACAAGGCAAGTGTATCCCAACAACATCCCATTTTCTGGGAAGAGAAGAGCTTTTGCTTTTCTCCTGCATGGAGGAGCAGATCTGTCCAAAGCAGTGAGGACTCACAGGGTATCCCTTCCCCGCCGTGCTGTGGGGTTCATTGGTGGGGATTGTCTGGGCTCGTCCTGATGCTGAATTATGATGAATGCCTGTGCTCTCCTTGGGGTTTGTCCTACACCCTGTGAGCAGGGGAACACCTTAGTATTACCTGGTGCCTGACCATGTAGTATATTGCCTCAGGGATAGAGGATGTGCCACTATGGGGAGAAGCAGACTGAATGCACATGAGCCAGTTCCAGTGGGCTGTGGGAGTCTTGGAGGGAGCAAGTGTTCTGTCTGAGCTAAAAAAGGAGAGTGCAAAACTCTGGGACCAGACCGTAGGTCTGAGATTTACCTCCAGCCCTTTCTCTCCCTTGGGTTTGGATGACTTTCTACAGCTGTGAACCAGAGAAGTCTGTATTTAAAGCCCCAAATGAGTGAACCATGACACTTGAGAGATGACAGTGACTGTAGGACTGATGTTGTTGTTGCTTCAGTTGCAAGATAGCCTGGCAGTAGTTATAACCTTGCTTTAGCAGAGCTGTGTTTGTGTCCTGGCTTTCCTGTGTTCCCTGGCCAGTGTCCGTTTTGTGGCTTGCTTTGTTGTTCGCTGACCTCCTCTTTAAGAGAACAGGGATTATAGGAGTCTCAGGGTCTCCTGAGAGCTCAGAAATACCTAGCTGATGCCTCAGATGAACTACCTTGCTTTCCTCGTAAACAGAGCTGACCAAATAATTTTCTGTTGCTGAGGAGAAATGACCTCATTTACTCAACACTTATAAGCCAAGAGGAAGCCCAGTTCCAACTGACTGGCTGAGCTACAGAAGAAAGTGAAGGGGGGCTGTTACTGCTCTACCTGCAGAATTATGAGGGCTGGAAAACAAACTATGAAGCTAAGTTGGGCTGAATGACTAGAAGGGTTTGCTCTCTAAGTTTTGCTTCTTGCAAGGAGTCCTTAAGGTCCCCAGGGAAGCCTGGTTTGTACAGGCATGGTAGCTATACTGTGCTTTTCAACATATCACCAGCTGCCTTGGAGATGGGCACAAGATCAAAACGCTGGAGGAGAAGTAGTCGTGCTGTTGAAGTTGAGGCTCATTCATCCTCCAGCACTGGCTCAACTGATGTGGTGCAGTCAAGGAAGTGTATCTGCTGCTTTTCAGCCATCCAGCGTAGAGCTTTGTTCCAGGCGACGTTTGGTGAGCTGATAGTGAAACTTTGGTTTCCCTTAGGTAAGAAGAGGCATCTGGGGGGTCAAGACTCTGTGTTCTTTTCTATGCCTAGTCATTTACACATGAGGATGATACCTATCTGTTTTTTGTAGAAGTCACTCATATTTGCAAGGGAACAGGCTTTTTTTTTTTTTTTTTTGGACCACCTAAGTATCAGTTATTCTAACAGCAGAGAGTTGGAGTAGATACTGTTGTGAGGAAGAGTAATCAGTAATGTGTTAGGCTGAGGTCAGAATAGCAGGATGAATCCCTAACTCTGTCACAGCTGACCTGTGGGACCTTGGGGAAGTCCCTTCTCCTTGGCACTCTCCAGAACACATTTCTCTTTTGAATGACTTTGACTACAAGTGCATCATGATGGAAGGCACTTTAGACGTGCAGACTGTGTTCCAGGATGAAGTACAGGCTACCAGTTGCCTTAAGGCAAGGTGTCATATGTTTGTATTCATTCTCTCCATGGCTCATGTGCTCAGTTAGTAGACCAGATGGGTCAGAGATGTCTGTATATTTTTAGGTTACTACAAGAATTCTACGAGCTCTCCTTCCTTCAGAAACATTCATGTATGCACAACATATATGTTTGTGAGTAGGGAGAGAATCACTTCTTTTTGCTAGCTTTGTTTGTCCTATCCTCCTGCACACACAGGTTGCGCTGTGTTAGCATATAGTCTGTATGTGCATGGATGGCAGTTCCTCCTTCTCAGTTTTATCTCTATTACCCATGTGTATGTATGTCTGTGTACATTTGTTTATGTGCCCATGATGCATATAATTGTACATGGCTTTATTGTTTATATGCACCTCTTCTTTGTCTTGGACTTCTCTCTCCATGTGTATAGTTGTGTGTGCAAGTGTGTGTATTCGTGTACCATGTTCCGTTAGATACCACCCATCCTTCCTGCCAATGTATCTTTTACTCCAATCCGCTCTAATGAAGCTGCTTCCTCAGCCCAATGGAGAGACGTCCTGTGCTTTAAGAGATAAGCTCCTGAGTTGCATAGTCACATATAAGTTAAGCTCTTGAGTTCTCATATGTCACATACATGAAGTGAGTTAGCTGTCCTATCACTTATACATACAAGTTCAGAGACAACATCAAGCCCTGAAGTGTGTGTGTGCAGGAGGATGTGATTTCTGCTATTGCTAAGGCTTTAGCAAGACCCATCTGGAAAACCAAGGTGCTGTACTAGCTTGAAGGATAGTGATAAATTGGAGGGAATTCAGAGAAGAGCAAAAAAAATGATGAAGGGCTGGAGGAACTGATTTATGAGGAGAGATTAAAAGAACAAAATATGTAGAGCTTGGCTAGATGATGATATGATAACAGTTTACAGCTATTTGAGGCTTGTAAACACCAAGGAGGGAGAGGAATTATTTAAGGTGGCATAAGAGGTAGCAAAGTCAATGTTAAGAGATGAAGCTGAGCAAGGTGAGGAATGTCTACCTGGCTTTGAGGACACATGCAAATTTGCTGGTTGTGAGGGTTCAAATTGGCTGTGAAACTGTCTCCTTGAAAATTAATGGAGATGCAATTGCTTCACCCAAGGAAATATACGGTGGTGAAGAGGGGTGGAAGGGAACAAGCTGGACTTGGTCAGTGGTGAAGGTAGAATGTTCTGTGAGGTCTCTTCTGGGTATGTAGGATTGCCAGGGAAATTCTGAGAAACATTTGACTGACTTTCACCTTTTATTGATTTCCTGTCTCACTGCTGAGGTGAACCTACAGACATTGTTTTTGAGAGAGCAGAGAGGTGATGTGGAAGGAATGAGTGAACTGAATCTGATGGAGGCTGAAGACCTTATTCCCTTCTCCTCTTGATCCTTTCTGAGTGGAGAGGTAGTCTAGGAAGCAATCCTGCAGCAAGTGACTGAAAAGGGGAAGGATGGCTGTGAATGATGAGGAGCTTTGCTATAACAACTTTCTAGGACAGTGAAGGCTGGGCTTTCCAAAGCAGTCAGAGATAGTTTGGTGTGCAGACAGTGGGTTCAGAAGGATCAGCCTTTCCTCCTCTGACTTTCTAGACACAGATGGTCCAGAATTGGGACAACAAGGTTGGAAGGATTAGCACCCCTCCTTCTTTCCTCATTGCAAATTCAAGCCAGGAAAACTGAGACAGATCATAATAAAAGGATTAATGTGGAGATGCCGTGGTGAGCACTGAGATAGACAAGTCATGAAAATGGAAGAAAATTCAGAGGGGATGGCCCTATTACAGATGGTCTGCTGAAAGGGTTCTGTGCTCAGTGAGAGAAAAGGAATTTGTTTTTTCAAAGTCTGGAACTGCACACTGAGGGGACTACCTCCCAAGAACAGATATTACTCCGAAGAAGGATCTGTATTGGGATGGTTGGTTGAAAAGATCTCAGAGGTCTTTCCAGCTAGGTCTTTCCAGCTAGAAAGGGTCTCTTCTTGGAACATGCTCTGTTGTTCCCTTGTCCATCATTATCCAAAATGACCTAATGCACCAAAATGATATTGTTCTATTTGCCATTTGTACTATTTGCCATCAATCCCATTTCAAGGACATTCTGGCTACAGAAAGCCATAGGAATGTAAAAAGGCCTCACCAAGCCTGGTGAGAGACCCTCCCAGTCCAGTATCTTCAACAGTGGCTAACAGAGGATGTCCAGAGGGAAGAAGACAGGGCAACTGCATAGTGACAATTCCTCTGAAAACTCTTTCAGCCTCCAGGGGTGTGTGGTTGAGATGTGGTGCACTAGAAGACTTGTCATGCACTTTATAGGTCTCTGAATTTTTCTTCCGTGATTTTATCCAGCCACTCCTTGAACTCAGATAAAATTTCAGCACCTGCAAAATCTTATAGTAGGTAATTGCACATCTTAGACATACTCTGTACAATGTATCACCTCCCTTTTGTTTGTCTTGGATATGTTAATTTCTGGTTTCATTTCCTGACTCTTGGTTCTTAGGTGGAAAGAGACAGTTAACACCTGTCTCCTGTACCCTTCCTTTGCCATCAGTGGTTTTACAGACCTCTCTCATCTCCTCTATCCTCTCTTTTTCAATGGCCCTTCACCTTTCTTGTTTCAGCAACTTTGTAGTGACAAGGGGGCATAGGACATTTCTAGGTGAAACTTGAAATGATGTGGCAGAGACAAACTGTGCCAGGTTTCATGCAGTAAAAAGCTTTTTTAGTGGCAAGGGGAACAAATGAGGAGATGGGTTTGATATGAAGGAAGGGGTGGATAGAGGGTGCTTAGCAAGGAAGAGGGCAAGGGTCCAGGGCAGAAGGCCTGAACAGCATCAGGAGAGACAAATGGTGGTGAGGGCCTGGGGCAGAACAGGTCTATGATGCAGCCATGGCTTGAGATCTCAATCTGCTTCCCACTGAGTGCCTCTCAAAAGGCAGGGAGCGTGTCTCCAAACCCTGCCGCCTGCTCCCCAGTCTGGTCATAGCAAGGGAACAGGACAGCAGCCTCGCTTTTTGTTAGAGACCAGGGAAGGTGGAGGGACATGTTTCACCGTATCATGTCCTTGTAAGGCTCTTCTGCTAGTAGAGAAGAATGGAGATGGTGAGGAAGATATTTTTCTGCCTCTCCTCTCACTTTCTATCCTTTCCTTTCATCTGTCTCCTCCCCAATGCCAGTTATAACTTTTCTTTTTGATTTTCCCTAGTGACATCCTCCTTCCCCGCCTGCTCATCTAACGCCAGCTGCACCCTGTGTCTCTGTTTGTTTTTCTTTAATCTTTGTGATGGATCAGTGACAGACCCTCACTGTAATTTTTTTAAAGTGAATTTATCTAGAATTGAGCAAGGTTAGGGAAAGCATCTTAAGGCATCAGCCACATTTTCTATCTCTGCCTGCGAGCGTCTTAAAGGATGGCTCGACAGGATTAGTAACAAGAGCAGGACTGGACAAATGTATTTGGCAGGGACTGGCTGGTGGGCCTGAGGGAGTAGAGCTTGCTGTGCTGGAAAGTGGGAGAGCTAGACTTTGCTCAAGGGTTTTATCATTGCCTGCTGGGCCTTTGGGTGCATGGAGGCAACTGGACTGAGGCTGAGAACAGTCCTAAACCCTGCCCTGGGAGAGAGCACTCTTACCCTGCAGGGTTGTTCTTTGCTAAGCAAGGCTACTTGGTGCTGGCTAGTTGCTTCAGGGCCATGGCATGAGAGATCTTGATGTTTGCTCCATGGAACGTTGCTCCAGATGCCAGTAATCTCTGCAAAGCCAGGGCCTGAAGGGACATGCTGGTTGCAACAGGGCTATATGCAGCTGGAATAATGTGTGTCAGGCCTCAGGAACAATCCAAAATGCCATTTGCTTTGGCCCTTGGTCCCTCTGGCAAGCTTCCTACTCTTTTCCTAGCCTGCTGGGTACTGTTGGAGGTGTGAATTAGCAGTCTAGAGGCATGGGGACACCCTGTCATTACAGCTTGCTTCCTTTGTTTGGCTTCTTCTGCTTCCCTCCTCCCCTTTTTCTTTTCATGCTTCTGTGAGTGAATGTTTCAGAAGAACTGCCACGCTCATGGGTGACAGAAGGGCAGCAGGCCATATAAAACTCTCTTTTCACAGTTTGGCTGCCACACTGTACAGTCCTGATGTGTTTGTGTCCCTCATTCCCCCAGTGCTTCCCTGCTGCTGGCAGCCATCCCATCACTCAGTGTGCGCCTCTTCTTGCCCAGAACTTCTCCTTGCCAGATAATGTTGCTCCTGCCTGGATAGGAGAGAGTATGGACTTTGCAGTCTCTCTCAGGCTACCCATTAAACTCGTATCACTGGTGATGGCCAAGCTGATTTGACCAGCTACCTGTGAATCCAGCTATCTGCTATATATCCCCAAGAGGGATCTCTGTCTGCATTAAGCCAAAACCCCAATTCATTTCTTCTGTGATCCCACAAGTGACTCCTTCTCTCCTTTCCCTGAAATGCCCCATTTCAGCATGCTCAATGTCAGCATGCTTGGACTCTGATGAGAAAGAAGTCTTGTGAGGAGCATTTACCCCAGCTGCACACAGGTACCATATCCGGTTCCTCACCAGGCAGATACCCTCTTCTTGCATATCATGTTTAAGGGCATATGACTCTCATATTTTCCTATATGCACACATATGGCAGCATGAACTGAACATCCAAGTGAATGGGGATTCGCACAATTTGGGCTTTACTTTCCCAAGACTCCCAGAAAGCCAGCAAGAAAGGATGTCTGGATTAGCCTGGGCCCTGATTGCTCCTCTGCAGTGCAAAGATTTCCTTAACACAACTTGCCACACCATTGTCCTCTCTTTAGCAGCCTTTCTATTCCAGAGCAGATGAAGCAGTGCCCTGGAAGCGAATGAGTGCCCTTTTCCTCTCCACCCTCCTCCAGCACCAGTCTTGGCACAAGTCCCAGAGCTCAGCTTTGGTCTGGGGCACCTCAGCCCCTCAGTGTGTGCTGCCCATGGGGCAATCTCATACGGTTTCCTCACTGAAAGGGATTTGCATGCATGGTAGGGGAGAGACAGCCCGGCTTGTTTATTCTTAATGCTCCATATTATCTCCATTAATAATGCCACCTCTGCCTCACATGCTAATTAAGACTCAAGATTGTTAATGTAATAGGGAATTTGGGCAGAGACCGCATAAGACCGGATTAAGTTAACCTTATGGACTGTTAATGGATCTCCTGGAGGGGCATTTTTTGCCTAATAAGAATCCAGCTTGAATAGTAATCAGGGGCTTGCTCTCTACATGCTTAACAGAGGCCTTCAGCCAGGAAAACCAGCAAGACTGCAGGGCAGGATGTGGGAAGGGCATTGGTAAGAGCTGCTGGAGGGGAAAGGAGGAGAAACTGAAGAGAGAAGGGAAGGGTATAGGGCTGGGTGGAGAACGCTGCAATGAGGGAAGATTTAACGCAAGCTGATGGTATAAAGAAGGTCAGACTGAGATGGAGGCAGGGATGCTGGCAGATCTGCATATGGGGAACCCAGAACAGGCAGCAAGGCTGTCCTGCACTGATTGAGATGAACTTTTCAATATTAACACAAACCTCTCTTTTTCCTGATCATGATTGCCGGAGGTCATCTGAACTGTGTAAGTGGCAGGCAGGGTGGAGGACTCTTCTTTGGTGGAAAAAAAGAAAGAAAAAGTAAAGATCCTAGTCTGGCTCTCAGAGACCTCTGCCATGGGTCTTGGCTGCTGCTACTATAGAAGATTAGAAGGACTGAACTTTCCCAGCATGTTTTGTTGCATGACGTGCTGAAAATGTTGGGAAGGGTTCTGACACTCTGCACTCCTGTTTGTGAGGAGTTTGTTGCCTTGCTGTTGACTAGAAGGGTTAAAGGGCTGGGCCTTTGTGCTGAAAAAAAAAGGAGACAAATTAAAGGACAGAAAATCGAGTTTAGAGGCTGGACCTTCAGTGTATGGTGAAGTTTAAGGATGTCAGGAATTTGGGATTGCAGTGGAGGCAACAGAGATAAAACTTTAGGGTTGGGTTTCACTTCCAAGGCAAAAATGTGGCTATTTGGAAACCTAGGAAGCCTTCTAGGGAAGACCAAGTGGGTCTTGAAGAGGATGGAGCACAGGCCTTATGAAGAGCAGCTGAGGGAGCTGGGATTATTTAGTATGCAGAAGAGCAGGCTCAGGGGAGACCTTGCTGCTGTCTGCAACTGCCTGAAAGGAGGTTGCAGTGAGACAGGAGTTGATCTCTTCTCCAGAATAACTACAGATAGGACAAGAGCAAATGGCCTCCAGTTGCACCAGAGGAGGTTCAGGTTAGGTCTTAGAAAACATTTCTACACGGAAAGTTTGGAACAGGCTGCCCAGGGAAGTGGTGGAGTCACCATCCCTGGTAGTGTTCAAGAAACGTGTAGATGAGGTGCTTAGGGACATGGTTTAGCAGGTGTGGTGTTGAGGGGCTTACAGCTGGACTCGATGATCTCGAAAGTCTTTTCCAACCATAATGATTCTATTATTCTATGAAGTGTTTGCATTTTAATCAGGGCATTGATTAATTTGGGTCAGCCCTGGAAAAAATGGATGGAGCTCAGGGTACAATGTTTGACTGAAAGGTAGTGATCTGCAGAGTTTGGTTAAGGCGTTACAGATTGGCCTTGAGGCTTTTTCAAGCAATTTGCTAACGGCCAAGTGGACAGGGTCCATTTTTTGGATCCAAGTTTGAAGGTTTCTCAGTTTATGCATGGTCTGGCTGAAGGTTTAGCCTTATGCAGCAGGAGCAATGACAGAGTAATACATGTTAGTCTGGCTTAAGGCATGAGTTTGAACTGTGATGAGGGCAATTTGTGAAAAAGGTTGCTTACACCAAACCCAGCTGTGGGTGGCCATGACAGTGGGACTGAAAGTCAATCAGATATTACTCTAGCTGTAGGAGTCCTTTTATACTCTCAGTTATAGGGACTGCTGTGCCATGGGTTCAATCTGAGCCCTAAGTTTGGTTTGTGGTGTTCTGGGTTTGGGAGTGGAAATTCAGGGTTTGGGTAGAAGTTTGTGGGTTGCTGATGCAGTTCCTGGGATTTGGAAATGGGTGACAGGGATGTGGGAAGGGAATAGGTTCAGTTCAGGTTGCCCAGTGGGTTTTTTTCTTTGCTTTCTGTCTTTCAGTGCAGGGGAGATACCGGGGAGCTGCAAGGAAACGAAGATCCCCTGCTGTGTGTTGTGTGGGGGTTGGTTCCTTGGGCAAAACATATTACTCCCCATTAGCAAGGGGAACTGGGAGAAGGTGAAAGTGCAGGATCCAGACAGTTTAACCCAAGAAGGGATCCCTTCACTAAGAACATGTATACACCACAGGTGCATGCAGCACATGTAATGTTATCACAGTTTTGTGCTGTGTTCATAGCATCTAATTCACAAGCATCTTCACACTACATGCACTCAGTTATGCATATGGATAGGTGCAGTCCGCAGAGAACAGTTACACTATCGTTTTGCACAAACCTATGGAGGACATAGCTCCCTGTAACACCTCATGCCAGTATTTTCAGCGAAGTGCAGATTCACACACATATGCACCTGTTCTCCCTGTATTTGTGCACTTAGATACACATACACGGGCACATAAATGTCCCCAACACAAATGCGTGTAGTACACTGTAGTACGCACAAAGAGGAGACAGCACTGACACATAGATGCCCACACCAAAAGACAGATGCTTTTTGGGGACACACACAAATGCAAACCTGTGTGCACCTACTGCACCGAATTGTCCTGGTTCTGCATTTTCATACCTATAGGCTCACTCATGACACCTCTAGCAGACATACTTTTTCATGCCTTCCAGGACAAAACAGTCATGTGCAAGTGAAACAAAAATCATCCCTTTGAGATGCACAAGGAAAAATCACAGATGTGCACGTGCAAACACACATGCAAACACACATGCACATACCCCTTGTCTCCTGTTTGCCTTGATTTGTCTCTCCCTTGGCCTTTGTTTAACCAGTGATGGTGCTTCTTCTACGTCCCTGAAGCACAAGAGCAGATGGCTTGGAGGTCAGTTTAGGATAATGGTTCCCTATTCCACTAGTGGCTCCTTTCAGCTGCTTAGCTCAGAGATAAGCATCTCGGAAATGGAGTTCCTCCTTGCCTACTCACACACAAGATATCTCTGTGCTATCTCTCAGCTGCTATTAGAAGTCCTGAGTCTACAACCATCTTTAAATTGCCCTCATGACAGCACTTTAACCCATGTAGCACTTAAGGTCATGGCGGCTCTTCCAGGTTTGTCAGCATCTGTTGGCTTTGGCAAAATGAGGTGCTGTCATTTCTGCTCTGCTATGTACATACTCTTTGCGGAAGCTCAAAAGACTCTTTCAATTGTCCCCTTTCAGCCTGCATTATTCATCTCCTGTAATGCAAAACTGATGTTTGTGGGAGGAGGCATGCAGGTACAATCAAGCATAGCGTAGAGGAAAAGACATTCCTATCAGGCTGAAATTGCCTGAGTGCTCAAGACAAGTTCAACTGGGAGAGGGGAAATTTTTACTCCTTCAAAGCACATTTGAAAAGTGAGAGGTGGTGGTGGAAGGAAAGAGGAGGTGGCTTGGAGGGGTTGAAGTGGTGGTGGAGGCTTCCCCGCATGTTTTTTTCTGGCTCCTCTCATGCTGCCACATGAACGTGTGTGTGGTGTGTACATTGGAAGGTGGGAGCATTGTGGATGAAAGTGCGAAGTAGCTGGAAGAGTCTACAGGTCAGCATAATGGTGGGGAAAGTGTATTTGCATGTGCAGGTAGGGAACACATGCGCATGGTGGGGATGTGTTTTGGTTTTGTGCATGGGGTATGTGTGAATACGTGAAGGTAAGTAGTTCCCAAGTGAGGCTATGTGGATATGTACATCACTGGCTTAGACAGAAGTGTGAGTGTACGGGCTCAGAGCCCATGACTGTACAATAACACAGGACAAGAACTTGTAGGCTTCTCTCCATATTTTGCCTGACAAAATCTTGTAGGAGTCATGGATAATCTGATTCTTGGGAGTTGTCAAGAGAAGGGCTATGAGCACGGCTGGGGCCTGTGAGCGTGCCTGGGGCTAGACCAAACCGCAAACCGCAACTTCCATTCTGCCGGTGCTCGCATCACCCTTTTTCCAGCTCCTTCATTTGTGTGGGCTGGGCCTCTTCTTCCCTATTTTTTTTCTTTTTTTTCCCCCACTGCTCCAATCATCCCCCTGCAGCAATAACCCCTACACCAAATACGTGCTGCCTCTCCTGTATACAACTGCCTTTGCCTCTGCACAAGCCCATAGTTCTCCCATTTTCTGCTGGGACGCGGAAGTGTTTCTACTCTCCCTACACATAGCCTCACTTACCTTTTTCCTGGAGTGCACACAAGTGGCCATTTCTTTTTTTCCCAGACACCCACCTGACATGATGCTGAAGCTGATTGAGCTCTGTCTGTGCCTGTCTGTGCTCCTTCTACCTCCCCTTTCCACCCACCTTACTCATCAACTTGTCTCTCCTCCGACCCAATCGAACTTGGGTCCTTCCTCTCCAAACTTGTCTCTCCTCCGACCCAGTCGAACTTGGGTCCTTCCTCTCCAAACTTCTGCTTTCCCTGAGGTTTAGGTATTCCTTCACCATATTTTTGCAGGCTTTGCAGTCATGTCCCCTGATGCTGCTGATGACAGTTACAGAGCACTCTGGGCTGGTGGAGCCTTGCACTATTCTTTGTGTTCAAATTAAACACATCAAACATCAGAAGAAAGGGAGAAAAGATGAGTGTGGATGCATTTTACATGCTTTCTGCACCAGAAGCTTTGACCCCAAGAGTTACAACATATGTCAGTGGAAAGATACTGGCTCTGCTGGGAGATGGTAAAATAAGAACTAGAGAAAGTGCATAAAAGGAACACCTCAGAGCTAGAGGCAGTTTAAGCAGAGTTATGTGGTAGTGTGGTGTGTGTGCATGCCCGCATGTGCACAGGTACATAAAGCAATGCAGCTGCCCCCATAGCAAGTTCCAGCTTTGTAACTTTTGAGGATGTCATTTCTGTGTGACGCTGCTGTCTGTGTTCATGTGTAGTTTCTGCCTGGGCTGGATGTTGATGAATATTTGTGTTTTCCATGTGACAGAATATGGCTGGCGCTTGATGGTGCTGGGGCTAGCATTTAGGATCCAGAATGATGGTATGCCACTGTGTGGGTTGAGTTAGGTAGGTAACAGTATCTAATGCTATCAGTTTGTATGCTGCAGGCAATTTGTAAGCACAGTATATTTGTCTGTGATATGCAGTGAGCAGTTATTGCTTGACTTATGTACTTAAGCATGTGAAGATGGTTTATGTGTTTTTGTTTGCTTTTGTGATATGCTGGTACACTGTTTTCACTGATATAGATGTTTGTGTGTGTGCGCATATGATTTTTTTTCTGGTCTCTGATATGGAGGTAGGTTTATTAAATGGTGTATATTTGTATGTTTGTGTGACGTTATGTATAAGCAGTCAGGTGCTTGAGTATGGTAGATATGTTCAGACATACAGCATGTATTTGTGAAGTGCTTGGTGTTAATTATTTTGTGTATAAATACAGTTGCTGTTTACTTGTATGAGTGGTGGTACAGGCTGGATGAAGCTGATGTAGTGGTGTGAAGTTTGACTGAAACTATCACATACGCATGTTAATACAGCTATGCAGCCTTGCAGATGAAGAATGTTAAGAAGGAAAGCAAATGTCTCATCCTTTGGAGGGAATTCAAATCATTAGATGATGTACGCAAGGTAGTGTGTCAGTCTTCATGGGCATGAAGAAGATATAGTGTATGTGTACAGCGTGTAAACAGCAATTTGAGTTTGGATAATGTGCTTCCAGGGGGGCCTATCTGGATGTGAACAAGACTGCAAGGTTGTGTGTACACATGGATATGTTTGGGTGGGTAGGCTTCAGCTGCTCCCTGTGTGGTGCCATCAGACACTTGGCTTGCCCTGTACTAGGCCAGATTCTATTTCCTTTCGTCTCTAGTAGGGCAGCTTGGCCCTTGAGATACAGCCCATCCTTTTCCCATGCATTAAATCTGTTTCCATCAGTCCGTCTGTCTGCTCTTCTGCCCATGTCCACTTGTCTCTTCCCATAATAACTGATACGCCCTTACTTGCTCATAACCCACACTGCCTGTGGACTCAGCAGCTGTGCATCTCTCTGTCCCTCCCACACACACACATTCACACACACATACACACACACTGGATCTTCATCTGTGGTATATTCAGTTGCCATTGGAAACCTAAGAAAGAAATGAATCTACCCTCCAAGTCTTAAGCTGGTGTTTTTTTTCCTCCCCTTTTCTCCTCTCTTCACAGAAGGTAAAGTCTTTCGCAATGAATCCATGGCAGCTTCGATCGAGCAGTGAGCTAGAGCACCTACGTACAGGCTACTCCTTGATGTGACTGAAGAAAGGCCTTTTCCAGCTCTCTGAAAGGACAGTGGGGCTGTGGATTTACCTCCCACACACCTGGGCACCCAGAGTACATGCACTGTGAGGTAAGTGAACCTTGGCAGCTGTGTGTGTATGTTGGGGGGGGAGGAGGGAGTCTGTTTCTGTTGCTTTTTCCCCAAAGGTGCGAGAGAAGGAAAGGCCAGGTTTTCTGCCACATCGTGACTGGAGTCTAGGCTTTAATCAGATGCTCCCTCGCCTCCTTTCCTTGCAGCTCTGCATGCATATGCAGGAAGGGGTTGCTTGCAAAGCAGCAGGAGAAAATGCTGCAGGTTCGCTGTATGTAGTCCTGAAATCGTTCCTCTGCTTCTTGATCCCCCCCTCTACATTACCTGCCTGCTCTTTCACTCATGATCTCTTCCTCCCCTCCCTGGTTGGTGGGGGAAGGGGCAGCTGGGTTAATGCTGCTGAGAGACCGGGGAGCAACTGACAGGTTTGATCAGCAAAACGGCTGGGCTCTGGAAATGAAGCTTGGCCCGCTCAGCAATGCAGCTTGCCACAGAGGACTAACAGGCATCGCACTGCCAGGGGTGGGGGAACCCTCCCTCTTCAGCTCATGGATATTTTGGGTTTACTTGTTCCCCAGAGGGAACTAGCCTTCACTTTTTAGCTAGGGACTCTCTCTAAACAGCCAGCGCAGCCTGGCACAGTTTTTAGGGTGATGGACATGCTCCTTGTCATTGCCTATCTGGGTACTGTCCCTTGGTGCCCCTGCCTGGCCATGAGAGAGATCTTCCTGCTGGAGACAGTGTGTTTCATAAGCTGGGAACGCTGTGTGCCCTGCATAGGCGGTGAAGGGTCCCTGTGCTGAGCCTGACCCATTTTGGGGCGCAAAACTCGTGGGAGCTCCTGAATGGGCCTCCCGCTGCCTGGGGCTGCCCTTTGTGCCCCTTTCTTCAGCTCCCCTGCAGGGAACCTGGCGACATCAGCCGCGCTGTTTCCATGCTGTGTTTTTGTGCTGATGGAGCTGCTGCGGCATGAGGAAGGGAAGGCAGGGAGGAACAGCTGTTTCTCTCAGTGCCTGGGAAGGCCTAGTAGTGCTGTTGGCCCTTGAGGGGTGCAGATGTGCCAAGAGGTGTTTCTTTTCTCACAATAAGACCTAAAATATTGAACTCCTGCTAAGAGAGAAGGGAGAGGGCAACCCCACAGGAGAGGATTTCCGAGTGAAGGTTTGGGGTTCGTGTTTGCCAGGCTCTGGCAGAGGTCTCAGCTTTTTGTCTGAGATCTGGGGGCTGCTGTGTGTCTCCAGGCCTGCAGGGCCTGTGCTCTAGTGCAGCCCTGGCAGTTGTGCTGGAGTGGAAGTAGGCTGCCCCCCGACCTGTGTCATGCCTGCTGTGGCTCTGCAATGCTGCTGAGCCTGGTGGATGTCTACTGTCTCTGAGCTGCTGTGGTGGCTCTGAGCTCTTTTCTGGCTGCAGCTCCTGGTACCCTCTTTTCTCACTGCTCCAGCAACCCAGAACTTCCCCATCTACCTGAACTACTGCTATTAGCTTCTGCCCAGTGAGAGCAGTGCTGGCTGTTTTTGTACCTTTTGGGATACTTTGATCCCCTGATTTTTTTTTTTTCCTTTTTCAGCAGCACTCCTTCCTCACCCCCTCTCCAGCATCCCCCTTCCTCTGTGACACTTAAGTGCTGGGCAGGAGCAGGGTTGGGGAAGACTTAGGATGTTCTTCACAGGTGGGATCATTTCTGAATTGAATTGTTGGCTGACAGTGCTGTGGAGTGATCATTTCCCCTATGGTTCACACCCTTCAACATGCGTGTGTGCATATGTGTGTTGTGGGTTGGGAAGTGGCTTTAGTGTTGTTGTGTTGCTGTTCTCTTGGCTGGGACTGGGCAGGAATGTGACCATGCAGTGGCATTCGGTCTCATTATGGGGGTTTGCAGAAAATGAGCTCCCTGGTTGGAGTCTCTGAAGCCATTTGGCACTGATTAAATTCCTCAGCCCTCTCTGGGCACGGCTTTGGCACTGACTCAGGGTAGACAACAAAATAAATTCAACTCTAGGAAGCTTGGTACAGGGTCAAAACTGCTGTGGCTACATGGTAGAAAATGCTGATCCAGTATGAACTCACTTTGACAGCTCAAATGTGTTTAGAGAACAACAATGGCTTAACTCTGTAGTGGCAAGTTTTATGCTGCATTGGGTATTATCTGTTTGCACCACTCCAGCTTGATGCTGGCTTGAGTGTTGTTTGTCCTTCCACATCTGGCATGAACTCCGGATTGTGTGTGCTCTAGCTAATTTAACAGACGCAATTGCATGCTGCAGCCAATCTGGTTCACTCCCTCCTTTTGGGCAAGCTGGTTTGAAAGAGCTTGGATTATAGTCTTAGCAGGGTGCAAGCCCTGTCTCATATCATGCAGGTGCCCTACCCTTTCAGGAGTTATAGCAGCCTGTATCTTCTAGATGCCTGAAGGAACACTGTCTGTGGAGACAGAAAAACATCTCTCTGTAGATCCATCTCTCTTAGCCCTGCATGAGGTTCAGGGAGCTCACACAGTGAAGAGCATGTCCTCTGGCTGGTAGCCCTACAGCCCTGTGGCCAGTACATGCCGCCTGTGGTAGTGTTGTTGTTCCTCACAGGGATTGTGTCAGTAGAAAATTGGGTTGCACCATGAGTGAGAATTGAGATTACCCTATCGGAGACATGTGCTCACTTGGGACAGAGTATGCGTACAAATGCTTATTGTTATGCTGCAGGAAGGATTCCAGATCTATCGCTTTGGGGCTTGTGTTATTAAGGAAGGTGGTTTTATTTGTAGGGGAGGAAAGGATAAGAAGGTAGTGCTGGGTGGTTTCTCTCATACTTGTGTATGGATATGTGCAAGCTGCTGGTAATAAGAAGGAGCATAATGTGTTGACTGGTGTGGAGTCAGCTTTTAATCCTAGCAGGATGAGGTAAGGAGCTTGAGATCCAGTTCATGATTGAAGCCAATAGATATTACTATCTAAAAAACATGTGTGGAAAGATTTCTGAATCCTAATCCTGAGGAGCCCTCTGATCTGTCATCATACTATGTCTCCTACATTTCTCCTACATTTAAGCGGAGCAGAGAGTAGTCACTAACATTACGGGAGGGGATGTGGATGGGGAGGAGGGAAGAGAGGGCTGGTTTACAATTTGAATGGTGCTTCATGCTGCGTAGAGGGATGCTGTGGGGAAAGGGAGATGCAGCCTGCGGACCCCGCACTGGCATGTCTGTCTTCTGGCCTTTGTGGGGGTGCAGGAGGCAAAACTGCAGTGGCTGGGTGGTGCGTGCCAGGACCGAGGCAGTGATTCACTCAAGTCTCTGTTTGTTTGAGAACAGAAAGAGAGTCTGTGGCCTGCCACTTGGGAAACAGCATGGGGATTCAGCAGCGGAGGGCTGACTTTCTTGGCTGGGCCTCGCTAAGCAGCCATGCAGTGTATATGTATCTCAGAGGAGCAAAGGGGTTCCTGGCACAGGCTATTATGGATGACTGGGTGACTTCAGTTCCCCCTTCACCTCACCTGCCCCTCTCACCCACTGCAAATGTGCTGCTGGGCTGCCAAATACAGCCCCAAGATGAACACGCAGGACAGACCCACGTGCACCAAGACAGCAGGAAGAGTAAACAGTTTTGCTAGGAAGAACATGCTACCTCCCTGTCCCCCTCTGCCAGGCTTGGGCCTTGTGCAGTATCACAGCGGCTGCTCAGGTGTTCGTGCTACTTCAGAAGTCCAATGGGACTGTTCAGACCGCACTGGCATTTACAGGGTGGTGGTGCCTAGTGTGTCGAGCCAAGACAGAGGCTGGAAAATTGTGTTGGGTGGAATTCAGGGATGGAGAAGGCCTCTTCCTCACATTTGTTCCTTCCTGGCTCATCCTTGAGATGCCTCTGTGCTTGGTTAAGCATGAGCTGTGATTCGTTTCTAAGAGGTGGAGGCCTGCAAGCAGACTGGCAGGGAAGGAGGGTGTAGTAGAGGGAAGGGAAGGGGAATTGTGAGGCACATAGGCGTATGAAGAGGATGGAGGCACTAAGGAGATAAGACCTGAGAGAAAATGGGCAGAAAAAGCAAAGTTTTACCTGATCACTTTAGTACTGGACACAGATATGGCCTGAACACCCCTGCAGAGACAGCCCAGCTCTGCACAGGGGCAGCTCATCTTGAGGCTACCTCCTTAAGGTAGGGAATATCCAGCCTGATATTCCCTGTTCCTGTGCCTGAGCTGCCTTCTCCCTTGCATGTTCCTCTGCCCCAAGATGGAGGGTGGAATATGGCAGAGAAACACTTCCTCTGCCAGACTTGTTCACTGTGTTAAAGCAGGGAGCTTCCAATATACAGTAGCAGAGCAAACAGATTAGTGAAGTGCAAAGGAGAACCATTGGAGGTAGTGATGAATGGGCTGGGATGTTCAGACAGCCTCTGCTGGGGTCAGCAGAAGGGGCTCAGATCCACACAGCAAGTGGAAATAAGTTATTAGCTGTAGCCCTTGGACCTGGCCTTGTGGAGCTGAGGGAGCTGACTATGCTTCTTGTCTTTACTTGGACTTGCCTTGCTCTCCACTGGAAGGATGCTAGTGAGTCTTAGAGGGCCAGACTTTCTAGGTTACGTATGAACATGGGATTTGCCTTTAGACGTTCCCCAGAAATATTTATTTCCACATTACCTCACATAGGCAGTGTCAGCAAGGCGTGAATTCAGTGAGCCACAGGAGGCTGAATTGTCTCTACGCTCTCCCCCTCAACTTGTCCTGGAAGAAGAGAATAGCAGTAATTAGGTAAGAGGGATTTTATTTAAGTGCCTTGCAAAATATACCAGAGTAAGGGTATCAGGTAGGTTAGGTATATCAGATACAACATAGAGCGAAGGCAGATTTCCTACAGAAGTTCTGAGCGTGATTTAATGGGAGTATGGCAGTTGGCAGAAGACTTACAGAAGCTGAACTGCCAGTGTTGACTTGCAGACAAATTGCAGGTGCACATGCAGGTACACTGTGCTGGACACATGTTCATGGTGGTGTATCTGTGACACAAATGTGTGGGCTTACCTTGAGCAACTCCATCCCTGTCCTCATGTTGTAAGATCAATGAGTCACATAGCTTGAAGTCAATGGCTTATCAAGGCCATCAGGCTGTGCCCTGATCCAAACTCCCATGCCTTTTAAATCTAGCTAGCATAGACAGTCAGGTTGGCACAAAAGGCAAAACACATAATGGGGCTACTTATTTGAGTTCCCCAGCATTTCCCATTGCGTTTCATGTCTTGGGGCTGATTCATAGTTGAAAGGCAATCAATGGAGCTAACAGCCCTGCATTGTTCTGCTCACCTTCTGATTTACTTCCTTTCATCCTTGCAGCATTTTTTTCTCCTCCCAGGTTCAAGCATCTCACAGTATTCAGGTCACTTTCCTTTTATTCCATTCTAGGGTGTATATAATCAAGCTAGCTCCATCCCTGCCCTGAATCTTTTGGGGTCAAGATGGAAATCACTATGCAGCAAGAGACACAAACAAATGAGTAAAGCTAGCATGGCCAGTTGGAAAAGGGTGGAAGTTATCCAAGAATACGCACACTGATCAATTCCAGTCACCTCCTATGTTTAAAGTGATTCGGTATCTCCATTTTTAGGATGTTGCTGGCGAGCTGAGTGATTTCTCTTGTATCAATCTTCCCTACCAACAATGTTAGTGAGCTTCTTTTTCCATATATGCTTAGATGAGGTACTGTTGAAAACGATGCTGGCAGAATTACGGGTGTTGGGACAGAGGCAATCATTAAAAAAAACAACCAAACAAAAAAATAACACCACCAAAAAAAACCCCTCCCTTCCCCCACCCAGAACAATAAGTTATCAGGTCCAGATGGTTAAATCTGAGATTTTGGAAGGAGCTTAAGTGATTGAGCTGCTAACAAAAGTATGCAATCACTGGTGAAAAAAAAGAAAAAAAAAAACAAGTTGGGGGATTGGAGAAGACTAAATGTTGTACCTATATTGAAAAAAGGCTACAGGAGTGATCCAGAGAATTAAAGATAAGGAAGCTTTGCATCTGTACCTGGTAAATTGGTGGGAATGCCAATTAAAAAGTGATCCTGAAGACAACAGGAAGATTTTGGTCTGATAGGGCCCCACTACTCCTTGCTAATCTTGTGGAATTCTTTGAATGTGTCAATAAAGCTGTGGACAAAGGACAACCAATTGATATAATGTATTTAGACTTCCAAAAGGCTTTTGAAAGATCCTACACAAGAGCTGCTAAAGAACCTAAGCAGTCAGTGAGAGAAAAAAATATTGATATAGAGACTAAAAGAATGAAGGGATTAAACAGTCGAGTTTCACCATGGCAAAAGTTTAATGTGGCCTCCGGGTTCTTTTCTAAATCCCATGTGATTTAATAGTGTATTGTTTAATGACTTGGAAGGGAGTCAGGAGAGATATGTAGTATGAAAATTTGCAACACTAAGTTATTAAGTTCTCTGTGGCCAGAAAGGGTTGTGAAAAATGCCAGGGAAAAAGATTTAAATTAAATGATTGCACTGCTCTGTGGCAGAAGAAACTTAATGTTGATATGTTCAAAGTTGTATGTATTGCAGGACAGACTTTCAACTCTTTAGACATCCCAAAAGATCCTGAGTAAATGTTTCAGCCAAATGAAGCTGGGGACAGGCTGCTCATTGCACAGCTCTGCCTGGTATACTGCTGACCTCAATGAATCAAGCTAGCTGTTGGGCTGCAGAGGCAGTAGAGACTGTTCTGAGAGAGCTGTGATACTCTTGGTATGCTTGTAGTGCAGCCTCATTTGGAACTGCGCACCGAACTGGGGTAAACCAATTTCCAAAGTGATGCTGAAAAATTCAAGGGCTTCTGAAGTAAGACAGGCAGCTTGTCTTCACCCCCCTGAGTGAAGAGATGGAGGAGTCAAAGGTTGCAGGCATTAGACAACTAGCTGTCTGAGAGGGGCTGTTGGATCGATAAAAAATTATGACACTTGTCGATAACTCTGTCTTCCCTTTCCTTATCACATAAGAGTGAAGGGATACACAATGAAAATAAAATAATAGAATGTGGTTGCACTATGGAACTTTTTGTTACAGGAATATTGTCAGGGCCAAGAATTTAGCAAGATTCATAGTGGGTTGCATTTTTTTTGTAGGGAACATAAATGACTGGGTGAGCTTTAGCTAATGACAAGCCCTATTTTGAAGCCTGAACCTTGGCCTTTGGAGCTAGTATTAACTCATAACTTGTAGAGACACTAGTGAGAAGGCAAATATGGGAGCATGTTGTCTCCCATCTCTCTGCTCTGAGGTTTTTCCATCTTTCCCTTTTTTATGCCAGTGGTGTCCTCCATGAGAGTCAGTATGGGCCTCTCCCTGATCCAGAATGGCTGTTCCCCAGTGTGCACCTTACCTTAATAACACCTGTTAAGACATCCACATGGAACTTCTGTTCATGTTCTGACTCATCCTGACATCACACATGCTCAGGGACATCCTTAAGTAAGAAAAGAGGGTCAGATTCCCTCCTGGCATTAACTGATACAATCCTATTGAAGTGAAGTAAGAGGCAGTATTTTCATCCTCTGAGTTTGAGTTCAATTACAATGAAAACCAAACCAAACTAAAAAGAAAACTCCCAAAACACCCTGAACTCTTGAAATTACTTGAGATCACACATCTGAGATGAAAAGTTCCCAGACATTTCTGGGAGGTTGCCATACTTCCACTTCCCATTGCAGCATCTTCATTTGCCTGGCCCAGCTGGAGGCCAGAAGCAAAGTTCTCCTAGGGGGTAAAGGAGAAGGAGAAAGAGGAAGCCCCGAGGCTGTAGAAACATCCTGAGATTGCATCTGATTATTTCCTCCTTCATTTGGAGGCCTCTTCCTTCCATCTTCATGTGAAGACCTGGGTCCATAAATACCTCCTCCCTGATCTGCCCAGGAGTAGGGTCCTCATCATAAAATGTTTTACTCGATACACAAAATAGGGTGCTGAAACTACTAACATCTCAGCTACCTGAGCCTGTTCAAAGAGTGAGAACATAACAAACCACCAACTGTTTTGTAGTGCACACAAATCTCAGACTCCTTGCAAGTGTGTTTCCTTGCAGGCCATGAGATGTGGGTGGAGTAACTGGTTTCACAGGGAAATATTTTTAAGCCAACAAAATAAACACTGAAGTTCATGTTTGCATGCTGCTCCTTGCTGGATTTCCAAGCTCTGTTGCATTCTTGATTTGTTTTGGTGAAAAGTCCAAGTAAACTCCCACTAAAGCTGATATGGACAGAATGGAGGGAGCAAGGCTCCTATTCTAGCACAGAGAAACCTGGAGGTCAATATTACACCTTTGCTGGTAGAAAAAAGCTCCTGTATCGCCAGAGGGCACTTTGACAGGATTTCAAATCTGACATCACCACAGCCCCTGTGAACCTCTGGAGTTGACATGACATCTTCACCACCTCTCCTGGAGTCTATGAGCTGTGGGGACTGAGAGACAGTGATGTCACTTCTGCTGCACAGCAGGAACCTCAAGCCTTGCAAGATGACTTGATTGCTACAACTCTCTTATAAGACCTAAAAAGACCTCTGATACTGGAAGATATTTGTGTCTCAACTCTTTTACAGCAACCAATGGACCTCTGGGGCCAAAGGATAAATGCACCATCTCTGGAGTATTACTGCACTTAGAAACATCTGTCATGGACTCACAACTGTGTTTCCCCTCCACCATCTTCAATTTATTTCAGCATCTAGCCATCTCCTGCACTGAGGTATAGCTGGTTAATCCCTGCTTGATTACAATACCTAAAGTAAAATCACACTACTTTTTTGTCTTGTTGCAGCACTGGAGAACCTCAGTGTTGTAATGCGTTTGCTAGCTCTTTGCTCTAAAAGTGCAGCATGTGAGCACTACAGTAGATTGTTTCCACTGTTAATACATTTGTGAACCACTGGTGCTGCTCTGCTGTGGCAAATGACCTGCTCTTGCCTGATGAAGGGATGGAACTCTTCTCATACTGATACAGATATTTCAGAAGACAGTTTGGCACCTGGGAACAGCCATGTAGTGTCAGCAAGTGCAGCTTATAGACAGGAAGGGGGATACTTTGATCATTTGGTCAGTGATCCTGGCATTTAGAAAGCATAAATTAATTTTTCAGACGCTTTAGAGAAGTGATGTTCTGTCATGTTACTAACCTGACTTGTAGATTCTGGGTAAAATCCTAAAAGCTTTTGGTAATAGAGGTTTTAGTGAGTTTAATGCCGATGGAATTAAAAGTCTCTAGGCACTTGCCGTGAATGGATTTACATCAGGGAGATTAGAAAAGAGAAAACATTATTGGTGTCCAGGAAACTCAGGAGAGCAGCTGTCATCTGGTTTAAATGGAAAGTTCCCCAGCTCACAAGCACTCTGACAGTGACACAACCTGCACACACATACACCCTGGGGTTTGCTCACACATGCTCACAGGATGGATTCACTACAAATCCTTCATACCTGAGCTCTCATAGTACACTGCTTGCAATAACCGGTTTATATGAATATATTTGACACGAGTACATGCAGCTATGGTCTCCCCATTTAGCTTGGTGTGCTCTTCATACAGGTATGGGCTTTTCACAGCCTCCTTAATTCCTACCAGAAACGTGTCCAGAAAGTAGTTGCAGAATGCTGTTGAAGGGGAGATTGGGTAAGATTCTGAAAAAAAGAACTTGTTGAGGCTTACTGTATTCAGAGGGACCACATACATCAAGAATTGCTCAGCCTTCAACTTGCCAAAGTCTGGCATAACTTGGCTAGGTATCCCTGTTCATTTGCCAGGCTCTGAGCCTTTTCCCAAGGTCTCACTACTGGTCTCTGGTGGAGAAAGCATCCTAGGCCAAAAGGATCTTGTTTGCTCTCTTAGAGAAGGAAGGGGTTATCCTGGATGGCTTCATCTTTCTTGGATATCTCTGCTGGGACTGCACTGCACTGCTTGTTGTGTGATGATAGAGGCAATAGAAGAGTCACTGAGGCACCAATGGGGAGAACAAGAAGGGTTTTGGCCTTAAATACATGAGCTTGAGCAACATGAAGGGTTGCTGTCAGAGAGGCTCTGAGAGCTCATTTGTCTGCTTTTCCTCTTATTTCTTTCCAAAGTCCTTGTCACCTATTGGTGTATCTTGTTGAGAACATAGATGAAGGTTAATTTATCTTGGCTTGATACTTAAGTGGGACATCATCAAGTTGATTTTTTTCAAATACTACTTCAAAGATCTCTATCTCCTCTACAGTCTGGGAGAACTGGCTGGAAGATCAGGAAGGATTTGTCAATGCAGAGAGCTCCATTCCCCAGAAGAGATGGGCAGGAGAAAGAGCAAATGCCCTGCCACAGCAGGGAGCTGAGGAGGGGCAGGGAGGGAGAGAAAGAAGGATTTTGAGTCCCTGGAACAGAGCTGCCTGGGGGAGCTACGTCCCACACAGCAAAATACCTTGTCTCTGGTGGGGTGAGTTGATTTCTACCATTGCAAATGCTACCTTTCCCATATGGGTCAGTGACATCTCCCTGAGGGGGTTGTGAAGCTGCCACCTTGATAGATTTTTAAACCTTTCTCTCTCAGGGCCTAGCATCTCTGATGTGCTCCAGGGACAGCTTCAACTCCTACAATAACTCACATGAGTGCTTAGAAGTGCTATCTACTCTGGAATGACAAAGACAGAGTTGCCTTGCACTTTGCAGGGTCAAGATAATGCCCTGTCCATGACATATCAAAAAGATGGGATCCATTTCAGGCTCTGTTCCTCCTAAACAGCATGGGTTGCTGCCTGTTAACTTCGTGGAGTTGGGAGGAAAGTAAAGGCTACTTGAGCAATTGGCAGTGCCCTCAAAACACCAGATATTGAGCGTCAGGGACAGGGCAGGCCCAATATCTCTGGTCCCCTCTCAGGGAGCAGTTGCATGGCTTCAGGGAGTCCTTGAAGGAGGAGGAAGGAGAGATACAAGAGTAGTGAGTTGTCTTAGCTTCTCCCCAGGGTTGCACATCTTGTGCTAGGAGGATGTGGTAGGAGTGCAGCAGGTCAGAAAAGGAAGGTAGGGATGGGGGAAATGCTGCTGCTGAAGGAGGAAGGAGCAAGTAGGAATTGCCACAGACACCGCTTTTCCTTGGGTATGGAGGATCCATCTCATTAGCCAGCAGATGCAACTTGGATAGAAGAGGTGCTTTTAAAAAGAAAGAACAGGAATTCAATGCAAAAAAATAATATTGTGGTGATTGTAGACAAGGGAACAAGTAGCGAGGATCAGCAGTGGTCAGTGGGCAGGAACTGAGTCTATCCCTAGAGGTAAAAGCCCAATGTAGAGTGGAAAAGATGTTCCCAAGATAACTTACCTGAGAAAGGTGCCTGATCTGACACTGCTGAGGGTATCGTTGTCTTGCAAAGCATATCACATCTGAGTTCCTGGGCACACACGTAGTCTGCATCTGCATGGGCAGAACTGGAGTTAGTCCCAGTGTTCACAATTCTTGCTGCCTGTGTTTTTGGAGCCACTCTGCAAGTGGCTTTGCAACAGCCACTGGAAGAGAATGTTCTTCCTGCATGCTTGAATTAAAGAGTTCCTATCCCACAATCATCTTCCTTGAGACACCTCTGTCTGCGTGTCTGTCCACCAGTGCCTAGCGAATATTGGTGCAGGTGCCTCCCTTCTTGCAAGACAGAAGTGCTGGCTGATGTAATAAGCTCATGCAGGCAGGATGTGTTCACCTCCTATAAACAATGGCCATTGTGTGTTCCCAGGCAGAATAATGCTTCTGGGGCACAGCTCGCACAACTAACTAATCATGACAACCAGCAGCAACTTCAGGCTGCTTTCACAGAGCTGTTTGCAGAATCACCTCAGCCCTGCAGCGCAAGCTGTACAAGTGCAGGAAGCTCTGTTAGTAGAGAAGATAGTGGCTTCTACTTTCTGAGAGTGGTGTGTCCCTGGCAAGTGCTAGTCCAGGGCAAATATGTTCAGTGCTGACATGGTGGGACTGTTGCAGTTGCAATGGGTAAGTTAATTTGTGCAGTTGTCATCTTGGCTAACAGGCAGGAGATGAGAGAAAGGGATCCTTGAACCCAGTGGGACCACTGATAACATGTGGGCTTGTCAGCTGTAAGGACCACACGAACATGCCAGCTGCAAAAACCTTATGGTCTTCAGGCTTTGACTGAGGTGAGGGCAAGTTCATGAACACAAGATGGGACCCTCACCATTTTTTTGTGGAGAAAGGAAAAGTTACCGGAGGGCAGCCCCTGGGATTGTCATGGCATGTCAGTTGCTTTCTGGTGCTGAGGAGATCTGACATTTCACTGTTGATACTAGCAGAGACCTCCAACATGACTTGCATGAGTAGTGCTGCTAGTGCTCACTGTTTTTTCAGGGATTGCCCTGTACATGAAAGTATATTCTCACCACAGAACATTGTGCTAAAGAGACTTCAGTGGAGGCCAAATGCACCTTTGATTGATGGGAAGACAATGATACTCCTGCAAATCCACATGGTTGCCAGTATGGTTTATATTATCTGCACTGTGATGGTATGTTATGTTCTTAGAACACATGCAAGGATGAGAAAGGCAGACTTTTTCATGAGAGGCTGCCTCTGGGCATTGCTATTTTTTGTTTCATCCTTTGAGCTGATGAGTCTGGTCATGTTGCAGGATGACATGTATGAAGACACCTGACACTGAGCTGGAGGATCCGTGAAGCTGTATCCTGATGTGTAATAAACAAAGCAAGCTATTTGCTGTTGCTTTGATGTGATCATAAGACAGTTTGATGCTTTATTCAAAGCACTGGGTACAACTTCCTTACTCTTCTTTCATGAACATTTTGAGGCCAGCTAATGTATTAATAAATTAGAGGAGATTAAAATAAACAGTGCTTTGAAAAGCATCAGGCATTCCAAATGCCTGCAAACAAACAACAGTTGAAGTAAAAATACAAAATGCAAATAGGCTAAGAATTGGGCCATAAAGCATTGTAACCTAGCCCAGGGGCAGCTCTGGGTAAGAAAAATGTGTTTATTCCCTTGATTTCTTTGGGGATGGGACAGATGAGGTAGCAGTGAGGTACAGTGAGCAGAGAGGAGCCCCTGCCCCAGTTCCTGCAGTGGTATGGAGCCAGCCCCACCAGTGGCTTTACTGACTGACGAACAGGGGAACGGGGAGGCAAGACCACGGGCACCAGCCAGAGGGCTGGAGCTGAGGCAGGATCTGAAGGCTGCAGACTGGAGACCATCTGCATGAGCAGCTGTCCTAGGCAGCTCCTTCTGCTGTTCTTGGTCCTGACCCTCACCCTCCAGGCACTGCCTACCCAGTTCTCTCCTCTTCTCAACTCACTGCCTCTCACTCCTTGTTCTGCTCCTCCTTTCTTCTCTGGGGATGTAGGGACTGGACTGACCCTGACAACTGACACAGCATCCATTTTATTTTCCCTCAGTGGTATCAAGGCCGGTCACTCAAGTCCTTGCTGGATGCATCTGCAGAGATGCTGATGGCCAGGGCAGTTAAGAGAGCATGTTACTCAATGCCGTTTCCTAATTCTGTGCCTGGACTGGGATCACACATCTAGTGTTGTGCCCTTTTCTATCAGTTGTGTCAACTCACAGACATACCTTAACAGCACTGGCCTAATGAGGGCTCATGGTCCCCAAGGATATAATAGGATATGAGCAGTGGGTGAAAGCATGACTGTATTGCCATGATGTTTTCAGTTGTGTTTGTAGGGGGTAACTTCAAAAGAAGGATGGAGGTGTTTGAGGAACATTATCTTAGGGTAAAACATCGTTAATGTGTTTAA
>NW_010588314.1:157624-218708 GCF_000705375.1 Tinamus guttatus | reverse complement strand
ATTCCCATACGGACTCCGTTTTTGAATGGTAGTTGTGCTGGCAGACCCGTAAGTTGGTGATGTCTCAGTCAGAGGGTGTTATCTGAAGTGCGCCCACTCTGCAGTGGGCAAGAGAGGTCATCTCTCCTGGCTGAGGACATGACTTGAGACAGGGCAGAGTTTTTATTGATCATCTTGTTGGGGGGAAGCTGTTCAAAAGGCTGCGCTGGAGGAGTATGTGCAGGGAGGAGTATTTGCCCAGCAAATGAAATGTTTATGACCTCTCAAAATCGTGACTAACCGGGATATGTGGACCTCACTGCAGAGGACAGCCTCTTGCTGACACTAGCTAGTGGACTCCAGCCTCTCAGTTGTGCTTCAGAGCCCTGGTAGAAAGCACAGGGTCTTGGTACCTACAAAATAAGGAGAAGTCCAGGTTTGTGGGAAACTGGCCATGGGACGCCCCAACCCCAGAGGTGTATCTGTATGGTAGGAGGAAATTGCATGAGTATGTGCTGGTGTTTATGGGGCTGTGTGCTGTAAATGTGAGTGCAGGCGTGACTTCTGGTGTTGCAGCAGTGGAGGGTATGTTTGTCTATGTACGATTCAGACCCCACTTCCTTTTCATCACATCAATACTCTTATAGCATGCGTCTCTTTCAAACAGCCAAACAAACAAACAGGCACACACACGGGAACCCAAACTCCCTGTCACCACCACATTACAGATGCAGCCTGGTTTGGCCTGTATTTCTCCTGTTGCCATGGCAATGGTAAGCCAGGGAGTAAATCTAAATATCCTCTCCAGTGCTCAATACCCTCATATGGCAAAATAATAGTGGCAGTGTAGAAAGCCTGTGTGGTGTCCCCTAACTCTCCTTCCCAACTCCAATTCAGCAGAGTCCTGTCATATGTCTGCTACAGCCCCAAGGAGATCATAAGGAGGCAGGGTGACACCATCTTTGCTGTGACCAGCAGCCACCCGTATTCCCTGCCCTGGTTTGTGTGTCTTTCTTGGAGGGTGTTTAGGTCTGAATCAATGTCCAATGTTCATGGTCTCAGTTAAGCTGACTTGGCAGCATGAGGGCCATTAGCTCCACTGGAGACCAGACACCATCCAAACCAGGCTTAGCAACCTGCTTCTTGCTTCAGCAAACTCTGCTTACAGCTGCAGGATACAGAGCCTTAGAGAGGAGCAAAGCAATCAAAGCACATTTAGGCCAGGACCAAGACTCCTGTCCAGCTGAGCTCAGAAATATGCTCTCTGGGACAGTTGCCAAAGGCCTCCACCAGTTACACTTTGTGCTGGCCTTGGGCACTTCCAAAGTCAGCGATGTGCTTGGGAGAGAGATCTGTCTGCTCAGAAAGAACAGTCTTTGGGAGGAGAGGAAGGAGTGCAGTCCCTGAGATGTGGGGCAGTCCCTGGGAAGGAGGGGAAAAGCCAGTCTTGATTTTTCTACAGCAGCTCTTTCTATGTACATCCAAGTTCTGGAGATTTCTAGGTACTATTAAAGCCCTGGAGAATGTCCTGCCTCCTCCTGTTTTGCCAGCAGGCGATTATACTGCATCCATCACTTACACCTCCCCCAGCTCTGGCCATGAGTACCTTCATTAGGAATCTCAGTGTGTTCTTTGGCTGGATTTCCCCTGAGAATCCGATTTTAAGGCTCCCCAGTGATTGCTAATGTGTAAATACAGTGTGCTTCAGCATGGCAAAGCCATCCTCCCAGTGGATGGGAGCTGTTAACTCTTCGGCGGCTACAGATCCTCCGCACATCTCCCTGTTGTGACATCTGCCTTGTTTTGCATGGAGATGCTTGGTAGGAGCCCAGCTTGCCTCTACGCGTGCTGCGTGGATGGGTGGGCCTGCAGGTCTCCTCACACTGCTGCAGAGGGGAGGGGAAGAAACAGGAGCAGCCCACAGAAAATGCAAAGGGGCCATTCGATGATTAAATGCTAGAGCACAGCAGCACTGTAAAATATATACATATATCACAAGCTTTAATTAACAGAAGTGAAGGGAAACGGAGGAAAAAAGCTACTTTTTAAAGATTTCACAGAGACTATAAACTGGCAGCAGAGAAAAAAAGAACCATAATACATGCAAATTAATGGCATAAATTTAGGGTTACTTAACTTCACAAATGTTAACAAGCTCATAAAAAAAAGTTATTTTTCCTAGTTTCCTGTCGATGTTTGTTTAATTCTCTCTTTTTTTTTTCCATTGAGAAGATTGTGTTTTCAGTATATTCCTCCTAAATTAATTCTGGCTCTCCCTCTTCCCCTTCCTCCTTCATCTCTGTATCTTTTTCTGTCTGCTTCTGTCTGTTTGCCTTCCTTTCCTGCCTATCTATCATGTTCTTAATGTCCCCATCATCATAATATCTAGCCTTGGTTACAATCCTGTCTCATTTCTCTCACTTTCCCCTTCCCTCCTCTCCTTGTCTCCTGCCACCCGGCCACCAAATCTGGATTTTCTGTAGCAGCTGGTATAACTTCAGTCTGTAATGCTATACACAATACTGCCAATTTCCAAACAGACATTTTTTTTTCCCTACCACTAGCAGAAATAGAAGGGAAGGAGCAAATTAAGTGCCCATCAGCTGAACTGCTCCTTTATCAACTATTCGTACGGCTGTTTGTTGCTGCAGGGTATATAGATAAAGGCAGAGGTAAGGGTGTGTGGGTCAGTACACCACAGTTCTACTCCGGGAGAGTTGTCACGCTTCCCCCTATATCGTCCCCTTTAAACAAGACTCTGCCTCTGTACAAGTGTGGATAATAAAGAGCGTGGTAGCTCCTTGCTGAGCCTAGGAGGTCATGAGTCCCTGAGGTCATAGGGCCTCTGCTTCCCGCGTGTTTCTTGCTTTGCTTACAGATAAAACTAAGTTTAAAAAGAACAGGCAATTGCCAGTTTAGCTGTGCCAAAACTCATTTCTATGGAAGGAGGACATGTGCCTTTTGTTCTGCTTATTTTTAAGCCACCAAGGACACCCCAAGTTGCATTACCCATGACGTAACTTGTCCTGTCTGTGATGCTACAGCATTCTGTTCTTAGGCTGCTGTTCTCATTGCTTAAAGGGAGTATGGTTAAAAAAAGCCAACTAAGGTGAAAAAAAAAAACTAAAAAAAAAAAAAAAAAAAAAAAAAAAAAAAAAAAAAAAGGAGGGGGTGGATATTATCATTTTTGGCCACAAGCCATCCCTGGAGCTTTCAGAAAAAGTAGCCTGTAAATATTACTGCCAGTTCTGTTTCAGTATCACAGACAGTGGTCCTGGCCAATGGTTTTCCTCCTCAATGGCTTATTTGGAATTTCAGAATACTGAAGAGCAGAGGAGGCAGTCACTGCTTTATTTAACATGGTGATCTTGGGAAAAGGGAGGTGAAATTACAAGCTGGAATCCTTGGGCAGCAATGAAAATACACACACACACAAAATCCAAACAAGCAAAAGGAAAAAAAAAGGAAGAGTGTAAATTTCTGGAAGTGAGAGAAAGGATGTTGGTGAGTGGGTAACAAAGAGGCTAAGAAGAGGAGGCACAGAAAGATAATCTGTTTTATTTTCAAGATGTGGGAACCATCAACACAGATGTTGCAGATGAAAGCAATTGAGAAGCTGAATAGGAGTGTTCCTAGGTTTACAGTTGGTTGCATGCTTACGTGTGTTACTAAACAGAGACCTGAATGAGTGAGAAAGGAACAAGGTATAATGCGGGTGTCCCCGCGCATTACCGCTGTCTGTCTAGACTGACATCACAGGCTTCCCCATGGATTTAAATCATTGCTCTTCCTGGGTAGGAAATGAGTCAGGGTGACTACAGATTTTAGGATTTGGCCTATGCAGATTAAGAGTAATATTAAAGAATAGATAAAATATGGCATATGCAAGGGTGCCTAGGGAATGGAAGAGAAGCAAAGAACAGCACTGGGGAAGGAATAAGGGCTATTGTGAGGAATGAGGATACATATGCTGTGTATACTGTGGCTATTTGGAGAAGACTCTGGAGAGAGATGTAGAGGACTATTCCCTAGGCTTGGGAAGTGGAACGTCTGGGTGACTGCGCTCCTGTTAGCTGAGGGTGATATTGCCTTTTTTTTTTTTTTTCTGTTCCTGCAGCTTGGTAAAATTCTGAAGTAAATTTTATCTCTCACGAAGCATTTTTACAGCACCTCAGAAACCAGAGGCGCAGTACAAATTGCAGTCTCTATGCAATGCCATACCCCTA
This sequence comes from Tinamus guttatus, assembly GCF_000705375.1. The sequence continues at coordinate 214,503 of NW_010588314.1, read as the reverse complement.
TTACTAACAACATGGGAAGAAACCAAGCAGTTGATAAGTGGGAAAAAAGATTGAAATCTAGACTGAGTGAAAACAAAGGAAAGGGGTAATATACTAGGGTCTTTTTTTAGTCAAGCTGTCCCCTATTTTTGATTGCTTCGTAGCTTGATTTAGCATTGCCCTACATAGCTAAAATGAAGGATGACAGGATACCAGCAGAGACAATTATTTTGCTAGGTTATTTTAATATTGATTCCTTTGCAAAGATCATTTCTTTGTTGCATGACTGCAGTAGGAAACGCAATGCCATGAGTAGATGTATATAATTGTAGATAGAGGGAATGAATGTGTTTCAAAGAACAAGGAGAATTCTAAATGTCAGCAAGGGGGTATATGAGTCACTCATTGGGAAAATACTATTATTGGATAAGTAAGTAGGACTGTACGAAGCACTGAGGAAGGGTGCTACTAAAGAGAAAGAAAAATAATAAATAAAGGAAGCATTTGGATAAGAGACACTGAATGAATGAGATGTGCTCTATGTGCCACCAACCAACACCAAGTCTGGAGTGAAAGCAGAGGAATAATACAGGGTAAAAGTGCCAAAAGGATGAAAAAAAGAGAGATCATGGGAGACCAGGAGGAGCAATACTGGAAACTGCTGAAATACAATGGGACATATGAGTGCTTATTAAAAGACTCCACTGGCAGAATAACAGTGACAAAGTGTTTCTGTTCTACTGAATTGGAATTAAGGGAATAAATGATGTGGAACATCATGGGAAATGGTTGAGGGACTGTACTGTGGATACAGGAGGAAGCCCAGTGGTCAGCGAGGCCCTTGAGAGGTGTGTTAGATCAGGGCTGGGGCTCGGATGAACTGCAGGAAGGAATTCTGCCCTGTGCACAGAGACGATTTTTCAAGGGGAAGAAGCAATATTTAATTATAGCTGGCGTTATATAGATTATGGACATGCCTGAAATGAGAGGTACAGGATCAAGACATTTTGCATGAGTTCAAACCAGGCACAGAGAATAATTGAGTAATGCTTCTGGTACATTTCACTGACAAAGCTACAGTTTTCTTGAGTCCAAAACACATTTAACCTGAAACCTTTCGGTTGCCATATTCAGTACCCCACCTCAACAAACCTGTTCCAGACATCTGGCAGGTCATCCTAAGAGCCTGAAATGCTCTCTGCAAGCATGTCTATGCAAACAGAGCCCGAGGAGCCCAGGGACCTCAGTGAATGGATCAGTGCAGTTTGCAGCAGGGGTCAGGCGATCTCCAGCCCTGAAGGAGGAGGTTGCAAGACCCTTTGGTTCGGGTCCAGCTGGGAGCAGCACTTTGTTTTTGAACCCCAAATTTCTAGCAACCTTTTTTGGCTGGTTTGGGTTAATTGAGCTGGTAGAGAGACAGATGTAGGTGGATAATGGGGAGAGGGGGTGTTAAGCAGCAGAGCTACTGCCTTAGCGAGAGGGAAGGATGCCGTATAAATACTGCCAGTCCCCATTCAGTGAGCAAGTGGTGAGTCAGGGGCAGATACTGAGTCAGCAAGAAGGCGGACGGGTGGGCGGGCGGGTGGAGCACCCTGGCTAGCTCAGTACAAACCACCCAGCCACTCTGTTGCGCCCAGCTCACCATCAGAAAACTGCAGGCAGGGGTTCAGATGGCCATCCATTTCCCCCATGCCCGTTCAATTTCATGGTCTGCCTTTCTGAGCCAGTGGGGTTCAAAGGGGCGCTCTCCTTGCGGCTTCTGGTGGGCCAAATCAGCTCATGTTCTTCTTCTGCCATGTTTGCGCTTCTGCTTGTGAACACCCCCTCTCTGTGGAGATGTGATAGTAAAAGGGAAAGAATGAAAACAGCTGATGAAGCTGAAGAGAGCCCTTCAGACTGTCTCACCCCAAAGAAATCACTTTGGCAGACAGGGAGCTGGTTAAAGGTAGAAAGGGGAGAGAGAGAGAAAAAAAAAGGAGAAAAAAAAGGGGGGAAAAAGAAAAGAAAGAAAAAGAAATGAGAGTGAGAAAGGGAAAATAGAAAATATTTGAGAGATGAAAAGAAATTACCATACGGCAGGATCCTGTTATTCAACCTAATTTTCAAAGGCATGCAGCTGTCGCACTGAGATAATCTGTTAATTATAACAGTCACTGTGTTTTGGCAATGGAAGAAAAAAACAGGCTCTAAACAAGGCAAGGTACTGAGGAAAAGAGAGGCGAGGCAGGGCTGTGTCAGAAAGCATGTCAGATATTAGCTTGAACTGTGGGTGGGAGAGCTGGCCAAGGGGAGGGTCCCTCGCTGCCTTTTCCCAGTGCAGAGGGTGGAAGGAAGGTAGCAGCAGACGTGGAAGTGTAAAGTCTTGTCTCACATGGCATTCTTCTCTTGCTGAATCCAGGTTTGCACTGACCAGTGGAAGACCTTAGAGGGCTGAAGTGTCCCCATTAGTACCTGCAACTTTTACTTTTGCATTTCACTCTTGGGTCATCTGAAACAATGTTCCCCCTACACCTGCTCTCTATTTCTGCCCCCACAGCAGATCAGGACTATATCTGCATTTTTTTTGAACCACCACCCCTAACTGCTTGCTTCTTCTCCCAGTTTGATGAAAATCCAAGCAAACAGTGTGACTCATCTCCTAATATCATCCAGACTAATGAGTTTGGGTGGCAACACATGATTTTCACAGGTCAGGGATGCCTTGGTTAGGAATGACATGTAAGGACTGCAACTCCATCTCACTGGAAAGATGGCTTGGCCTCTGGAGCTTTTTTGCTGGGCTTGCACTGGGATGGTTGCTTGTCATACTTGGAGAGGTCTCACCACTGATGAAGGAACCTCTCTCTGTTACTCGCTTATGGGAAGGCTGGCTGGAAGCTAGCTACATGATGAAAGATGCTGGAGCCTCATGCCTCTGCCCCATAAGAGTCTGTGTACGCAGAGGTATTCTGCACAGGTAGCCTGGCTACCAGCACACCACATGAAGTAATTGCCCTCAGCCAGCCCAATGCGTTGCCTTCAGCTAGCTCAAGACCTACATGTCTCCTTAGGCCCCAAATCCCTATTTGCTTAAGCTCCCAGTCCAAGTCACAGTAAGGAGCTGTAACAGAAGAACTTATCGTGATTTTGCCCCCTCTCTGTCCCACCTGCAGGGTAGCTTGTCTGAGGCACTCCAGATCAGCGCAGCAGCACTGGACACATATTTAGCATCCAGAAATAGTGGAGAGATACTTGGTTTGAGAGAGGGCATCTCCAGAATGGTTTGTGGACCTGCCATTCACTGTCAGTGAAAGCCAAGAGCTGCCATTATATAAAATCGATGAGCACAGGACAGCAGAAGACTTCCTGTGACCCTGCAGGGGTTGGGGTCTTCACAGTGAGATCTACAGCCCATGGAGCCCATGGTTGGAGGGACCATGACTGAGGGAGTGAGATGGGAGGCCAAGGGAGCACTGTGTGAAAGGCAGGCAGAAAAGCCAGGTACAGCAGCAGTTTGGGCCTGTAATCCTTGCCTTGCTAACCTTGCCCTCCTGGGGCTGTATGCATTGTTAAAGCCAGCAGTTAATTCTACCATTGCTTAAATGGTGCTAAGAGCCTCCCATTAGAAATGCATGCATTAAAAACCTGCCAAACGCTCTTGGCTCCTCTGGGGACACCCCGAAATCAGGCCAAGGCTCCTTCTGCTTTTCTTCATTTTCTGTGCTGAAGCTGGGCATCAGCCCTCCTCACAGCTTAGTACCCTGCCTGCTACTGGCAGGCCTCAGGGCACAAACGCCATCTGCAAGGGTGCACTGGCTTCCCTCCCTCATCTTCAAAGCCCTTCTGAGATTTCTCTAGCTAATTCCCGAAAGAGAGGAGCTGCCATTTCTGGTGATGCTCGCTACTGGGAATACTGGGTGTACCTGAAGGGGCAGCGCTGCCTAGAAGTTTCCATGCCTGCTAGATAATTTCTGTAACACACTGACAATGTTCTGGCACCACAGCAGCTGCTTCAGATCATTGTGATTCCCTTCTTCACATCAGGATTCCTGGAGAGAGTCCTTGTTTTTGCTCCTTGCTGAAGTGAAAAGGCACTGCTTTGGGAGAAGTTGGCAGGACAGATGCAGCACTGCATAAGGGCACCTCCTTCCTTCTCTGTGCCCCCTGCTTCAGGGATGCTCATATTACAGGATTTATCATCAACTGAGCCAGTAACAAGTCTGTGGTTGTGCCTAGAGAGGCCCCATATGCCGAGGAAAGTTTGAGACCAAGAGAAGCAGCAGCACGAAGCCTGATGATCTGTGGATTCATAATGCTGGAGTACCTGCTTGTGTGTGAAAGTGTATGTGTGTGTGTGAAAGACAGAAAGTGAGAGAAAGCAAGAGAGAGCACTCACTGCACTGTAGTTTCCCTGATGCCATGAAGGTTTGAGGTCACACAGCACTCTTCCTTCAGTGGGGCTCTGTGAAGCTCTTTCTCTCTTTTTTTCGATTCCACTGTTTTCACAAGGCACATAAGATCTTTGCAATCTCTATCCCATCATCACTTTTGTTTGAAATTGGCCTTGTAAGCTCAAGATGTTTGGGGAAAAGGAAAAAAGGAAGGAAGGAAGGAAGGAAGGAAGGAAGGAAGGAAGGAAGGAAGGAAAGAAGGAAGGAAGGAAGGAAGGAAAGAAGGAAGGAAGGAAGGAGGGAGGAAGGGAGGAAAGAAGGAAGGAAGGAAGGAGGGAGGGAGGGAGGGAGGGAGGAAGGAAGGAAGGAAGAAAGGAAAGAAAAGAGAGCCGTCTCTCCTTGCAGATAAGGCTTGAAATGGGCTTTTGCATGGAAACTCTTGTGCTAAAACATGTTTTGGTGTCACTGACTAGATAAATCCTTATATACTTTACAGCAGTTGGTATCAATGCTGAACAATGGCCACGCAATGTCTCTGTGACTTTCAGCAGAGTGCTGCCATACAGGCTATCCTGTGGTTCAGTTCTGGACTGTTTTAGTTTACCATGCACAAATCTGCAGTCTCTGCTGGGAAAAAAATAACCCTTCTGAAAGCTGAATATGCCCTGTCATGATTGGCAAGGAAACTCAGAGCTCCTGAACTCCAGCTGGCACTGACAGTTAACTTTTCTGAGGAAGCCCACAGCACTAGGATCCCATGAAGACACTGCAGTAAGGAAGTCCACAAAACCATACGCAGTCTCCACTGGTTCTCACAGGACACTGCTGCAAGGAAGCTCACAGCACTCCAATTCTGGACAGTCCAATGGGTCCCTGAATGGAAAAAAGACTGAAAGGCCTTAAAACTGCCCCAAGGAAATGCTGCTCAACAGTTGTGCCTATTGACCACCATGAGCTACAGAAAGAGCTGAGGTACTGATGTGAGGTTACCATCTGACACACAAATGCTGAGGCTCAAGCAGATGTACAGCCATTAACTCCGTACCTTTGCTAGGCAAACAGCTTAAGGACTAATAGTAAAAATAAATAAATAAATAAACTACAATGCTGTATATAAACCCCTGCCCTCCCATTTCCCCTTTCAAACAGCGATTAGATACCTAATTTGTTAGGCAGCAAGAAAGAGAGAATGGAAAAGCTCAGGGGAGATAAATGAAGCAGCTCAGGAGCATGAAAGAGAAGACAGAGCTTTAGAACTGTAAATCTTATTTTGGAGTGATAAACACTGGCAGAAAGGTCTTTCATATGCCAATGCTTCCCTGGCAAGCCAGAGAGCTACCTTTGTTTTCCAAAGTGAAATGGTTAGCTTTTATATTGATATGATTATTGAAGATTAAGGGGGATTTGCATCAAACCTGCTCCACCCAGATGGCCCCTACCAGCTACCCACAGGACTGTTTGCATGGGGGTAGGCTTGTGGCACAGCTTTTTCCAAATAGAAGAGGATGTTGAGAGATTATAGGTTCCATAGAAATGTTATCAGCAATAAAGCTACCTGGATCACTCTCCCTCCAGCAGAAGGGGGGCTTAGGAAGCGTCGTTCCCTTTGGTGTCATCCACTAAGCCTGAACAGGAGGCCGTGGAAGGACTGTAGAAATAATTCCTGTTGGAAATAGGGAGGGAGCATAGGCCTTGCACGCTGTCAGTGGGTAAGTGCTGTAGCGAGCAGGACAGCCAGAATGGCTCTGCACGTGTGTGTGCATGTGTGCTCATGTGTGTGAGTCACTGCAGAGGGGCAGTGGTGGCTCTGGGGGCGTGGGGTGAATATGCGAGGGAGTTGCTGTAGGTGATCCGGTGGACATGCAGGCCAGGCATCCATGTTGAGTCACTGAAACAGCGTGAGTGCTGACTCTGTGTGAGAGGGAATTGCCACAGGGAATGCAGCGGAGTGTCGGCTTTGCGTGCTTGTGTGTGTGTGTGCATGTGTGTGCAGTTGCTGTGGAGAAAGGGGTGGGGGCCTTCAGTGCATATGAAATGCTGTAGGGAACATGGTGGGAGCGCTGGATCTGTGTGGGTGTGCGTGGATGGCGGTAGAGGATCTCAGTTATGTGAGCGCGTGTGCAGGAGAGGTGCATTAGGGAAGGGGATGGCAGCGCTGTGTCTGCTTGTGTGCCCCTTGCTTGTATCTGTGGGGAGCAGGGTGTGAGGGCTCACTCTGTGCATGTGCATGTGGGAGGGAGCTGCTGCAAGGGGCAGGGAAGGCGCTCTGCTCTCTCTTAAGCCTGGTAGGGAAGGGGAAGGGAATGAAGGCATCCAAGTTCGTGTGAGCTGCTGAAGGCACCAAGGAAGGAGTGCTGGCGCTGGACACATTAGAGGGAGCTGCTGTAGGCAACAGGATGGGAAGGTGGGATATGTTTCTGGGGGAGGCAGTCAGTACCCCTACCCCTTCTGTTTATACTTTCAGTAGTTGCATTTTAACCTACCTTTACACATCTGACTAGTGATTGCACTCCCATGTCAACCTGTGACATGTTGGTACCTTAGCCACAGTGTTGTCTGTGGATATCAGGACATCCAGCTCTGGACCCTGATTCAGGTCTCTCTTGCTTCACTTTGCCCTAACCTTCCCTTCTCTCTCCCTACCAGAAAAGCTCAACCATGCCTGTGGCCAATTTTCTTCTGTTCTCCAAATATTCTGTTGCAGGGAAATGCCAAAAATATTGAGCCATCCTGTAGCAGAGAAAAATCCAGAGGGAGATCCTGGGGAGCTCAGAGCAGATGAACTGACTCTGTGCCAGCCCAGGAGGGTGCAGGCATTCATGGGCACAATGCCACTACTGTTCCTTCCTTCTCTTGATGTGTGGTGATGGCCAGGAGCCAAGGGCAAGTTGTAAGAGCCACCTTGAACAATGTAGGAAGCTGATGGCTGGGTGGGCCCAGCTCATGAAGGTGGGAGGCCTTGAACCTGCCCTATAAGGCATTTCCCATGTCCTACTTTTTCCCCTCATCTGCACTGACAGACACCCTCCAGACAAGGCTCACCGCAGCTCACGCCTCCCCCTTTCTTGACTTTCTTTGGAACTGAAGGTGCTTCTCTCTGCCATCCTCCATCTCTGCATTGTCTTGCTGTGACTTTTGAGAAGCCAAGGAGACATATGCCAAGTCTGGTGTCAGCACCTTCTGGGCCAGCAGTAAGGACAGTGTGTGATTTCCTTGTGTTGTTGGACCTGATGCTATCTGGTTTACATTCATTTGACTCTGGATGGCTGAAGGAAGAGATAATCTTGGTCTCAACCCTGGCTCCCACTTCTTGTGAATATTAGTGTCAGGGAGCAGCAAGGGTCACATGCTCCCTTAAAAGATGGGGAGCTAAGAATAGTAACAAGGTTGCCAGGCCTGCTGTATCCAAACAAGACGAGCAGGGAAGATCTAGCAATGATAGATTCAGTAACAGATCACTAGATGAGTCCATGATGTTGAGGTGGATCTAAGGCATTGCCAAGAAGTCAGGTCAGGATCAGACCCAGTGAGGGAAAACAGGGTCAAAAAATGCCCTGTGGTGTCCAGGCAGGGCAGGACTGGGGCCAGGCTGTTGACCTGAGGGTTGGGAACAGGATCGGTGGATTCCATGGATAGTCAGGGGCAGGACTGTGGTGGTGTAGGAGACTGGCACCATTATGGCATAGCCGGGGGTAGGGACTGACAGCCTGAGCCTCAGGCTGAGCTGAAATGGGGTGTTGGGCAGGTGCAGGGATGCCCCAGGGAAGGCTGGGCAGGACAGCAAGGCCTGATGGTGTCCTCAGAGTTCTGATAACCAGTGCTGTATCTTGGATACAAGAGCAGCCAGGAGAAAAACAACAGGTTCTGCATGGTTGTTGTGTGACAAGCAACTGATACCCCAGGGGACTGATGAATCTGAGGATGTTTGTTCTGGCCCCGTATTTGGCCGGTGGCTGAGACAAGTTTTACAGACAAAGTGGATGAAAACAAGTCTTCTTTCCATGTTCCATGCCCCTGCTATTTTTTTTTTTTGGGGCACATAGCAACCAGAACACCTTTCTTTTCTTTCCTCTATCTCCTAACCCAGCTACCTCATGCCTTTGAACCGTGCTGCACTGTCTCCCCTACCAGCCCTCCCTATGCTCCCTGAGCACATCTCCCTTAGTGGGATGGAGGTCTTGGTGATAGCCGCAGAGCAACGTGTCCTCAAAAATGCCCCCCTGCACCATGGACAAGCTACAACAGGCAACTGTGATTTGGCAAAACATTTGGAGCAGCCTGTGCTACCAGAAGGGGGCAAAAGAAAGGGGCTGGGCGCTTTCTGCATGGTGGTGGATACTGTGCAGGGCATTTGGTGCAGGGATACAGGCAAGTCAAAACATAATGCTCAGAGAGCAGAAAGCATGACATCGTCTACAGAAATACTGGCAAAGCTTTCAGTTGCCTGCTCAGGGGCTATCTATGGCTGCTGCTGGGCTCGACATACTTTAGGTATGTGTGCCAATAGCATGCTGCTCTTTTTTCACTGGAATAGGCATGGCAAGGTGAAAGAGCAAAAAAAGTTAAAGTAGAAAGGAAGAGACGATGTAAGGGATTGGCTGTTTCTCTGCGTGGACCCACCTTGGAAATGGTGGGAAAAGGTAGGGGAGTGGCACTGAGGAATACCAAAAACCTGTGGGTCTCAGGCTGTGGATAGTCAGATGTGCCTCCTCTCTGACACACCTGAGAAAGGTGTCAATGTCAGGAAATTATTTCTCATTGAATTATAAGGTTGAGAAAGAACGTGATAAACTGTAACCTCCCTGCCTTCTGCTTCAGTGCTGGCTGATGCAAAGCTGGACACAAGGCAGCAGTCAGAGGCCATGATATGACAGTCACAAATGAAAGAAGTTTTACGATCTTGACCCTTGACTAGCGGTGGGGAGCAGATACTTTCTCTCTGTCTTTTCCATTGCTTCAATTCTTCTCTTTCTCCCCTTCTGCATCTTGGCTTTCTTTTCCGGATTATTCAATATTTAAGTTTTTCTCTGTGACTCCCTCTGATCCCTTAGTCCAGCTGGCCTGGTAATTCCACAGACCAAATCAGCTCAGATTTCTACACAGACATAAGGCTTGTTCCTCAGGGGTTTATTCCTCCTTCGCTTATCTCCCTTCATTTTATTTCTGCCCTTTGTGCCTCTGTGCTAGAAAATGGGTTCAGATTTTTCAGCAAAAGCTTCTGCAGTATCTTTAGTGAGCAGTGTCCCCCCAAAATAAAAGGGGCAAGAGAGGATGTTTAATCTTAAGTAAACAATAGCCTCTGTTTTTTTATTGTTTCCTTCCCCTTCCCTGCCAAATAATAATAATAAAAAAAATCTATGTCCATGTCTTTTCTTTGTTGTATGAAAATATTTCCTTTACATTGCCTAAGGATGCTTCTGCCAGGCTGTGCCACAGTGGGAAAAGGATTGAAGCTGTGGCCAGAAGAAAGAGTACTCCAGGCTGCTTTTTCCAAAGAGTGTTAGGAGCTTGCCTAGAGCCCAGAGTTACATTGAGGCAAATATCTCTTTGCCCCTGTCCCTTGAACAGACAATGTTCATGCATATCAAAGAGAGATGCCAAAATAAGGAGGAGCAAGATGTGTGCCTTTCATGGGTGGGGGGTGAGTGGGGGATATCCCTCAGATCCGGACTGTGGGATTGCTGGGTGAGAGACTGGAGGCTGCTATTTGACACACCGCCTACCCCTCTCTGCGCTCAAGCCAGGCTGGCTTGCCTCAGCAGCTTTGTCCCTGTGCTGAGACGGGAACAATTTTTAGAGCGCAAGTGGTTACACGTGGCTTGAATTATTTATCCTTCTTGCTTCAAGGAAGGGAGGAAACAAACATTAAGAGGGAGGCTGGTATGCATTTTCCATGCCCCATGTACTCTGTGTACATGATTATCAGGTAGCTGAAAATCCTGGACTTTGGGTGTGCTTGGGATTTGCCTTTGTTTATACGAGAAGTTTCGAAGTGATCACAATACAGCTGTATATTTCCCATCCTTCCTCCTATTCTATTTCTTCCTCCACTCAGCCACCTTCTGCCACGTCACTGGCTGTGATTATATTACATAACAGCACCCAAGTACCCTTCTCTATACTCCCGATATGAGATTACATGTCATGAGTGTTCACTTCTCAAAGATTTATTAGCACAGCAAGTGGTCCCACTCCTCCCTTGCTTGCACCCCCAACAATACTGTCTCTTCCCCATGTCCCCCTTCTCAGGAAATCTCACAGTATCTTTTCTTATCTCAGGCTTCCCTCCCCCTGCCCCCAGGTGATGCCTCTTCTTGTTTCTTGTGTGCTTTCTTTTTCAGATTCCAGTGACAGATGGATCTCTCTCGTGCACACGTGCTCTTTCCTTCTCTATATTTTTGCTTTCGACATGTTTGATCTGAAGTTCTGAAGCTTCTCAGAGGGAACCTGGGAGAGAAGGAAGAAGATAAGGAGGAGGAACGGAGGGAGTGTGAGCGACAGAAGAGGCGGACTTGCCTTATTCTCCCAAATCTCACTGTGGTGGTGGTGGAGGGAGGGCTAGAGCAGGGAGGTTATGAAGGACGGAGAGTCACTCCTGAGCATCAAAGAAGATTCGTTGTCAATGGTCTGAATCTTTGTTTAGAAAAGAAGCACAAGGTAGTTCCCTTCCAGTCCACTCTTCCTTTTCCCTAGATTTTTGGTGTGCTGGAAGTGGATTGCATGTGTTCCCCCTGCTCCATGCTCCTGGCTTGACCCAGAGAGCAAGAAGAAATGATGATGAAGACACCCAATAGGACTGGGCTGCTCATGCCCTTCCAGCACTAAGCCCCTAATAACTGGTCACTTTCTTTTCCCTCTGCTTCTTACTTTGTCTTTTTTTGTTTGTTTGTTTTCTTGTGGTTGTGGGATTCTAGGTCTTCTTGTTATTTTGGGTTTGTATTTTATTTGGCCTACTGAGGGCACCACTGCAGACCATGATGTGCCTGGGGTTGTGGATAGCTGCCCTACTCTGCTTGTTTTTCCCTGGCACTGTGCAAGGAGACTGCTGGCTGATCGAGGGGGACAAAGGTTACGTGTGGCTGGCCATTTGCAGCCAGAACCAGCCCCCATATGAGACCATCCCTCAGCACATCAACAGCACAGTGCACGACTTGCGTCTGAACGAAAATAAGCTCAAAGTGGTGCTGTACTCCTCTCTAAACCGCTTCGGCAACCTGACTGATCTGAACCTGACCAAGAATGAGATCTCCTATATTGAGGATGGCGCTTTTATGGGCCAATCAAACCTCCAGGTCTTGCAGTTGGGCTACAACAAACTCACCAACCTGACAGAGGGTATGTTGCGGGGAATGGCCCGGCTCCAGTTCCTCTTTGTGCAGCACAACCTGATTGAATTGGTCACCCCTACTGCCTTCTCCGAGTGTCCCAGCCTGATTAGCATCGACCTATCGTCTAACCGTCTCAGCCGCCTGGAAGGGAACACTTTCACCAGCTTAAGCAATTTGATGGTGTGCGAACTGGCTGGTAACCCCTTCAACTGTGACTGTAGCCTTTACAGCTTTCTTAACTGGCTGGCACTCTTTAACAATGTCACCAAGAACTATGACCGGCTCCAGTGTGAGACACCGCGAGAGTTCGCTGGGTACCCACTCCTGGTGCCTCGGCCCCACCACAACCGCAATGCTATCACCATCTTCCAGTCCATGTGCCGAGGTGGAACCATCCCCTCCCTGTCCAGGATCAACCCCACTCCTTATACCCCTGACTCCCAGCGAGACCTGGATGAGGGTTCAGCCATCAGTCCTGGGGACTTCCTCTCAGTTAAACCTCCAGCCTCTTCCACCACCGACTCTTCTTTTAGTCCCAGCATCAAGCTCCATGATGTCACCATCACCTCAGCTATCCTGATGGTAACCATCCCCATGCCCTACAGTAAGATGTATGTGCTGGTCCAATACAACAACAGCTATGTTTCTGACATTGCAACACTGAAGAGCAAGAAGGAATATGTCACTGTCAACAAGCTGAAGGCCCACACTGATTACACCTTCTGTGTGGCCTCCATTCGCAACAACCGGCGCTACAACCACACTTGTCTGACCTTTGCGACCAGGAGCAAAGGCAGGGAGGACCCTATCTCCAGCACTTCCACTACAACACACTACATCATGACCACGCTAGGTTGTCTGTTTGGGATGGTCATTGTCCTTGGGGTCGTGTACTACTGTCTGCGGAAGAGGAGGATGCAGGAGGAGAAACAGAAGTCCCTCAATGTCAAGAAGACCATTCTAGAAATGCGGTATGGATCAGATATTGATGCAAGTACCATGGTCCACCCTTCCCAGAAGTTGGGTGAACCACCAGTCATCCCTGTCTCACGGATGTCCTCTATCCCTTCTATGATTGGAGAGAAGTTGCCCCCATCCAAATCAATGGAATCTGGGATGGAGACCCCTAAAGTCACTACTAAAGGCAACTACATTGAAGTACGGACTGGTGGAGGGGATGGGCTGGAAAGGACCCAGCGGGATGAGGATCTGAGGGAGCTTGACAATGGACAAGGTTCAGCTGCTGAAATCTCTACTATTGCCAAGGAGGTAGACAAGGTCAACCAGATCATCAACAATTGCATTGATGCCCTCAAGTTGGACACAGCCTCCTTTCTGGGTGGTGGGACCGGTGTTGATTCAGACATGGCCTTTGAGTGCCAGTCCATCCCTGCCAGCTCCTCGGGTGGGCTAGAGCGGCCCAGCTTTCTTTCTCCACCCTACAAAGAAAGCTCCCACCACCCTTTGCAGCGCCAGCTGAGTGCAGATGCTGCTGTGGCCAGAAAGACTTGCAGTGTTTCCTCTAGTGGCTCCATCAAGAGCGCCAAGGTCTTCAGCTTGGATGTTCCTGACCACCCACCACTGAGCAAGTCTGACTCCAAATACATTGAGAAGGGCAGCCCACTCAACAGCCCTTTGGATCGTCTTCCCTTGGTGTCCCCAGGCGCCATCCACCACCTGGAGGTCAAGCCTTCTTACCACTGCAGTGAGCACCGACACTCCTTCCCGGCCCTGTACTATGAAGAAAGTGCTGACACCTTGAGCCAGCGGGTGTCATTCCTCAAGCCGCTCTCACGGTCCAAGCGAGACTCCACATACTCCCAGCTGTCCCCCAGACACTACTTCTCGGGTTACTCCTCCAGCCCAGAGTACTCATCAGAGAGCACCCACAAGATCTGGGAGCGATTCCGGCCTTATAAGAAGCACCACAGGGAGGAGGTTTACATGGCGGCTGGGCATGCCCTGCGGAAGAAAGTCCAGTTTGCCAAGGATGAGGACCTGCATGACATCCTGGATTACTGGAAAGGAGTCTCTGCTCAGCAGAAGCTGTGACTCTCCTTTGCTCTTTCCAAGGAAACAATACAAAACAAGAAATCCCCAATGACCAGAAAAAAAAAAAGCCACATGACTGTGAAAAATAAACCAACAACAAAATACTCCCGACAAATACAAAACTGACAAAATCATTTCTTAAAGTTTACAGCAACAACAGAAAACTCTCTCACACACAGACACACACATATACTGAATTGTCTCTACTGTGTTATGGGGACCATTGTTAATGCCTGCAGATGCTTGCAAAGAGCAGCCTGCTCTGATACTGTGGTAACAACACTTGAATGTGGAGGAATGGGACTGGCCTGGGAGGGGGTGGCAACAGTGACAGTGGAAGGGTAAAGAAGGACACTCACTGAGCGTGAAACTTGGCTGTGAACTCTCACTCTGTCTGTTGCTGTTGCTACTTGAGGGCTGATTTTTCTTTTGGATGGGATGAGAGGATCTTGAACTAGTAAGAGCTTCTCTGCCCACCTCATACACCTCCAGATCTTCCATCACACTACTTCCCCCACAACCCTCACACCCCTTTCCTTTGACAGTGAAGGCTTTTCTCACTATCCTGTCCCCTTCCAAGACTGGTGGGATTTGTTGAAGGAAGTTCTTTCACTCCTCCTCCTTTTCCTTTTCGCTACTCCTGTCTGTTAAGGCTTCCTAAGCTTGCACTTTCTATCCAAATACTTTATGAACCTCCAACCAGAGGAGGTATAAAGGGCAGAGGGAGGAAGGATCTGCCACACAGCAGTTTTTGTGCTACTGCTGCTCTGTCCCCTTCTTCCACCATGATAGTACTGATGAATGTCCAAAGACTCTGGAGTGGTGGGCATTCCCCAGGCCTGTCCAGAGCCAGTCATCTGCCAATCAATGAGGCTGGGGAGTATGACTATGCTCTTTGGCAGAGTAAATCAGGTTCTCAAGAGGGAGAGGTGGAGGAAGAGACAGAAAGGTTGGATACCTCAGAGGTGTGTGAAAGATTCCCCACTTGTCCCTCTTTCTTCATAGGCTTCACTCTTCCTTTGTGCAGTAGGTGTTTTGCTCCCTATTCATGCCTCCCTCTCTATGAGGAAGGGATCTGGATCTGACCTTCTGCAGCCCACCCCAAGTGATTTGCACTACAGGAGAACAGGAGGGCATCTCCCATCCTCCTTTCTTGCTTGGGAAGGACAGATCAAGAGGATTTAACAGTAGAATTCCTGTTTCTTCACTCATAAGGTTGACAGAAAACCACTACACGGTTCTCTCTTGAATAGGATACTCTGACATGAGTATCCTATTCATGACACAGCCTAGGGTGAAGGTAGGAGCACAGAAAATGAAGGGCATGTGAGAGGAGGCCTTGGAGAAGCCCAAGAGGGATGGCTTCAGGAAAAGTCCCCTTTGTGTGTGCAGCTGTACTGGGAGTATTGGTATATAGGAGGATGACAGTCCCTGGATGGCCCTAGATAATTAGGGGCCCTCAGGAGAGTCAGAACAACTTTTTGCCTCCTAAACCCTCCACCTCATTGCACTCAGCAGCTGCATATTCTTCTTAGGGATTTTTTAATGTTCTGTCAAAAAAATACTTTTTTTCCTTGCTTCTCCCTGACCTTTGTCCCTGGAATAGGAAATGTGCCACAGAGTTAGGAATGAGCCTGCTGCCTTTTCCACTTCTCCTGTTTCTGAGCAGCACAGCAAAGCACAATCTTGGCCCCTTCTCCCCAAACTTTACTTGTCTGGCAAGGGTTGCTGCCTGCTAAGTTGATCTTCAGTGCAGCACAGTGCCCCTCCTCTCCATATGCTGCACAACCCAATCATTCTTGACAATCTTTTGTCTTTCTCAAGCTGAAGGTGAGGATCTGTGTTGTGGTGGCTTCTACGAGGGGCTATTTTTTATGAGGAGCTCCTCAGAAGCCCCAGGGTATTTGGAGGCCCTTGGAGAAGGTTGAGGGTGTAGGAACTTTCAGGAGAGATTTGTGTGCTGCCTGAAGAGAAGCTGTCCATCACTTGTGAGATAGCAACATTGCCAGCTGTGAGAGCTAGTTTCTATGCTACAGGTGGCGAGGCCTCACCTTCTTTAGTAGGGAGCAGTAGTAGGCAGGCAGAGCCTACTGTGGGAAAACCAGTGGAAAAATCCCCAAGGTCTAAACCTGTGAAGATCCTTGAGTTCCCTTACTCATAGGGATGCTGATGGTCACAATCCTAAGGAAGTCTTGGGGTCCCATTACCTCAGTCCTCTTCACTATCAGCTTACTTTCCACCTGTTGAATGTTGTGTTGCCTTGAGTTGAGACCAGAGGTTTCATGGGACTCACTCTATTCTGTAAGAGTTGGTGCAACCTAAGAGAAGGGGAGAGAGGGCACACCTGTATTTTCAGGGGATGAAGGGAAGTTGCATTGCTACTGCAAGAAGTCCTTTTATGTTGGGATACTGAAACAGGTCACAGTAGGTAAATGCTATGAGAGGTGCTTAGACACAGCAGAGATCTATCTAGTTACCACATGCATCAAACACAGTGGTCTTCCAGCATGGCAACTATCCATGCAGGAAAGGCAAGTAGCTGAGGGGGCAGAATTGGACAGGAAAAGGAAGGTGATAAGCATGGGGGGAGGAAGTCCTTTTCCTCTCCTCCTTTCCCCCCTGTGCTTTCCTTCTGCTGTATGGTCCCACAATCAGTTCCACTCATTCTTTAGTTTTGGGTGGGAGCCTTAACCTGTGATGGTTTCTGCTCCTTCATCCCCTTACCCCGACAAGGCAGAAAAGAAAGGTCAGTGATATATCAGTCATCAGACCCTTCTTTTGCCTGTGGCAAAGGTAAGGCTGGGTAGGGGGGACAAGCCATTTTTGTTCCCACTGTAGCCCCCACCCCAATCAGTGGGTGAAGTTTGCACAAGATGGACTGTTCTGTGGGAGGAAGAAGGCAAAGGAGGGGATCAAAGTGTCCCGCCTTCCTTCCTTCTCCCTCTTCCCTGTCCTGCTCCCTCCTCAGGGCCAAGGGCTTGCAAAGTGATGCCAGCCCTGTTGGAGGCAAGCAGATTTAATGTTCTATTTGCATGATGATTTTACTGTATTTTTCTCAACAAGCACCTGTTGTGTATGTGCCAGTTTGTTGGAAGTTATCCCCATTTCCCCAAAGTCTCTCCTGTCCTTGTCCCTGTTTCTCCTGCTTCCTTCCCTCTTTCCTGATGTGATTTTATCAGTTTTGGAGGGAACACACTCCAAAGAGAACCCAACTGATTCAGCCCCATAAGAAGCACCCCCTCCCCTTTCAGATGTTCCTCTCCTCTGGCCTCAGATGTCCTCTTTTAGCTGTTTTTCAGGGTTACGTGCATGAAGGGGGATGTGTTGTTCATCAAAGGCCTGATTTTCCTACTGGACATCATTCCTCCTAATTATTTAGAAACAGGAGTGATTCTACAAGCAAGACTATTCTTGGAGGAACAAGGAGTGCTTCATTTTCAGGGAAACCTTTGATATAGAAAAAGCTTGTTTTGGAGCCTATTGCAATCATTAGAACCTCCCCTTCATTGATTACAGGGGGCTCTAAATTAGGTCTGTCCTAACTCTCTTGCCCTGTGGGTGAGGAAGAGCTTGGCAGAGGACAGTGTGTGAAGAAATGTGTAAGGCCTCTGGGCTGGTGAAGAGTGTGGAGAGGTCATGTGCAGTTTCTAAGCTGTCTATGGCTTGGCTTTATTGAGAGCCTTGCACTCCTGCCTTCTTCCAAAGCAAAGTGAATCCATGAGGCAGAGGTAGGACTGGCTCCCTTCACATTTTGTTTCTGGGTTGGTTAATCTTAGTGGGGAAAACTCATTTCACTGGAAAGAGAGGAGGGTGAGGAATGCAGGTGGGTGCTCACCTGCCATCTCCTTGCAGGAACAGGCTCAGGGGAAACTTGGGCTGGACTTCTGTGCACAGTCGAGTAAACATTATACCCTGGGATTGCTGTTGCTGTAGGGCAGAACCAATTCCTTTCCTGCAGGTGCTCCCCCATCTTGTGCTGCAGTGCTATGTTCCCTGCTTCAGTTGTCCACTCTCCCATGCTGAATAAATCCCTCCTGAGGCAGGTGTGAAGTATTCATGACTGACAAATGAAGATTTATGTCAGGCTGGGGAGTCCTCTATGCGCTTACAATGCTAATCAGCCTGTCTGCCTAAAGGATGCGCTACCGGGCAGGCTTGAGGAAGGAGGAAGCACAGGAGGGAAGGGGTAACAGGAGATGAAGAAAGGAAAAGGGGCTAACACAGGAGGGAAAAGGAGGGTTTGCAAAGGAATAGAGTAATGGGCATAGGGATAAGGAGGAAATGGATGGAGATAGATAGAGGTGGGTGGAGAAGAAGGACAAGCTGGAAGGAGCATAGGTGGCTGCACAGAGTGATGGGATGATAAAGGGAGAAAGAGAAAAGGGATAAAAAGAATTGACTGGAGGGGTGGAGGCTCTCTGAGAAAGTCTGGGGAGTAACTTGGCAGTGTCTCAAAGAAAGATGGATAGTCTTCATGGTGAGCTGTGGCCCCTCTCTGTAAGTCAGAGCTGAACTCTACAGGGTGGCAGATGCCACATGGGCAGAAACCGGAACAACAGCCTCGAAAGCCTATCTTCTGTGCGTGCTACTGGTTGGAAAGCTCAGCTGCATCTGGAAGCACACACAGCCTCCGAGAGTCTGGAGAACATCCCTTCCACCATCACCTCCTTCAGCACAAGCTGCCCTCAGGAAGAGACTCATGGAGCCACATCTTCTTGCTGGATCCAGCCTGCTGCCGTCCCACCATCAGAGCAAGAGAAAGCATCTTTGGGATGGTTTGGTGTGGGAAGGACACAGAGTGCTATCCTCCTCTGGGTTGTGCGGTCTCTCGTAGGGCTGGAGGAGCCTGACCCACTGCAGCTGCCCCCTACCTACCCTCGATAAAGCAGGTGTTTTGGGGTCTTTCACTGAAGAAGGGGTAGAGGGGAGTGTCTGAGTTCTCTCTGCTGTACACAGGCACGCACTCCCACACCATGGCCCTCCAGCCGCTTTGGCCTTGTATTGAGAGAGACTCTCTTGGTCTGTTTCTCCTTTGCCTCCTCTGCCTCACACTCCTCTGCTATGAGCAGCTTTCTCCACACTCCCATGCACTCCCAGCAGGGCAGCCCCAACCTACTCTGCATCCCCTTCTTCCCCCGGATGGAGAGAGGGGGATCTCTGCCCAGCTGCTCTTTCTCCCACTGGGTGGACACATCCCTTACCCTTTGCCATGCTCCCTTCCCCTCCTTTCTCTCCTTCCTGCCCCTGTTGGTCTGCCCCATCCTCGCACATGTGGCTTGACCTTTGCCTCCCCCTTGTACCACCACCACTGTGAGGCCTTGCTCTTTGGAGGCCTGCTCCTGCAGCCTGCTCTCCTGCTTCCCAGGGAAGAGGAAGGGTCTGGCTGGATCAGGCAGAGATCTGCTGGGGCTGGTACTGCTGCTCTATCCACAAGCACAGCACCTGGGGCGAGAGGTTGGGAAGGGGTGGGCAGGTACAGGACAAAGAGCTGGAGGGGGGGTTCCCCTTGAATGTAATGAAGGGCCTTGGAGGCAGCTGCTGGGATTGGCTCCTTGTGGCCTCTTTGGTGTTCCTCTTTCTGTAACAACCTTGTGACCCCCTTGGTTGTGTATGGACAAATTTGTGTTGGAGTTACGTTCTTTTCTTTCTTTTTTTTTTCTTTTAGATGTTTATTTCTTTCTCTTTCTTTTCTGTTTTTTTTTTCTTTTTTCTTTTCCTGTTTTAAAACTGAATGGCACGAAATCATTTTTCCTCAACTCGGAGATTCCTGTATGGAGAAAATCAATTTCTATATTTGCAATAAATTTCTTATTTAAAAAAAGAACAAAAAAACCCAAAAAACAACAAACAAAAATATTAAAAGCTGCTTCTGAGTCCATTTGTCCCAGCCTTGCATTGGGATGGCAAAGATACGGGGATGGGAAAGGAGTCACAGGGGAGAAACTGAGAAAGCTGAGGATACACATCTGTGCCAAGGAATGGGGAAAGGTTTTCTGGAATTCTCCTAAGTAAGTACTCAGTGACCACTCCCCCTGAACACACTGGGAGCTCCCTGCTTCTCTGTCCTTGGATATCCCCATGGAGTGAGCCCTGTTTGGAACTATCCTCATTCTGCTGGGTCCTCAGTTTTATAATGATGCCAGTTCCTTGCTGCACTTAACACCTAGTTCATGTTACATCCTAGGTATACACATGCCATTGCCTGGGCATTGGGCTATGTTTGCTCTACCATTATCTTCACAATAAACCCTGAACTGGTGGTGAGAGGCATTCTCTGCCCAAGCTCCAAAGCTGTTTGCGGGAAGACAGTCCACGTGATCGTGTTACCTCGGTGTAGATCCCAGGCAATGTGACCATGGGTAGTGAACGAATAAGCTGTAGCCTAATCCAGCAGAAGATATTCTGACCTCAGCTCTTCCTAAGCATCAGTATTTCAAGTCCAAATTACAGTCAGCAAATCCATGGATATTAGTGTGCTTATGCAAATAAGTAGGCCAATTTGTACATGGTGACATAACAGCCATTCTCTTACATGTCTTTTCCCTCCCCACCTCTTGTTTGTTCTCATTTTTAGTCTATTCAAGAGTGATACAACTGCTTGGCTTAGTGCTTCCTTTGCCTTTATGCATCCAACTTTGATCTGACAGGTCTAACCATGTCTCCTGAGCGTCTGTTTTGGACATGCTGAGTTTATAACCTTGGGTCCTAGAGAGGGGGTGGCAGGAAGAAGGAGTCTTCTGCAGACTGTGATTATGGGTGCAATAGTCCTTTCTTCTCCTTGGTATATGTGCCACTGTAGCTGGTGACACTTGTTATGCTTGGATTGATTTAGAGCAGCCTTGGGGGTAGATGCTTCTACAAGCAGGTGCTTCCTATTCTCTCATATTCTTCCTTGGACTTGGGAAGCATACTGAAGCATGGTGCTAGGCTCTGCATCTCTGGGGGATAGATAATGGTGCATGATAATGAGGAGCTCAGATGAAGTTAGTCAAAGCTTTGTGTTTGGTGAAAAACTGGATCCTTGAGTCAAGGTGATGTTCCAGACATCCATATCTCTGCAGCGCAGGGATATGGGCCTTCTGAGACAGAGAAACTCAAAGCCTGGGAGGAATTAATGTATAAATTCTAAACAGGTGTAATCTAATCAGAAGAGTGCCTCCATGCTGTTTATTTTGCTGCTAAATTCGATTTTGTCTCCACAGTCCTTGCATTTCAGATTGTTGCTCCACCATAGGGGTGAAAAAGGAAAAGGTGTATTTGAAGATGCTGTCTAGGGGGAGCTGGAAATTTTGGGAAGGAAACAACTGCCAGGGTTAGAGTGGTCACAGATATCTTGAAGCCAGGTGGGGACTTGTAGGCTGTGCAGACATGGAAAGCATGGTAGCCAGCCCTCTGGGCCAAAATGATCTATGAAGACAGAGTTAAGCAGTGCTGAAATTTAAGCAATCTTTGGCTGATTCCAGTCAGAAGCCATGGGAGTCCTCTGCTTTGCATATGGCCGCATGTGTGTCCAGGAAGGGGTGAGGTGTGAATGGCATCTGTGAGTCTGCTTTATTCTCCCACATGCCTATGAATATGAGGAGTTTCTGACTGACTGCAACAAAACTCTCTGGCCTCTGCCTCCAGACCATGTTTGGTGAATTGTAAGATGGCTGTGTCAGATAAGGGGCAAAAGTCCTAGTGCTGTGTTGCAAATGATAAAGTGACCGCAGAGGACAGCATGAGGGAGGAAGCCAGCTGAGTGAACACAGTGGCCAGAATGTGAGCTGCGCTGCTAACCAAAGACATCATTGAGAAGAATGGTACAGCCTCACATAGCCTGATGTTTTAGGCTGGCTACAGAATTATGAAGGCTACTTTTTTGTTTGTTTGTTTTGTGTTCAATTCATGCTGAGTTGGTTCTTTTTCATCTCCATGAAGTTCAGTACCTTTTTGAGGCAATCATTTACTGCAACATAGTAAGGAGTAACTTGGTGACAGAGCCTTCACTGGAAATCATAAGGGACTGTTGAGAGATTTGTGTCTGTGTGCATGTACTGTGTGTTGCATGTGGATAATAGTGCCCTCTCCTGGACTGACTGTCAGGTGTAGAAGAGCTCCTGTGGCCCCTTGGAAGAACTGTAGCTTGGCAGATGAAGTCTGTTTTACCTACAAGAATAGCATCCCCTCTTAACCTTGATTTCCTATCCAGTTCTTGGAAAATTTTACAATAGCCAGGTCAGATGAGGGGACAGGTCACTGCTCTCCGAAGATGCAATGCCCTGTGGACTCTGAGCAATTGTGATTCCTCTAAGTCAGGTGTTGCCTATGGGAGTAGAGTGGGGAATCACTCCTCAGAGCTGCTGCTGGTTCCACCGGGGCCACTGACCAACAGGTGTGCAGGGCAGTGACCAAATAGATCAGGGTGTGAGGGCCATAGTGCTGGTATTTGTTCCAAGGCCTGTCCAACAGAAGGAGGAGAACAGCACAGTCTAGAGAACAGACAGTCAAGCTGACATTTTTCCCTGGCCATTGAACATGCTCTTCATTAAAACAAAAAGTTTTATGTAATGTAGAACTGGAGGACAGAGTGAGATATACATGGAGCCTAGAGGGATTTGGGGAGGGTAAATGCCCACTCTGAGCTGGGAATGGAGCATGTCACTTAACAACCTGGACATCTTCCTTCTCATGCTTGGAGGAAACAGAGAGATAGCGAGCACAGATCTGAAGAGTTTGAGAATGCAAGATTTAGGAGTGAAAGGATAAAGGAGATAGGAGAGGCACTTGGAGGGGCACAGACTCACATATGTACTTGAGACAAGAGATGGATTAACGTCAGCGGTGTTGTGCTATGTTGGTGGACTTATGTTCCTGCCACAGTTTTTGCGAGACTACATTAGGGTGCAGAATTGCTGCCTTCCTGATTCCCAAGTATCAAAAAAGAATCTGTGCCCTCCCTTCCCATGTCAAAGTCTATAGGATAGGGACTGTCTCAATATGGTTATATGGTACCTCTCACAGTGGGATTGTCAAGCTGGTCAGGGACTGGTAGCTAATACACATCTTGCAAGGAAGAAGGAATAGCGTTGAAAGCAAGTCCAAGGAGCTACTCTGGTGTATCTTTCTAAAAAAGGCAGAAGTAAGCAGGGGCTCAGACAATGATGCTGTGGAAAATGGATCAAAAGCCTCATCACTTTTTAAATAAGAAACACTTAAAAAAAGAAAAGCATTCAGCTCCAGCTCTCTGTATAAATCGCCAGAAAGGGCATCATTAAGAATTCATTGCAGCTCCTGCACCCAATTTTCCAGCCCAATGCCTTGTCCTGCTTGTCTTGCTCCAGCTCCAAAGACAGGGGAGGTGCTGCCATGAGTACTGTGGGATGAACGGTGGCTGAATAGCAAGATAGAGCTTGAATAAAAGTGGGGGGGAGGCTGAGCACTTCTGGTGTGAAATGGCTGAAGCAGGGAGAAGCCACAGTCAGACAGGGAGCATAGCCTTGTCCACAGATTTGTGAGCAGGTATGCAGAAACCTGTCCTAGGTGTCAGCTGTCACCTCCTCTCACAGGCATGGGCATTTCCTTACTCTGCTCTTTCCCTGACTGAATGTCTGTAGTTCAATCAGAGATGACGATATAGATGTGTGTGGGGATTCCTAATCACTGAGCAGGATATGTGCACTGTCAGGCCCAGGTCCTGAGCTGCAAGACAGTGATGCATCTGCCTGACGAAAATGGCCAAGCCAAGCCAAACTGTTTTCTGGGGCTGATTCATGAGGGAAAAAAGGGGCTGGACATAGCAGGTTAAGGTTGCAAAGGCTGAAGTGGCTTTAACTATTGTGTAGGAAGACCTTCATTCAAAGCAGAGCTGCCACTTATTTCCTCGCAGGCATTGGGCCAGTAGACAGTTGGGATTCTAGTTTCTCACTTCTCATAGGGTAGGGAGAGAGCTGTTGCCTCACTTTCCCTCCAATACATTTGCTCCATCTCTCCTACTACTACCATCCATCAGACCTCCTGCCTGTGATATCCATTTCTCTGCTCTCTGCTTCTCAAGTGGCAGATAGGGAGATAATTGGTATTTTTGACACTGTCTGTTGAGCACTTCATGGCAAGAGCTGCCAGGAGGATGAGGCTGTGAATTAGCTAATTAGGGCTAATTAGAGGCTTTCCAGGGCTATGTTGCCATACTACACAAGAACTGTGCCCTCCTTTCAGGGCCATTGCAGGGAATGATGTCATTCTTGCAGAGGGGAAGAATAAAGAGGTGGCACTGGCATTGCTGTGGTGGTCAGGCTTCCTCCTTAGCAGGGTAGGAGGTTCAGAGATGGAGCATACTTCTTGGGAGAGTAAGGAGTAAAACTTGGCATAGATTGGAGTGGGACATCTAGGGGACATTGTCACGGGGAAAATGCACCTGAAGGGAGAAGTCCAGTTTTCAACATCCACAGATGGAAGTCCTGCCTTTATTGGAGGAACACCAGCAGAACTTCTAAAACCCAGCAGGCAAGAAGAGAGCCCATGGGGGCAGCTCAGCCAAATGGTGCCCAAGATTAATGACTACATGGTAAAGGTGGAAGCTGTCTTTCTTCCAGTGGATCTGGGGTCTGCTGTGATTTGACCTGGAGCAGCTGTAGGGTGGAAGGTTCCTCACTGATACCCACTTCTCCTCCCAGCTTCAGGGAACTGAGCTGAAAAACAGAACTTGACTGGACAACATCCATGGAAACACAGAATCAAACAACTTCCACAAAGCACTGAATGGCACTCAGCCACCCGGAACTGCCAGGTGGCAACTCTGTTCTGGCTTGCATAGCCTGCTGCCATGAGAAGGGGCCATTTTCTAAGAAGTCTGGGAAGTCTGACTAAGTGTATAGCAGCAGAGGGCCCCAATCTAATGTTGGACTCTAACAGCAAAAAGAACTCTGCCACCACCAGCAAAAAAAAAAAAAAAAAACATAAAAGATATAAGCTCCTTGTTCAGAAAGAGCAAGGCAAAACTTGAAAGAGCAAAAATTCATCATAGTGCATTAACTGAAGTCCTGCTAAGATGCTCAACTAACTACAACATATCTAGGCTGAAGTGGGGTAGATTCTGGGATGCAGTTGTAATACAGTCAATATATGAAACTAGCGTAAGATGTCATACACATACACACACACACATAAAGAGCTCCTCTCCACTCAGCTTTGTCCTAGTCTGAGTCAGGAAAATAAACAAACAAACAAACAAAAAAACAACTTAGGGCAATAAATGGGACATTTTTGACACCAAACCTTGCTCTCAAATTAAGCAAGATTGGAGGTAAAGTGAAGAATTTCTAAAACCAGACTCCAAAGTTTCCTAGTAAATAAGATCTCAGGTGAAGACCAAGGTTTCCTAGTCTGGCAGTGATAGATACAAGACATCTGAGTAAAAGAAAAATGCTTCATGATCTATCTGAACTGGCTATTCTGCAGCAGGATTTTCACCTATTTCACTGCAACACTGCAAGAGTTTCTGTTGTTATCTCTCAAGCTGAAAAGAGAACGGGGAGATGAGTTTCCCAGTGCTTGAGATGGGTCTTCATGTGGTGGTGATCAGGCAGTATTGCATCTTGTAACAGAAGTGGGGCTTCATACAGAAAGGAGACTGAGGAAGAAGGAAGGGCAGAGTAATAACAGTGAAGTTAACCTTTAGCCTTTGTGGGTTTCCCTCACCAGGATATCATAGCCTCAGCTGAGTTATATGGTCTGGGACAGAGAGTGCCCAAGCAATGCAGAGGCTGTGGCAGTGCTGCCAACTTAGCAGTGGCTGTGATGTTCTGAAGTCAGATCCTACCACGATCATGCTCCGTAACTGCAGTAGGTCTCCCTTTGTGTGTGATGGGGAGCATGTGCTCTTCATAAAAACAAACAAACAAACAAAAACAGGCTTGCAGGGGAAGGGTTCATCTCTATGGGACAGCTCCTTCTCTTAGATACTGAAATTCCTGAGATAGTCCAAATCCTGGAGTCTGTTACCAGAAATATTCCTTGAAGGAAGCCATTGGTGTCTCACCACAGAGGCAGTCAGATGAGGAAGCCCTCAAAGTCACACTTCCTTTGCCAGGACATTGCAGCTTCTGGTGAGAACAAAGCCCAGTGGAAAATGGCACGTGTTTTCTGGTCTCTGCATGACGAGATACCAGATGGCCACCATGCAGGTGAGGCAAATGGAACATGAGCTTTCTTCCAAAACCAAGGAAATATCCTGGGAAAAAGAAGTGATCAGCTTGAACTTGATCTGTGCTAGGTATGCTGATAACCTTGTCTGCAGTCAACTTCACATCGCCTCTTGAGTAGATGGTAGCTCTGTGCTACTCATCTATGGGGCAGTGTTGAGTCTCTCTGAAAATGCCTCCAAGTGAGTTAACTGTCTATAGCTCACAAAAATGGGGCATAAAATGCACCCAAATGTCATCTGTATCTGCAGCTGTATATCTATCAGAACGTTATCTAGATAATACTTTTCGCATTATGGAAGTTGTAAGCCTATACGAAGCCAAGGGAAAGTTCATGTCATTTGGAAGGTATAAAAAGAAACTGAAATTCCTCTGTGTCCTTAGAAACATGCTGCTCTAAGATGTGTAATGCTGCTGCGAGGAATCCATGTATTCTGATTCCTGCCAACTTGGAACAATGTTTTTTTGGTCAGACAGAGTTTATAAAGAGAGATAAATGTCTTTTTCTTGGATGAGCCAAATTAACTGGAAAAAAAATGGACAACTTCTACTTTGAACCTGGTGAATTTATTTCAACCAGACCTGTCCATGTGCCTGAAATCCTGTCCATTTTTATTCTGACTGTATCACAACTGACCCTTCTCTATGAACCTTGCCACTTTCACAGTCGTCAGACACAGACTTAGAATAGCACTACTGTTAAAATATGAATTCCTATTTTTACAAAGAACTAGCTGTAAATACAAGCACATACTCCAATTTGATTGTTGAGTTGGGAACAAAGGGAAATAGAATATTTAGGAATTGTTTTGATGATTAATTTGCATACTGCTACTGCCTGTTATAATCCAAACCTGTAATAATGAGGAAGAGGATCAGCTTTCCTCCAAATCTGAGCCGTATTTCAACATTTAGCCTTTCAGAGCAGATCCAAGATGCATTCCCAATGCTATAACCAAAAAACCCCAACCCTTACTTTGCTATTGTATAGCTTATTTTCACATCAAGCTTACCTGGCAAGGAGGTAGATTCAAGTGAACCTGACATATGGTGGGAACATTGCTTTCTGATAGGTTGTGCAGCCAAAGAAAGCAGTGTCTAAAGCAAAACCCACATCTGGAAAATCCTTGATACTGAGACATGTTTTGCGCTAAGCTGTAAGAGTCAAAGAATTTTTCTCAGGTTCCTGTGACAAGGGAGGGACCTCTCAGAATTACCTATATTGTCACCATCCTGCCAAATCAGAAAGGGAGGGAACAGAACAAAGAAACCACAGGAAAGCAAATGGTACCGACTGGCAGAATATAGGATACGATGAACACAAGATAGAGTCTTATTCCCTGAAACTCCCACAAGTGCCAGGAAGAGAAAGACAAGGAAGAAAAAGAGCAGTATGTGGCAGAGAGACCAAGGGAGAGAGACACTTCATGTGAAACAGACACTGTGTGAAGGAGAGGGAGCCTGTGAGAGATACATATCCTTTATCTTTTTTGTTTGTCTCAAAGAGAGCTTGTGCATATGAGACAGACCATGTGAGAGAGCTCAAGACAGCGACAGTGTTGGTGTGAAATGGAGCAGGAAAGGCAGACAGAAGGCAAGTGGTGAGCTGAATTGGAGCTTGCTGCATCCCTTCTCTGCTTGGAAGGCTACTGTGAGGCTTTGGAGTTTTGGAGCTGATGTGGATTGTCACGTTTCAGGTGGTAACGGGGAGTCCCAAGAGTTGTGTTCTCACCCTTCTACCCTGAGTCAATGGAGTGCTACAGCAGCCTCCTGTCCACCAATATGGCTTCCCTGTTTCGCTGCTTGTCCTCTATCTCCACCAAGTCCACACCACCACCTGGATAGGCCATGTCCTGCAGCTGGGCATCGTTTCTCACCACAGATTCTCAGTATTAGGGAGATGGGAACATCATGTCCCTTCCCCGAATTACCCCTCTCGATGCCTCTGCAGAGGGGATCACCTGCCATTAATTAGGCCTATCATATTTTCCCAAGACAAGCTGCACTGCAGACAGTGCTGGATCTGGGAATTATGTGCATGGTGCTCAGGATGCTGAAGGTCAGCCTTTCTTTGCTAAATTCAGATATCTGTTCCACACAAGCTTAGGAAATGTCTTCTATTTTCTATGGCTAGCAGAAAAAGCTCCTGTCATGTGAGACATCCCAGGCCCTTTGTTAGAAGAGCAGGAAGAAAGCAGAGGAGGATGGTGAGATGGAAAGAAGGAAGTATTGGTCCTCATGCCTCTGAATGTAGGGACTGTTTCCCTTGGAATACTCAATGGTACTCTATGGGAAAAGATTGGAGATAAATCTGTGGGGTGTATTAGTGGCATGCTGACAGCTGCATTCACCTTCCCAGCCCAGTGCTTCCCTCATTATGTTTGAAGCAAGGATAGAAGTTTCCAAGAACCTGGAAGGAATAAAACTGATAGACAGAGGTCATGTCTGGGGCACTGCGCAGATCCCTTTCTCCACTGGGAGAAAGTCCATGGAGGGTTAGGGATTCAATCCTGGTGCTAGGAGACTAGCTAATTTTGGACAGTACTCGGAGATGGACCCTTTCTAAGTCCTGCAAGACTAAGGGAAACCTAAGCACTCATGCACTGTAAAATGCACGTTAGCTCTCTGCCAGCTGGAGGGACAGCAGAACAAATCAGGTGCTAGGAAAAGCCCTCTGCTGTCCTCCAAAGACAGGAAAAGCTAGAGGAATGGCATCTGCATCCCAAGAATATGCTCAAGATGGGGGGATGGCATAAATTCTGCAGACTCTCAGCAAACTAAAGGGTGAGATTTTGGTCTCCAGGGCCATTTTTGGTGCTCAGGAATGGTAAATACTACATAGGATCGATTAGGTACACATAATCTTCTGGAGAATTTGAAGCCAAGTGGGTGACCTTGCACTGAACACCAGTGTTTGGGCATCTGACTCACTCCTTGACTGACATCATCTGTGCAAGCCCTTAAAACCAGGGAAGACATCAGCACTGCAGAGTTTCAGAGGCACCATGTGACATCATCTGGCTGAGCTCTTCAAAGCTTGAGTGATGTCATCACTGCAAAGTCCTGGTGCAGAGCTGATGAGCCTGTTCTTTCCTGGGGACAGAACAGTTCTTTCCAACATCTTTAGCTGGTCACATATACTTAGCACTACACAGCAATAACACAAGGCGAGTGACTTTCAGTGCTCCTCACAGAGATTCTGAGAGTCCTAGGAGCACTGTTATTTATTTTGATTATTATTATTGTGTTTTTCACTGCTTGCTGAGAACACAATTTTTGATCTGTGTCTTTGAGATGGTGATGACATATGCAGTGACACTGGTCTGCATTAGTGCATCACCTGCATTGCCCAAATGCAGCTCTTCTGAGGGTGCTTTGTTTCTGTGATGTGTCCCTGGCTCATGAGCAATTTCAGTTCATAATCCAGTTCTTGGGCTTTAAGTCCTTCACACTTGCTTTAGAAAAACAGGATGTGGTCAGGTGTGGTGGCCCTAAGGATGACTGCAAAGACAGACCATAGGCATGAGCTTTCTTGGGAAGAGAAAGACAATATCAAACTTTCAAATTACACCAAGAGGCTGGGAGCAGCAGCTTAAGAAAAGGCAATGATATCACTCATGTGAGCCTCTAAAGACACCAAATGATGTCATCAACTTGGGAAGCAGTCAAATGCAAGGTCAGTTGCAGAGGCTAAAGACTGGTGGACCACTTGAATACAGTACAATGCCCAACTGACCACTCCTAATAAGTAGGATGTCCCTGCAGGCATTAATGAGCACTTGTGATAACTAAATCAGAGCTAGCTGATGAATTTGAGTGCATTCCCATTTTACTGCCGGGCAAGCATCTGAATGCAGTTACCAGCAAGAGTCCCTCAGGAGAGAGGCATGGTTATCTACATAAATGCTTGATTTTAAACCTCATGAAAATCAGTGATCTATGTTGAATCCATGTGGCTGTGGCTCAGACCCAGAAAGACACATGTCCCTGGGGTTATACCTCTTCCATTCAAACATGCATGTTGCATGCATGCATGCAGAGCAATCCTTCCTTATTGCATCTCCCAGGAAAGGGAATAATTTCCCTACCTGTCACGCTGGGCTGCTAGATAATTCAAATGAGCTGAGGTCTTGATAAACCTCTAGGTATATGCACACATGCTACTGGAGTGAATTTATATCCACATCCTATGAACAAAAAGCAAGATCTCTGCATTCAGCTCTGCAGCAGGTCAAGGGAGGTGATCCTGCCCCTCTACTCAGCCCTGGTGAGGCCACATCTGGAGTATTGTGTCCAGTTCTGGGCCCCACAGTATAAGAGGGATGTGGAGCTGCTGGAGAGAGTCCAGCGCAGGGCTACAAGGATGATCAGGGGCCTGGAACATCTGCCCTATGAGGAGAGGCGGAGGGAGCTGGGCCTGTTCAGCCTGGAGAAGAGAAGGCTAGTGAGGGTGACAGAGCACTGGAACAGGCTGCCCAGAGAGGTTGTGGAGTCTCCTTCTCTGGAGATCTTCAAAACCCGTTTGGACACAGTCCTGTGCCACGTGCTTTAGGTGACCCTGTGTGTGCAGGGGGGTTGGACTAGATGATCTCTAGAGGTCCCTTCCAACCCTAAGCATTCTATGATTCTATGATTCTCTATGTGCGCATGAGGAGGAGAGGTGTTACTCTCACACCAGTCCATGCTCACCTTGGGCAGCCAGCCCAGCACTGCCTGAGTGAACAGCATTGGGGTGCTTGTTGCAGTAACCTGTCTTCACAGTAGCTCCCTCTCCTCAGAGCCTAGTTGCGAGTCATGCCTTGAATGTTCCCATTGAGCACTTGCTCTCTGGCACTGTGCTGCACCGCATCTCCCTCTGTCCAGTGCCTCCTCCTTGGTCACATTTCCCATGCCCGTGACCTCCATCAGTATGACCTGTCCATCCCCATCAGCTGCTGAGAACAGAGACAATGAACAGACAGGCATGAGAGATCCCTGATGGGAGGGAGAGGCTAGTCCCTTTAAAACTGTTCTAATGAGATTTTCCTTGGGGCCTCTGTCAGCTCTGCCTTTCTTTACAGGCTACTTTGACAGACGGATGTCAGTCCAGGGAGAGCTGTTTGATGTTCCTCATCTTAATGAAACTGATCCTTGGGCAGGCACCGTTTCCTCTGCCCCTAGATGCCTGGATCTAGCAGTTTGAGGCTACTCAGTGCTTCGTCATACTGGCTCCTAATTACTGACTGACTTCCACTGCCACAGAAGTCAACAGGGAAAAAATCCCTCTGGCTTTAGTGAAGCAGGAGGTGGAGGATGGGTAAGTCAGTGTAAAGAGAAATGGCAAGGGCCCAGGTGAGTTCCTTCACATCCTCTCTGAATAGTATCGTCACCTTGTTTTCCCTCTTCCCTCTGCTTAGCCAAAGACCAGGATGGATGTGCAGGCAGCTCTGTGTCATCTTGCTAGCTGCTGCTGACCCATCATGCACACACACTGCTGTGGGCAAGAGGGAGAGAGAGCAAAGTTTTTCAGACTCCTTACCTCTGATTTGGGGCTAGCTAAGTGCTGGAGAGACAAGAAAGTACAGGAAAAATATACAGACAGGGTGGATGAGGTAGTGAAAGAGGACAAGAGCAGATGAGGAGAGAACTAAGTGTAAGGACTAAATGTAATAAATCCTCTTTATGCTCCAGGATGGAGGTTTAAAAACCCTTGAGCAGCACTGCCACATTGATATTCATAGAATACTTAAGGTTGGAAGGGACCTCTAGAGATCATCTAGTCCAACCCCCCTGCACACACAGGGTCACCTAGAGCACGTGGCACAGGACTGCGTCCAAGCGGGTTTTGAAGATCTCCAGAGAAGGAGACTCCACAACCTCTCTGGGCAGCCTGTTCCAGTGCTCCGTCACCCTCACTGCTATTTCTCCGGATCCTGTAAGCAGTACATGTTGTAGTTTGGTAATTAGTAATGTAAGCAGGTTTAGATGAATCAAGTATGGCCTTCATTAGCAAATATGAGGAAAACTAGATGACCTAAGATATACAGGACACCAGAACGGATCCCAACTTCTGTTGAATGTTGGGCTTTGCATGGCAAAAGCAGCAGCACATGGTGATAATGGCAGGTGTCATCATTGGCAGCTCCTATCTCCTCATTTGGATGCATCTGATAACGCACTAGAGGCAAAAGTACTGCAGGATAAGGAGATTTGCATTAGAGAATCCTTGTTCCAGGCTTATGGGCACAAACTGCCTTGAATTGTTCTGAGTAAAGTTGTGGCTGAAGTTCAGGCTTCTGTATAATGTTTTCCATTAAGAAGACAAATGAATGATGGATTTGGGAAGTTCTCTGGGGATACCACATGTTTTCCAAGGAGATACAAAGCTATTCTCTACTAAGTCAAACATTAGGAGGTAATTTCTTTCCTCAGAGCTCCAAAACCATATTAGTTAATGTACTATCCAAAGAACTTTCTTCAGGCTATTTTCAGTGCTTCTTGACTTGCTGTCTGTCATGTCTTCCTTTTATTGGACTACAATTTCAGTGTTTGCTTTAGTCCTCTCTCATACACAGCTCTTCTCCTATATATCTCTTTGTTTTGGTATATGCCTATGTCTAGGTGATGGCTGCTATTGCTGCAGACAGGAGGTTAATTGTATCCTGGAGCTATCTTAAAGACAGACAGGAGCTAAATCCACCTGATTCAAGGACATTTTGATCAGTCTG
Organism: Tinamus guttatus; assembly: GCF_000705375.1. Next base: position 181,885 of record NW_010588314.1, on the reverse strand, counting down.
TAGCAAGGCTTTTCTAAAATCGAGTCAGATCCTGCATCCTTATCCATAAGCTAAAGCAGGCTTCACAGCAATCATTAATCATGCAGCATCTTCACTCACCCCATCACACATGGACAGTGTCTTCATGGATTCCATCCTGCCTTCCCATCAAAGGTGTGTGTGTGACTTTACAGTCCAGCACCTCTGAGCACGTGTGTGCTGGAGGCCTTTCAGGTAGTTGTTATGCCAAGGCAGCACAATGAATGAGTAGATTCCTTCCAAGACTCTTACTCCAGGGAAGTGAGAAGAAAAAAAAAGTCCTTCTGGGGGACTAGCTCCACAGCCTTTTCCTGAGCTAGCTTCTTCTTAGCCTGCTCTGAAAAATAAATCTGCAGAAGGATCAGTCTCAGGAGAGAGAGCAAGAGGAGGCAAAAGTCTCTGTCCTGTCAAGGAGTATTACTGGTACCTGACTCCTCAGTGCTGTTACAGGTCATTGTCAACTTCTCTGCAAGTCCCTGAAGTGGGCCTGGGGATGGTCCTTTTATTGTATCTCCAAGCCTCTACTTTGGAAGGCAAAGTTGCTATTCAGAGGGAATTCAACAGACTGGAGGAATGGACCAAAAGGAACTTTGTGAAGACTGACTAGAGGAAAAGAAAAATCTTGCCCCATGCAACAGTATAGTGGGGAGAGTAATTAGATAGCAACTACACAGAAAAGAACCTGAGGTCCTGGCAGATCAATTAAACATGAATAAACACAATGTTGTTGAGACAAAGGGAAAACCAATCACACACTTTGCTATGTGAACAGAAGCATAGCCAACCTGTCAAGATAAGTGATAATTTCCCTGTTTCTTCTCTGTTTGGCAGTTTTTCATTTCCATATTTTGCTTTGGGTTCTCCAGTGCAATAAAGACATTGATGTAGTAGTCTAGAGAATCCAGTGGTGGAACACCAAGATGGTCAGGAGGCTGGAGCACATGACATACAGGGAGAGATGAAGAGAACTGGATGTGTTCTGCTTGAAGAAGAGAAAGCTCAGGGGATCTCATTGTTTTCAACTATATAATGGGGAGTGAAGGCAGGGCCAGATTCCTATCAGAAGTGCACAGTGAAAGAACAAGATCAACTGTCATAAGTGTCAAGAATGAAAGTTTTGCCTGGAGCTAAGGAAAACCCTTTTCACCATGGAGACAGTCAAATAATAGAACACGAATTCAGGGTGGATGTGCAGTCTCCAACCATGGAGTTTTCAAAACCCAACTGGACAAGGCCCTGAACAAAATCACCTATATTGGAGATTAGTTTTGCTGTGAGTGGGGAATTGGACTAGAGCTCTACAGTGGATCCTTAAAACACTTTCTTTTTTCCAATGGCACCATGATTTCTCTCTGACAAACCCAGGTCTGAAGGTGTTCACTGTGCTGCCTCATGGCTCACCAAACCAAGCCAACCTTCAGGCCTCTCCTGGCTGCTCCTTACTGTCAGGATACCTCTGGTACATGCACATGTATATAATTCTTGAGAGCTCAGAGTTATCCTTTCCTCCTCTGACACCAGAAATTGAGTTTTCAAAGGAGAACATCCATTGCAGAACCTGAAGCAAATCACTAGACCCGGCAATATCCTTGGGAAGGAAGGGTAGTAGATAGTGGTGGGAGAAGACTACAAAACTACAATGTCCATAGCTGCTTTTTGGAGGAGGGGAGTGAAGTTGCAGGGAAGGAGAGATGGAAGTGGCTGTCCTTAAAGAGGCATCAAATCATGGAGCAGGGAGTTGCTGGCCCCTCTCTGGAGGGCTCTGCTTGGCTGGATAGATTATTAACTGAAATGGAGAGAAAATTGAGGAGACTCAGGGCAGAGCAGCAGATAGAGGGACAAAGGAGGACTTGACTGATGATGGAAGATTAAGCACTAAATATGTTTATTTCTGCTAAGTGATGACTAAGATGCGATGGGAAGATGTGATAACCATCTTCCCATCTGAGAAATGTGAATAACTGCATTCACCTGTATGAGGAAGCATTTGTTAGGGCTGTATCAAGGCTGGGGCATTGCTGAAGAGCCAGACTAGTGTTTACCCCTTTGTGGACTCAAGGACAGATAGAATCACTTTGCAAAGTCAAACAAGGGACCAATCCTACTGGGAGGCAAAGAAGATGGGAGTAATAGTTTTGGCTCCTATGGGAGGTGGGGTGGCAGGGAGGCTGAGGGTTTCTTCTTTGCCACAGTGTGACTCAATTTTTCACAATATTTTACCCTGTTGGGTTTGTACACTTTTCCCATTTAGTTTCTCCATCTTTGTCTCTTCACCTGCCATTCTTTCTGGGGGAACCTGTCTTCATTCTTTCTCACTTGTTCATGATCTCTTCCCTCTGTTTCATGAGACCCCCTTTTCCTTGATTTTCCCTTTTCTGGCCTATCCGTCTCCTTCTCTCAGCAGGTAGAACAGCATCTGTGATTGATTGAAGGTTCATTTTCTTTTCATTGTGTGGGTGACAGTTTCTGACTCTGATAATCACTTGTGAAAAATCAAGAGAGAAACAAACATCAACATCACCAAAGACACAGAAATGGCTATGATGTCGATGAGGAACGGTAGCAGTCAGGGTAAGTGGTGGGAGGGTGCTGAGCAGGGTGGGGAGATGTTCTTGTTTCAGTTCTCAGGATGGGAGTTTGGGAGAGAGGGATAAGAATGATGAGCAGATTTGGGACAGATGGAAAAACTTTTTCAAGGATGCAGTTTTGACTCAAGTGAGCAAAGTGGAAACTGGCTCCCAGGCTCCCAAGGAAAAACTGGGGTTTGACATTTAAGCTGTGGGGCAAAGGTGTAGTGGCAGAGATATGCAGAGATTTGTCGAACCTGCTTGATGCAGAGCATGTTTTTATCAATGTTGTTAGCTCTATACACCCACAGTGTACTTAAGCAGAGACCTAGGTGGTGGTGGTGTACCGTGTTGAAAAAAGCATTTGGATGTGTCCTACTGCATGCAGACTGTGAGACTATGGGCCTGCTGAGGTGTTGCAGTGCATGTGAAATCCATTCCACAGAGCTCTAGAAACCTCTTATCACTGGTGTGATGTGCACAGTAAGCAAGTCCAGTTTGTGTCCGAAGAATTTACCCTGGCATGTTTACCTTCCCACAAAGCACATGCCCTCTCTTTCTAAGGGAACTGCTGTATGTAGCATGATCCCTCCTTCAACCTTGCAGTAACTGAGCCAGCAGTGTTCAGGCAAAGCAGGATGCACAGCCTAGCACAAGGAAAGGGCTTTGTCTCATAGCATGGTGGTGATCACAATGGCAGTGTCATGACAATGACAAAGAGACCATCTAGACCTTCTGTCAAGGGTCTAGACCTTCCACCTTTCAGAGGTGGAAGGAGGATCCATGCTGATGGCATTCTGCAGGACCTTCAGTGGTATGGATGTACTTGTGCTTGCTTTTCTGTACATGTTGCCCATGTAGACTCACTGGAAAGCCTCAAGTTTCTCACTGGGAATAAACTGCTTCAGGCAAACACTCTTGTTTCTTCCACAGTGGCCTCCCTTTTGCTTTTAGGCTTCACGGCTTTCAAGGACAGAAGTTCACCATCTTCTTGTTCATGGGTAGAAATGGTCAGGATTGTGGTATTAGGAGATGACGATAGACCCAGATCAAAAGAAGCCACGGATCCATCCTTCTGTCTTTTTCTTCTGGACTGCCCAGTAGCTGGAGTCTCCAACCTGCGGGCTGCAATGCCATACCATCATCTGTACTCTTATTTATATTTCTATCTGAAAACACATTCTCTGATGCTCTGAAGGGAGTTTTCCTCCTGGGACACGAGAAAATAAGCAGCAGGTAAAAACAAGTAATAAGTAGTGGCAGAACTTCGAGCTAATCTGCACTGCTCCACCTTGATTTTTCCAAGTCTCTGCCATGAAATTTGGTGTACAGAGAGGTGGGAGAAGAAGGAAATATAAAGAGGGGATTGGGAGGACAAGGCATCAAGGCTAAAGGAAGTAGATGAAGGTAGATTTAATAGGGTCCAGAGATGATGGTGAGACTTTGGCTGATGGGTATGTGAAAGTGTGGCTAGACAGGGCATTCGAGTGAGGAGAAAGCAGAATGAGATGAAACCCAGACATGGACAAACCGTGAGGGGAAAAGCTGGAGAGTTAGAGGTCTGACCATCCTGCAAAGCAGACCACAGTTCTCTTGACTTAAGAGATCATGCACTTAGCTCTCCTATTTCCCCATCCTATTGACCACAGCTGCTTGATAGGTGCTGCCTGGTTCTTTTAAAGAACATGATCTTTGCTTGCACAGAAATTGGCCAGGCTTTTCCAGCCCTGCGGGATCAGACAGAGGAAGAAGTAATTACATTATTAAGGAATAATATGTGTATTAGCACCTGGGGCTCTACGGGCTGATGACATATTTGATGGGCCCCTGGACTCGAACTGAAAAATGCCAGTACCACAAAAGAGACCCTGTAAGAGACAGAGCTGGTGGTAGGGGTAGTAGGTAAAAGAGTGCTAGCTGATTGCCATAGTTACCAGAGCTGTCCAGACAGTGATTAGAGGGAAAAGGGGAAGTAGGATAGGAGGAAAGTAGAGAGAGAAGCTCAGTAAATGGCTGCATGTCATCATTCATTCTCTTCATCAGTCTACTTGTAACAGACTTAGTGGTCTCTCTCCCATTCTCCTTCACTGACAGCCTAGGCCTCAAATCATCATTCACTCAAGGAGTGGACTGGGACAATGACACTAAAGGAAAATGTTAAACAGACTGCCCTGGCTGTCTTGTTTTTATTTGCTCCTTCAGCCTTTTTCTTTTTTTTTCGTTCACTGATATGGCGTTGATCCAGCTCAGTGAGAATTTCCATTTAAATTTCAGCCTTGCCTGCAACACCGTCCCTGAGTCCCAGCAGCTCTGACGTGTGCCCACTGAACCTCTCTGATGCTCTGCTTCCCTCATCCCCTCCTTCTCTTCAGCTTCTTACCCTTTCCTCTGCCTCTTCTTCTCGCACGGTCCTCCCATTTCTCCCTATACTGCTGTCTGTCTTCTGCACCCTTAGTCAACCCATCTTTCCCTGATGTGTCTCCCCTCTCCCTGTGCTCTCAATTAGCACAGTCACCAGGTTTAGCCATGCAGCTTGTGCATCCAATTCTGCACAGCAAAAAAGATGAGGATTCTGCTTCAGAGCAAAGCTTATTATGGGTTCTCTGGCACCAGGGACTGCTTTCACAAACACACAGCCTTTGACCTTTCATCTCAGTGAACAGGTCCTAGTCCAGACTCTTAGAAGATACTGACAGGCGGACTGACCTCCTCCTGCATCTCCCTGTTCACATCTCCTCCCTAAAAGCCTATCTTGCTCAGCTACAATCTGAGACATGGGGCATTCCTTCCTATGACTGGCTGGGTAATTGGAGGAGCAGAGAACCCACTAGAAAACTCTGAGAAATGCAAATGTGCCATTTTAACCAAATTTATGTCTCCCCCAGATAAACTAGGCTATGCAGGACTATGCTCCCATGAACTCTTGAAATTCACAGGCTATGAAATAACCTGTGAAGGGCTGGTACAACAATCTGAGCATTAGATCCTGAGCATCCAGAGACTGGGGGCCAGGGGAACTTTTGAGTTTTGCACATATCTTCTATTAACAGCTTCTCTCCCAGTCCAGCTCCCATCTGTAGACAAGAGACCCATCGCTGTGGCTCACTTTCTGGATTTGTCTACTGTCCTCCAGTGGTTGCTACCTGTCCTTCCACTCCTTTGCTGAGTTCCTGTTGCATTCACTGGGGAAAGTTGCTCAGGAATTCTAATGAATATGGGAAGCAGATGTTGCCCTCATTAGAAGAAAAAAAAATAATATTCAGAAAAAGAGAGGAGAAGGAGATAGCGAAGAGAGATGAAAGCCAAATGTTCCTGTTCTTGTTGGGGAAAATGATCTTAGCTTTGAAAAGGGGTACGATCCATTCTGGTTCCCTCTTTATCAGAATTAGTGGGGAATGGAACAGGCAGGCAGAGCCTTGTAATAAAGAGGAGTGAATCAGGCTGTGCATATGAGCATGGAGTTGATTACACATAGCTGAGGGGGAAGAGGAAGCACCAACTTTGAAGGATATAGAGATACCACACATTGCAGTGTACGTGGAGCAAGTGAAGCAAGGCACTGAACATTGGGGGCCAAGTAAGGACGGATCCCAAACCTGGTGAACAACCATTAAGTCAAAAGGTATACAGTTAATGATCCGGGCTCCCAAACCTCTGTGTAAAATTCTTATGCTCTCATGCTCCAAGACTACTCTTGTGCAAGGGAACTTACACCTGCTCCTTGAAAAACCTCAACAGTCCCAAAGGTGTGACCAGCCACACAGGATTTAGCTAGTTCAGTAGCCCTTTAGTGGGATTACTTTGGCTCAGCCCTCAGTTTATGACTGTCCTGGCTGTAATCACAGTGTTCTTCCGATTCTCTTGGGTTCAGATCTGGAGGAGGAAGTTATGTTGACCCCATGATTGGGGCACTCCCAAGAAGATCATGTCTGCAAACACTGCCTGGGAAAAACTGGGAAAAATATAGTGCCCGGGAAGGGAATATGAAAAAACTGGAAATGAAGGCTAAAGGAGTAAGGTTAGCCACTGAGGAGCAGTGGCAGAGCAGGAGATTGAGGCTGGGGACAGTAGGGGAAGGAAGAGAAGAAAGAGGGGCAAAATAGCAGTGGGATTGATGCAACTCAGAGATTCCAAACTTGGTGCTGCGCAGACAGAGGTAACAGGGTAGAGTCAGGGAAGTCGCTGAGTTGTTTAATCCCAGAATGGAAATGGAACATGGATTTTCAGAGGATAGTATGATGTGCCACTGTTACCACTCAGATTACCATGGAAGAAGAAACAATGCCAAGCCAGGTTCAGGCCTTCAGAAATTAATTCACCCTGACATCAGCAAAACAAACTGAGAAGGGAGGAAGCTAAGAAGCCAATGTTAGGCTCTGACTAAGAGCAGACCACAGCAATATGACCTCCCATACTGGCCTCAGCAAGGCCAGAAGGCTTCCCTGGAATGTCTCCCATGGTCTCTACTATGCTGCCCCAGGAGTACATTCCTCTCTTGTGGAGGAGGAGAGAGGGTTATTCTTTTGGTATTTCTCTTCAGTCATTTTGGAGATGGCCTTTTCTGAGAACTCTGACTAAGACTGGCTTGGCCTTGACCTTCTCAAAAAACATGATATGCATTTGTTGGCTCAGCTGACTGCTGGGGAAGCATTACCCTTCACATATGCACGCTCTAACCTTCCCAGTCCCTTCTGTCCTTTTGTCCTTTCCTGACTGAAGAATTTCTGAGACAGGCATTGTTGCTTCTGGGTCCCCCTGAAGAAAGTCTTTAAATCAGGCAGGAACTTGGAGAAGACTTACTTTCTGATTAAAGAAAAGAGGCTGCATTAGTGAGGGAGCAGAGTGTGAAAGAGAGAAGGCAGAATCTCCCTTTCACTGCTTTAGATAGATTGTCACCTCTTTTGGTGCCATTCAGCAGCTTAACCCCATAGAATTCTATTGTTTCAAGTGACTACAGCACTGAAAAGTCTGACAGGCATAAGATTTATGTGGTGGTGGGCGACAAAGTTGCTTTCTCTGCCAAGACAGACATTCTACTGTTTTTCTTTCTTCCTGGATTTCATGGAGCTAAAATGTTGGGTCCTCACTGGCCCTTCCAACTGTCTGGCGATATAGGAGAAGGGCAGCAACATTCCTGGACTGAAGGAAAAGACGGAGGCTGCAAAGAAGAATCAGTGTGGGGAATGCAGGAGATAGAAAGATTCAAAGTAGACTCAGTCTGGTTTTAAAAAATAATCCAGATTATTATCTTTCATGTTTACTTTCAGGCCATCCTCCCTGCTGTCTAGCCACAGGGATGGGCTTTATGCTGAGACGTCCCTTTGGATCTCCATAGTAGGCTCATTGCTATTACTGTTTCCCTTCTTATTTGCAGCATAAGACTCAGCAGTGATGTCAGGAACCTTAAGGGAAGCAGAGACTAAACAGCTTTCTGTGGTAACTGCCAACCACCCTGACTCTGGGCTTCTAGTGTGGCAATGCAGAGCATTGTGAGGGATGCAGAACAGTGTGGCAACAGTAAGGTATAGCTTTAGTCCTTTCTCAGATTTATCTGTTAAAAGATACCCAATGGGACTATCCCTAGAAGGTCTTGTGTTGGTAATATCCTGATTGAGTGCTCAGTGTCACAGACTTGTGACATTTGGGAAAAGGTAAGAAGGAGGTGGTTGAGGGAGGAGGAATGAAGGACAGAATGGAAAAGGAGGCACTGGATAGGAAACATGCATGAGAGGAGTGTCTATCAGTAGCTCATGAACTAGGAAGTGCAGCTCTCGAGTGCTTTGCTTTCCTGATGCTCCTCTGCTTGATGCACTCTGTGCCTGCCCCCTTAGACTCCCATTTCATCAGATGCAGCAGTGGCCCTGCTAGCCTCACACTAGGTAACCAGTGTGCAGTGAAAACAAGGAAAGGGAAAGCCCCCAACTACCCCTGGCAGAGGGGCTGTCACAGTGGATCGGCTTCCAGCCCCTTGCCAGCTACCCCCAGCACTGGCTGTCCATGCGAGTTACGAGCCTTCTCCTGAGCTGCTGAGAACAGCCGCAGCCAGCCTGTATCACTCACAGCATCCCTGAGCACAGAGCTGCTGTCCGGACATTGTACGCCCTGCAGCTCCATGGGCACTCAGCTGGTACAAAAGGGAAGCAGTGCATGTTTGCCCACACACGCACTTAGCTGCATGGCTATGCAACGACAGCCTGGCCCAGCACCTTGCAGGCACAGATCCAAGCTGCCACTCAGACTCCCACAGACTCTTACTGAGCAACTGGGTGCACCAAATGTGTGTGCATAGTCACATATACTCACACACACACACATGCAGAGCCTGAGCACAAGGGCACTGAACGATCAGTTCATATAGGCCCACATGGCATGGAGGCACAAAACTGTGTGCATGCCCCCACACCGAATAGGCATGCATAGGCATATAATGGAGTGTCTTCCCCAGCCCTCTCATTTAGAAGCTGTACATATAGCTCGTTCTTTGATGTCTAATGCTGCCTTACCCCTTCCCCATCATGATTTTGTTGCCTAGTTGCTCAGCTATATAAAACATGCCAGTTTGGCCCTTTTCATGTGAAAATCTCCTATCACCCATGAATGCTCCCCTTTCTCTTCTTTCCTATCTCCCATCATCCCTCATAGGGCCTGGATGCCATTCTTTGCCCTGAAATGTTATCAACATTACAAGAAGAACTGTTACTTCTCACCAATCAGGTGAAAAACAAAAAGCTGCTGCAATTTTTTAGGAAAAGTCAGGTGGAGGCAGCACCTGTAAGGTGATAGATGATGCCTTTTTCTCCTGTCTTCTTTCCCCTGCCCCTTCTTCCCTTGACATAGCTCTTCCACTTGTCTCTCTCCTCTTGTTCCTCTTGGTCTCTGTGCCTCCTTGCTTATGTCCTGTTGTGACACTATCTGCCATGAACAGCATCTCTGCACGTTAATTAGGTCCTGCTCAGCTCTGTGGTTGGATGCTAATGTCAATTAGAGCTTAGCTCTGGCCTCCCCCTCCTCTGCAAATATGCATAGCTTGTACCATTGCTGGAAAGGATTAGCTGATATGGAGAAACAGCCCCTGCATTGTCAGTGTTTTGGGTGAAAGAAGCAGCAGGAAAATTGAGAGGAGGGTCAATCCCCTTCTGGAAATATGACTAGAGATGCTGGAACTGTAAAGAGTGAGAGGGGACCCTAAGCATGTCAGCTGAAAGACTGAGAAGCTGATGGACAGAAAAGTTCCCCTGTATGGATACAAAAAGCTGAAATTTGCTTGGACTTTTTCATAACACACAAAATGGAGCTGCTTTTCTACCTTTCTTCTAGCTGTCTTGGCACCAGGGCTAAACCTATATGTTACTGTGCAGTTTTATTGCCTGTAGTTGTCCTGACATCTCATGGCAGTGTATGGCAGAGCTGGCAGTGACTCACATTGGGCTGTGGTCTCCCCTCCACGCAGACATCCAAGGATGGCTGCAACCAAAGGAAAGAGCTACCACTGTGCCTGGTGCAAGGACAGTCATGCCAGGGCAAAGGCAGTGCCTCTCTCCATTGCTGACCAAAGTTGCAGATTGGTCCAACAGCCACTCACAATCACAGCCTGCCTGGCCCTGAGTGATGGTCCTTGCTCACAGGGGAGGCAGTCTATGAGGAAAAATTTCAGCTCTCCCTCTCCTGTCAGTTCCCCTCGCCTGCCGTGTTTTGACCCAGATACATTATCGTATAACGAATCTGTAACTCCCTGGGACTTCACAGTTGTTGCTATGCCACATAGCACAACTGCTCACAATTTCATGGTGGTGGCAAGGCTGGCACTCCCACCCTGGCAGAGTGTCTAGGCTAAATTTCAGCTGCAGAACCACAGGACACCACTTAGCTGTGGTCTCTGCTCTCCACCCTTGTATTGAGCCCATCTGTGAGACTATGCAAGTGGGTAGGGAGCTATGGTGTGCTACAGCCAAGTCTCCCTGGCTGTGCAGGTGCATGATGAAGACACCAGGACGTGCTGCAACTTGAATTTGCAGCACGGTCTAGATGCAGCTTTTGAAGAAGGACAGTTGGGTCTCACAGAGGAGGTAACCTGGGACACTCGACAGAGATTGGCAATAAACAAACACAGTCTATCTGTGGTGTGTTCAACTTACAGGACAAAACCTAGGAAATCCTATCTTGTTTCCTTTGTGCTCTTTGGTTCCCCTGATCTCCCAGAAAAGATCTATTTCTCGTTCCAGTCCTTCCTTCCCTTTCTCTCATAGCTTCCTGTCTCATCATACGGTCTGCCTGACTGGGCCATGTTTTGTCACAAAGAAATTTGTGCTTTGACACCCTCCCCTCCGTCACTGTCCTGGCCTGGCTGAACAACCTGGCTGGAGGCTGAACAAACCAACCTCCAGACCACATGCTCACTTCCTTTGTATGAAATATTGACACAACCCTTTGCCTTTCCACTCCTGTTTGCTCCCTGTCGTCCCTACCCATCTCCCTGCTTCTCCTCACACTAGCTGCATTGTCAATTGCCTTTTCATGTAACTGTTTTTTTTCAAAAATTCTTTTTCATCTTGCAGAAGCTTTTATTTTTTATGTTTTATTTTCTTTCTGAGAAGGGAAGCAGGGAGAGATAGCGTGAGGGGAGGGTGCTACCACATCTACTGCTAGAAATACAAAAGCTGCTTGTGCACTTCCTAGCTTTTAATTGGCTGTATTCAGGCACTTTCGGCCTGTCCTCAGAGATGAAACAGAAATGTGCATTTCCCTCACTGAAAACAAAAAAACATTGCAAGGAAAGAGATGCCCATTTGGAGGGGGAAGGCAGTGTCTGACCCAATTTGCCCAGAAGGCATAGAGCAACCCCATCCTAACTCAGCTCCTCTCTGCTCCTACCACACTGGAGCCAGCTGTTTGTCTTCCTGGGGCTTCCTCCCCTCCCACGCCATGCATACAGTGAGTTTTCCCAGGAGGAGGCATCGTTATGTGTCAACGTGAGAATGAACATATGAACTGTTAATTGGCTTGCTTGCATAAACAGCCTGGTTTGAACCAGCAGGGAAGTCTGAACCCTGCATCTTGAACCTGCAATGTTCTGTTTTGATACAGGTGTGGGGAAGTGGGTCTATAAGGCCCTAACCCACATACATCACTAGAGGGAGTCAATGCCTTCTCTTGCTTTTGGGGATGCACTTATCATGAGCCTGGAGCTTTTGGAATGGAGGATGATAAGACAGGAATGCTGAGTTGATAATGCATGGCAGGCAGAAGAAATACCCTCCTTCCTCCACCTTGCTGCCTTACAGCGGGCAGATAACTCCTGAGGGTTAACATCTCAGGAGGTGTTTGGCAGAGAACCTGAGTAGAGACCCCTTTAATGATTAATCTGGGTGCTGGGGAATAAATACAGTTCCTACCTAGCTGTGATGCAGGGCATCAAAAGCATGTGACATCTTCCTTGCTACCTGTGGCACATTTTCTCTCAGTCATATGAATCTCCCTTTAACTGCCAGCCCAGCTCTTGGGCAGGAATTCATCACAGGGGAGAGGCAGCTGCAACTGACTCCCACTTCCTCAAACCTTCCTATTAACAGAACAAGCTACCATTAGCGATACAGTGTCTACAGCCACACCGTTAGCAGCATCCCATACAATAAGCAGTTTTCTCAAGCCTTTAGCAAATGCTCTTCAGGGGTGTGACTCCAGCACAAGACAGAAGTCAGAGTGCTTTTTTGGCTTAGCTGCATGTCTGAGGCAGAAAAAAAAAGGCCATTGTGAAGTGTGGAGAGTGTCAGCCAGCTGGGGACACAAAACAGGCAAGCTGTGGGGTATTGTTTACAAGGGAGCATGAAATTAACCTGTAAGGCAAGAGGACTGGAAGCTGTAGCAAATGGGGAAACGGGGGATGCTGGGAGAGAGTGCCACAAGAAGAGTTAGTCGAGATCTGTGAAAAAAAAAAAAGGTGCAAAAAGCAGGTGGGACTTCACACTTCATGGGAATAAGACTAGGGTGTTTATATCAGCCCATCTTGCCTGGATTTTATTCCGGCAGTGAATGCATTCTGAAAACAAACAACATCGAGGAAGAAACTTGTATCAGCGAATGACTGTTTTTTTGCTTGCTACGCCATCTGTTCTGCTCCAGCAGCTCACTGAGGACTCTGCTGTCGTTCTATGTCTGCATCCTGTGTGTGTGCGTGGGTGGCTGGCGCTGGCTGGCATGGGAGGAGGGCGGACTGGAGTGGAGGAGAAGATGTGTGTATACTAGGGAAGCCAGTTGCTTTGAGCAAATTTACTTGAGCGGGAGGAGGAAAGTGGGCTGTGATAATGTATGCACACATATGTGTTGGAGGGCAAGGCTGGCAGTGGCTGGGCTGTGCTTTTCTCTTTTTTGAAGGGTATGTGTGTATGTGTTGGAAGCTCGGATAACAGGCACAAGGTGGGATTTGCATTGAAACAAAGGGCCACATCTGCACAGTTGTTAAGATACAGGGCAATGTATGTGTGCAGGGCTGGCCAGTGAATATGCATATATTACACACCTACCAGCAGGTAAGCGTAAAGGTATGTGTCTTTGTGTGTGTCAGGGAGGTGTGGAGATGCTCGTGGGGAATGTATGTAGGTAGTCAACCCCTTCCAATCCCTACCCCCACTCCTTTCTCACTCCTCACCAGCCAAGGTGGGTTGCCACAGCAGCTGCCAACTTCACCCATCCTACATCTCCGGAGGCCACAGTAGGATAAAAGATGGGCTTGTAGGAAGAAACCTATGGCCTATCTGTGTCCTTGTCTCCTAGGATCACCAGCGTACAACAGCATCATGGCCTCAGGCCTCCCTGAGGAAAAGATTAAGTTTCTAATTAGCTTCCAGTGCCAAATGCACTGGCCATATACATAAAGATTGTGCTTTGGATGGGCGATGCAGCAAGCAGAGATCTTTCCTCAGGCCTAGGACTAAGACTTTACCGCAGAGAATGCTGTAATCTCTAATCATCTGACGAGAAAATCATCTGAGCCTGGTGGGTAGTCACCCCAGTGCTAAGAACATCCATGTACTGTACTGGGAGATGACTATTAGTATACGAAGTGTGCCCCACCATGCCTGGTCTTGTTCGACTGCTGTGATGGATTCTGCACGCTAAGCTGTACTGTGCTATGTACTGAATGCTAAGATGTGCTATGACTGCATCAAATAACAGGCAGGGCTGGGACTTGAGAATGGGGCTTCAGCCCATTTCTAGCTGGCAGCGCAGGCAACTTGTGTGTTGAATCACAGGTCTCTGGGAATCTTCATTCTTCCATATTGTCATGCAGACATGCTGCTGCACTGTAGAAGCAAATAGGCTGTCAGGTTCCACCCCAGAAGCAGCTGCATTAAAGTGTGAGCTGAATGCTTTTTCTGTCTATACCAAGCTGCATCATTTAGGGAATGCACTTGAACAGGAGCAATAAGAGAGTCAGTGTTACTTTGCACAATGACTGGTGTCCTCTAACTAGGCGTTGCTTCACCTTTTAAGCATTTCTTCAGAGGATTGCATCCTGGATCTTCGATCTTTCCCTGGAGGGCAATTCTAACATTTTTTTCATTGTGTCATCATGTCTTTGGTGCATCTTCCCAAAACTTTCACACAAGCACTTCAATACTTCAATGATCTTTATTTGTGTGACTCAGGAACTTTCCACAAAAAAAAAAAAAGTAAAGTAAATCTTCTGATTAAAGAAGCATGGGCGATCTGAATTTAGTTCTGTAACAGACTCCAGAGCTCATCTATCCTCCAGCATTAAAACAGGGTGACAATGCTTCCTCTCTATCCACTACCCTTAGGGTACTTAGTTCATGGATGAGATGTTGTGGCATCACACAGTTCCTCCCTGCATCATTTGAATGTGGACTTCCTTGTGCTGTTGGAAAGACAATGAAGAAATAAATGAAATGTCTATTAAAGGCTGAACAACCTTGTGTAGTGGTTAGTTAGTTTTGGTCACTCCAAAAATGTAAGTGAATATTCATCAGAGCTAATGTGTGTTGGCTTAAGAGTTCATGAAGAAGAGAATGCAACTGGGCACAATCAAAACCAAAAAAAGGAACAAAAGGAACAGAATCCCCTGCTGTCCTTGCTACAACTAGGCATGGTCTCTATACCTCCCAGAGGTTCTATCCCTGTGAATAACCGCTTAAAATCCTTCAGGGTTGAGATACCTTCACACAGTTGCATCATGAACAACTGGACATAGGATTGCAGCTGATGTGACTGAAAACAGAGTTGGCAGTAGGACAGATGCAACCCTTGCTTAGAGGTTAACAGAGTTTCTCATTTTTATGTTTTCACAAGAGAAAAAAGAGGCCCTGTAGAGGGCATCTACGCCAGTTGTGAGCTGTGTCACTTTTGGGAATGTGGGCAAAATAATAGCAGAGAGTAGAAATCAATACCATTAATGGGAAATCTTATTGACTTGATCACCTGAGATGCGGACATAAAATTAGATTTAGGAGAAGACAGTTGGGGCAGAAAATAAGTAGGATCTGCTGAGAGAAGAAGAGGTAAGTGAGAGAATGCTGAAGAAGAAAAGCCATGAGTAATTGAGGGAGGCAAGGCATGTGCATTTCATGAGTACTTTTTAAATAGAAATCCCTCAATGTTTAGGTTGTGTCTGAGAGAATCTGATTGGGATTTATTAGAAAATAAAAATGCTGAAATTGAAAGAGAATGCAAGCAATTTGTATTAATAATAGGAGAAATCATCAAGTAATGGAATTGTTCAAAATCTATTAATTTGCTCCATGTGACTAGAGGAAGAGGTTGATTATCTCACCATAGAGCATATTAAAAGGAGAGCCCAGTCTGCCACTGCCCTATGCAGATTAAAGATACAATTTATTGAAGCAATTTATTTTCTGTTGGGAAGAAATGGGGGGAAATGGAAAAACATGGTAAGAGCTGCAATCAAGTCTTGGATTCCTAATTTGAAGACCTGCGTCTTAGCTGTCTTATTTCAGTCATTAGAAAAAAATACTCATTCCTTGGATGGGTTTGAAGTTGCAAAGTAGACAGGGTGGCTGGGAAAAGAGAAGCTCTCATGAGGAGGCCTGTTACTCAGCTTTTCTGGTTTGTGTTTCTGTTGGCCATTGCTTCAAATCCAGCCAGTCAACCTTGGGTTGCCTGGAATAGCAACAAGTAGAGCTTACAGGTCAGCATTGAGGTGCTGTCTATTACTTCCTGGGGACAAAAGGAGTATGCAGTTAAACTGGAGATTAATTCAGAGCTGCTTCATTCATTCATTCATTCATTCATTCATTCATTCATTCATTCATTCATTCATTTACTCTCTCTGTCATTCCCTCACTGTAGCGTTTAAGGTCCAGATCCAGAAAGTGACTCTAGTTTTCCTAGCACCAGGAACCAAACAGGAAGACGGAACAGACAGGCAAAAGTTCACCTCATTCTACCTACCATCTATCAGTACTGCAGACTCGATCCTTCATTTTGTTCTTGGACATACTGTTACCTGGAGGAGGGCACATTCCAGTACATTCAGGGGAATTGACTATATTCATCGTCAGAAAAGGAGATTACAGGGACTTTGCTACTTGTTGCCTGAATAGCATGGTGATGGGAGATAATGGAGACACCATAGGATTAAACTTCATTTAGCTGATTAGAGCAGAAAAAAAAGCTTGATGATGGGCAAATAGCAGAATAGACCCTCTCCCTCCACCCCTTTACCAGATTGACAAAACAGAGACTTATGGTTGTGTCTTCACCTCAGAGACTTACCATTAGCAGGAAAATTTGAACTACCTTTATATGCCATGTGTGAGTACAATTCATCCACTCATTATTGGCACAGTATCATTAAGCACTTACATTGATTTCTTGTTCCTCTGTTAACAAATATGTGGTCAATAATTTTTGTAAACTGGATGTCAGCACTGGCCGTCTGTATGACTTACAACTGTTAACAGTTTCTCTTATAATGAATGCATTTAGAGATCTTGTTCAAGAAGCTGAACTAGGCCTGACTCCAAACAGCATGGACTTGCTGTACGAGGGCAGGTGTTCTTTCCTCTGTCTGTGAAGGGCACAGATGATATAGTTACACAAACATATCATTATGCATGTGCCAGACTTGGCTTCCTATTAGTTAGAATTATATGAATACTTGATTCTCTTGTGGAAGGATATATAAAATTTTATTTGAGTACAGGCCTAATCCCTATCTGCACTCTTATGAGGAACCTATTCTAGAGTCTTTCTCTCATAGAAGAAATTAAAAGTATGTCTGTCCTCTCCTAGGAATATTTTTACTGACTAAACTACAAAACTGATTATCTTGAAAATGCAATCCCATTCCTCAAAAAGAAAGAATTGTATATAACCTTATGAGATATACCATGGCCAAGGTGATGTGGTGATATAAAACAGACATTCAGGCTATTTTCACAGCTGTCCCTGAGGAACCAAGATGAGAGTAACATGGCAATGAGGACGACTTAAATATCCAAGACTATAAAAAACTTATATGTGAAACTCAGCCGTTATAAACCTTAAGTTCCCATGCTCAGCTCTGATGCAGCATTTTGATGTTAAAAAATTAAATAAAGGAAGAGATTCTAGAAAAGAGCTAGAGAAAGTCAAAAACATGCAGGAAGGGAGGGGCTGGAAAAGGCTAGCAAACACAAGAAGACAAAGAAATATGTACTTGAAAGAATACTGTTTGCTTGAAAAGAGGAGAGAGAAAGGGACAAAAAAAAAGCTGAAATTATACTTTCAGTTGCATTCAGGTTGTAAAAACAATGACAAAGAAAAAAAATAAAAGAAACTCTAGAGGTGTTGATGGTGTTGGTGTAGAGCAAGGATGCCAAGGGATAATGTGCAGTGCCAAGGAATGGTTCCTGTGAGGGAGTCCTTAAATGGGCAAACCTTGGATCTTCCACCCATAAGGGGCAAAGTTAAACTTTTACGGTTAGTGCTCAGGTTCATGTTAGGCCAGGGATTATAGAAAGAGAAAGAAAAGAAGTGTCATTGTTGTGAGTGTGGATAGGGGCCACCAGAGGAAGGTGTTTACTGCCCAGAGATGGTTCCTGTGAGAAGTTTCTCGTTGGGACTACACATAGTGGACTAAAAACGCAATATGGGCCTAGAAAACCTTTTAAGATTAGAGTTAGGGGGGAAAGAAATCAGAGAATCAGAGAATCATTATGGTTGGAAAAGACATTCAAGACCATTGAGTCCATCCTTAAGGCTTCAACACCATGCCTGCTAAACCATGTCCCTAAATGCCTCATCTACATGTTTCTTAAACACTGCCAGGGACAGTGACTCCATCACTTCCCTGGGCAGACTCTTCCAATGCTTGACTACTCTTTCCATGTAGAAATATTTCCTAATATCTTATCTGAAGCTCCGCTGGTGCAACTTGAGGTCATTTCCTCTTGCCCTGTTGGTAGTTATTTTGAGGAAGAGATGGACCCCCGCCTCACTACTACCTCCTTTCAGGTAGTTGGAGAGAGTGAAAAGGTCACCCCTGAGCCTCCTCTTCTGTGGACGAAAGAATCCCAGATCCCTTAGCTGCTGCTAATAAGGTTTGTGCTCCCTCCAGGAAGCCTAGAGACACCACTGCTGCAAGGGTGGAATGAGGCAGCCAGAGGAAGAGAGGTTCCCTGTGAGGAGTTTCTCTTCTAGGCCACACATGATAGAATCTGGACCAACACAGTCCTGAAAAGAATTTAGGATTTAGGGTTGAGAGAAAGCCTTGAGGTTCCCTTGTTGTCCAAGTGGAATGAGACAGCCAGTGTGAAGTGTGTGGTGCCCCAAAATGGTTCCTGTGAGGCATTTTTTATTTTGGGCACATAGGCTGATATCTGTCCCACCAGCATCCTGACAAAGCTTTTAGGGATAGGGTTAGGGATGAGAGAAGGAAAATGCCTAGAGGTTCCCTCGTAGTGAAAGTAGAATGAGGGGGCCAGTGTGAGGTGAGCAGTGCCTCGATATGGTTCCTGTGAGGCATTTTTAGTTTTGGCCACCTATGCTGGTCTGTTGCCCACCACCATCCTGATGAGACTTTTAGTGTTAGAGTTAGGGGTAAGGTTGAGAGAATGAGAAAGCCTAGAGGTGGTATGAGGCAATCAGAGTAGTGTGTGCAGTGTCCCAATTTGATTCTTGTGGGGCATATTTTTGGTTTGGTCACATATGTTGGTGTCTACCACTGTCATGACTAGACTTTTAGGGCTAGGGCTAGGGTTGAGTGAAATAGGAAGCCTGCAGGCACTGTTGTAATGGGCTTTGAATGAGACACCAATGGGGAAGTATATTCTGTTCTGAGATACTTTCTATTAGGAGTTTCCTGTAGTGCACTGGGGTCTTTCACCCGCTAAGGTTTTTCAGACCAGCTGCATTTGACAATTAGTTTGAAGATTCTATGGCAGCTTGTCCAGTGCATAGAGATCCAGCTCCATGTTCTGTCTTTGTCAACAGGCATCCAGACAAAAATCCTATCCACATTCTTTACCTCTGTTCATGCCCTGCAGAAAAAAAGACAACCGTTCTGCCTTTTGAATGGTCAGCAGCCCAAACTACTGGAAGGATGTTCCAGTTCCTTTCACAGTGGTTACACAATGCATTCCCAAAGCACCTCAGAAACAAATACTGGCAAAGGATCTTGCTGACCTTGGCAATGCATCAAAGATAGAATGCCAGAATCTGTATTTCACTTTTTTCCCTACTCTTAATAAATAGTGTTTTGTATGTGCTTATTCGTTGGAGGCACAAGCCAGTGAATTATCTGTGCATAACATAATCTTTTGAACACCACACTCACAGAGGACTTCCAGGAGCCCTTTTGCACTTCTTCAGCTCTGGAAAGGTACTACTGTCTTCCCTTGGAAGGGTAGCATCCAGCTTTACGCAGACTGACGAGCCTTTCCAAAGGCCATTTTGCTCTGTCTTTTGCTAAGTGCCTGAGCACGAGTAGGGTGTTTTCCCTTGGAGACAAAAGCCTTTGGAAAGGATCTTAGTAAAAGATGGCAGTGACAGATTTGTCAAAGAGAAGGCTTGAAGAAAACCTGAGCTAAGCAATGCTGTCAGTAGCAGAAACAGTAGCCAGGTTGGTTGGAGGGTGAGGGGGAACAGAAGCAGCTAGGGAGCACTCCGTGTATCTCAGCTAATGCTCTCTGGCAGAGTAGCATTGCTAATGGATATTAAAAGTGTCAGCATCAAGACTTAGCAAAATCGAAACGCTCTTGATCCATCTCATCAGGCATACAAAGCCCAGAGCCGGAAAGAAATTAGTGCTAATGGACTATACATGCTGGATATGGGGTGGTCCCTTCCTCCCGTCAGGGAGATCTCTCTTGTGATTCCCCATTGCATTATGACAACTCAGTGGGGACTGCTAACAGCATGTCTTTTCTTCTATCTGAGGAGCTCCATACAGTCACTCAGATCTGCTGTTCTCCTCTATGCTCAGTGTACCAGGTACCCTTCAGATGAACGAATAGAGACATGTCCATCCATAAAAGGGAAGGAGTTGGGAAGGTGGCGGTACTAACCTTCGTTGAGTGTAACTTACATCTCAGCTCTCTGGTAAAGCGAAATGGGAAATGAGTTGTTGCCATTCCAAGGCCCTTGAAGACACTATGTGGAGAGGAGGTGGAAGCAAAGGCTTCACCTGCCTCTCCTCACTGGGCAGATGGGATACAACAGCATACACGGTACGGAAAAGAGGAAGGGGAGGAAAGGAGCTTTTAAGGAGAAGTGGAGCAATAAACCCATCGCCAGTTTCTTCCCTGCCCTCCCCTTCCATCTCTGGTGGGGACTTTTTGGTACAACAATGATGACATCTTGTGTCTGGTTTGGGTGCTGGGAGGAAAGACTCAAGGAGGGGTAAGTACAGTGCCCAACACTCTACTGTCCACAATGACACAGGATCCACCTCCCTCTATCCAAACCAAGGTAGCAGCCCCCAGGGTACCAAAGAAAAGACTCAACTGATTTTTTTCCTTTGCTGCTTAGAAGCCATAGCTGGATTCCATCTCTCTCCCAACTTTTCCCTGACTGTGGTATGATTTGATCCATCCTTCTCCCGAGTGCCTGGCTGCCACACTGCCAGTGCTGGAGACAGATATCCTTGCTGTTCTGACCAGTCAAGTTATCAGTGCCCCAGACGATGTGGTTTCAAGTGCAGGCTGACTCACAGCTGAAGAGCAAACCCTCAAGTAGCTTCCTGGTTTCCTCAGGGCTGGAAGGAGTATCTTCTGGAAGGATTATCTGGAATTATCTTCCCTCACTGACTCATATCCCTTTCCCTTTCTCTCAGGCTTATACTTTGAGGTGAGGGAACTGGAAAGGGAGGGAAGCTACTTCTTACTGTCTGCCAAGGTGGTCAAACCATGGGGTCAGATAGGCTTCTGAGGGAGACATCTGAATGAAAGATAACCTGCCCAGAGGCAGGTTGACGATTCCCTCTCATAAGCATTCCCTGCCTACCTCCTCACTACAGTGAATGGGGAAGTGTGTCAGCCAGGCAACAGCCAGATGCCATCCCACTGATGCGCTCAGGAAAGATAAAGAGAAATCATGAAAAGAGGGAGGGAAATCATGAAAAGAGGCAAAACTTCAGGATAAAGCAAAATCAAGGGGTAGTTAGGAAGGGAAATACACATAGATAGGAACTAGGCTCTCCCTACAGTAATTCAGATTTCAATTGCTTGTTTGAGATATCCTTGAATCTGCAGTCCTCCCTTAGTTATGTGTATCAGGGTACCTTTCAGTAGTCCCAACAAAAATAAGTGTCATTGTGTTAGGTGCTGTGCAGCTGTAGCCACTGCCCTACCCCTAAAAGATTTTGTAATTCAGTAGAAAACCATGGAGAATAAAAAGGGTTATTCCACTATAGTCCCATTTTACAGAGGAAATATGAAGGTAGGGATGAACTAACTAGCCCGAGCGAGGAAGGCCTGAGGCTCAGCTTTCTGCAATTACCATTCATCCTCTTCTAATTAAGGTTAAGTCTTGAGACTCAGAACAGGTACTCAAGAGTCCCTTTTTAAAAATCTTTTATGCTTTTAAGAATGTTTTTGAAGTGGCTTCAGGGCTCTAGTTGCTCCTGGCAATCAGAACCTCTCTAGATGGCTAGCAAATCTCCTCCTGTATCATTGCCTATGCTATGCTGAGTGGCCAATAAACTTCGAGCAGACCAGGAAAAGGAGGAGTCCACAGCAACACCTCTAAGTAAAGGTGAACACCTGCTGCCCTGATACCTCCCTCTGTGAATCTGTCTGCTTCCTTTCTTGCTTTTCCCATTATTTGTTCTTTTTCATGGACACTTTCTTCAATGTGCATCTTGTCTGTACTCCTCCTTGTCATTCTGGACTCGTAGCAGACCAGTAGTCCAAGTCTAAGCAGGTTCCCCAATCATTGAGCTCCACTCCAGCATCTGATCTGTGGAACAGAGACTGCTGCCGAGCCTGGGATGAAAAAATCCTGGTTGACAACACACTATGGCAGGAAAGCAAGAACAGGTTCACTACTTAAGCTTCTCCAACATTGTAAAAGCCCACCTTGCCACCACCTACTGTCTCCTTGGTACAAAGGAATCTCAGGCCCTCTTTATATGTGCTCCCTGGTGCAAAGTTCAGGCCTCACCAATAGCCAGGAGGGAATTTTAGGGCAGAGCATATACGTAGGAAGTGCCTGGTGCAGTCAGAACCATTCACCAGTTCCATGCAAATGGGTCACACAGATTGCAAACTCCTGCAGCACTCAGGGGAACTGCCTAAGTGGGAGGAGTGGAGCACTGCCCTTCTGTCTCGCAGCCGCAATACATGATCTTCTGGGTGAGAAGGTGCAGAGAGAGGGGAAAGGGAGAGAGCAGGACCTTAGTAAGCTGCCTCATTTAGCTAGGGCTGGACTAGGGGTCTCCCTGCCCTTTTGTTCCTTTCCTCCTTCACTGGCTCTAACAATTCCTCCCTTTCCTCTTCACCACCACTATGATCCCACCTATAAATGATAGTTATCATATTCCTAAATGAACAGAGGAAGAAGCAAATAGATGTTCTGAGTGGGCTTGAAGGGGAAAATGTCCCCTTCTCCCTGTACATACAGACATTCTTTCAAAGCCTTAGCACTGGGGACTGGGGCATGGGGCATGCATGCAGTTGTGGGGAAAGGGACTGGATGGCAAAGGAGATATCGAAAGCATGCATGATGAGCAAGATGATGAGCTTGTTTGTGTATTCTGGTCACAGCACCATGCAAAATCCTATTATGGTTTTACTATGGTGAGTTTAATACACTGAACCCTTCATTGCTCCAGCTGCCCCTGCCAAGCATCTCTGAAATTCATACCAACAGATTTTTCAGTCTCTTAGCAATTCCCAGCTCACAGCAGTAGCCTGACTCTGCTTTGGGTAGGGAAGAAAAAACATCCAGCAGCTCCAAAACCTGCCTAGAGGAGAAAGGCCGCCTTCTTCTCTCCCTCCTCCACAGCAAAACCCCAGTGGTATTGCTCGTGTTACCACAATCCCATGGTTTTGCCTACAGCTCTCAGTGTTGGCTACTCGAACCAGCAAGACTGGTTCCAGGAGGCAAAGAGCTAGCCAGAGTGAAACAGTGTAGGTAGGTAGAATCCCACAGCTATGGCACAAGAAGCTTTCCAGGAGGAAGGTGAGTTGAGGGCTGTACAAGTAGAAAGATTTGACATGGAAGTAACAGGCCTGGTTTCTCCTAATTGGACTGAATGATTTGGGATCTTTTAGCATCACACTGAGTATTTTCCATGCAAGGCTTTATAAGTGCTTATTTTTCTAGAAGATCCCTGTACATTCCCTTCTTTTACCGGGAAACAAACATGAAGATGCATCACTGGGGGAGTCTGTGGTAAAGCAGGGAAGAGACTCTATACCTTACTCTGTGGAGAAATATTTTAAATATTAGCCTTCTTAAAAATAATAAAATTCTTCTGTTTGTGATTGCAAAGAACTGAGGGCTGAATTTGTTACAGAGTTGTGGTTTGGACACGTGCTGAGGGACACAGGAGGGCAAGTATTTGGGAGAGGATGTATTAAGATCATGCCATACAGCAGCAATAGAGATGTCTGATGGAGTGCAGGGAAGATACAGAGATTCTTACCATTTTGACCCAAGCATCATGACATCTAATGCCTTCTTTAAAGTGCCAGCACCTTGTGTCAAGGGATCAAAAGATAATTTCAACTCTCATACCAAATAATAAAGGAAGGAGGGAAGCAAGTTTCTTTCTCTAACCCAGAGGGAGAGCTTCAAAATATAACCAAATGATCCTTGAATATTTTGGATATTCAAACAGGGTGCCAATAAAAAGCCCAGAAGCATTTCATTTTTTACAATCTTGTGATTTTTTTGATTAAGTCTAGTTTTATGCGTGAGAAAGTCACTGATATTTTGTTTTAGCCTGGGGACAGAAGAGATGTGGTCAAGTGGTAAAAGGGTATAAGTAGGTGCTGTGATGGAAAACCAAGTGCGTGTGTTGCATACTACTACATGACTTTTAATTGCTTCAGAAAAGAGGCAGCACTCTGTGCGGATCAGGCCATGCCAGGTTGAGCTGTGTATATCAGAGATTTAGGAGCAGCCGGAACAGTATAGTGCCACTATTCTCCCTGGCACATGACTCTGAGCTGCTTGCTCCTCCCTGCCTTTTTCCACAGCCTTTCCTGAAGTCCCT
>NW_010588314.1:77645-150834 GCF_000705375.1 Tinamus guttatus | reverse complement strand
CTCTTTCCCTTTTATATAATGCAACATGTACTCTGCTGCCTGACAGTACACAGACAGGAAAGCAAGTCTTCTGGAGAAATGCCACATTAGAGGAGTTAATATCTATAGGAAATGTACAGAGAGTGCCACTTCCCAGGAATGTTTCCTAACACTGCAGCACTGTCTAGTCTATGCATGTTGTAGCTCACTATGGAGAGTCATGATGAGGGAAATCAAACCCATAATTCCTGGTGCAGCATGTGTAAAATACAGTTTTGCGCACTCGTCTCTGCTCCTCTGTGCACACACGCACATGCACACAGCGCAGCTAGTCAAGGGAGAAATCAAAATGGCTGCCAGTGAGGAACTGCGTGAGAGTGGAAATGGCTCTGATCTCACACTAGTGCAGCACCAGTAAAATACAATCTTGTTTAGAGGGAGGACAGGACTGTTTGGCATGGTACCTTCCCTCTGAGAAGCATGGAAAGAACAGGCTTGAGAAATTGCTCTTTTCCTCCTACCTGCCACGTCAGAGTTTTTGAGTGCCCCTCTCTAGACTCAATAGTACAGGCGGGGGGAATGAGAATCAATTTTTGTCAGAGGTTGTGTCTTAAAGACAAACAGGCGATGTTTTTCCTTGAACTACTGCCCCCAGTGCCTCTCCCCAGCACTAAAGCAGAATGTTAAGAATAGAGAGGTTGCTTGGTGTCCTGTGACAAGGTGTGCGCTCAGTCCTACAAGGCACTGTAGGGCAAGAGGTGTTGCCCAAGAGAAGTCTGCAGAGTGAGGACAACAGGGGGGAGCCCAGTGAATTCTCTCTCTTCCCACTGACCCAGCTGAGGGACTGCTCTCATCAAAGTACCAAGCAATGGAGGCTTACTGGCTTTTTAGGGTCATCCACCTTCCGGACTGATAGGTTCTCCAGGGGGACAATGCCTAAAGGCTCTTTGTCCTGAAAACAAGAAACTCGAATTAACACCCAACACACTCCCCACCCGTATGTAATGATTTACAGCCACTCTGTTTTTCCAGGCACATGTGCCTGAGGAACATGTACCACTGATTGTTACAGTGGGGACTAATAATAAATCACAACAAAAGCTTCCGTGTCAGCTTCCATCATGGTCAGGACTGGAGCTGACTTGAAAGAGAAATGAGGGCTGAACTCAGTCTGGGAATGCAGGGTTGAAAGGAAGAATTATCCCATACCCTCCGCACCTCCCAATCCTCTCAGAAGTTTATAACCACTCAGGATGCAGTTTCTCAGCCTGGACTTAAGCCCTTACCGTGGTATATTCGAAGTAGTACAGGCAGTTATCGGTCAGAATGAACCAACGGCGTTTCCAGGTTTTCACACGTCCTCCTAAAGGCAGTGCGGTTCAAAAACCATTAGTCCCACACTCTTGCCATCCTTCTCCCACAAATTCACACACTCTCTCCATCCTCCCACTAGATCAGCCCCGAGGAGACCATTGCAGTGCCTACTACATGGGATGCCAGTTGTTGGACACACACAGAATTAGTCAGTCGTGCTGTGGATGGGGAGATGGGAGGGAGGTCTTTCTGGGTCCCTTTGCTAGCAAACAGAGTGTACAGGAGCCGGACTGGCGGGAAAGAGCAAGTGTTTGGTTTCAACAGCAGGTGTCAGCCTCATTCCATTGCAGCCAACGGGAAGGAAGAAGGTGGGAATGCTGCTGTCTGAATGGGTTTGGGATTTCTTAGGGAAGATTTGTGATAGGAGGCAGTGCCGATGAGGGTGGGGGAGCTGCCAAGGGAGCATACAGGGAGGGAATTCAGATGAGTTATAAGAATCCCTCCACTTACCTAGTTTCAGGAGCCAGCCCTCGCGGCTAGGGTTGAAGAAGGTATGTGTGAGATCATTCCCATCATCTTCTGGTATGGAGAATGGCTCATTCTTTATGCTCTCAAACAGACTCTACCCCGAAGTGTTTTTAGGTAAGAGGGAGGGGAGGGAGAGAAAGAGAAAAGAAGATACATTTCTGACAAAGCTTATACACAACCTGCATGCCTGCAACCATACAGTTCCTTCCCCCCCCGCCTTTTTTTTTCCCCTTCGCATTCTTTCTTGAAACAATCACATTTCAGAAACCCACAGGCACAGAAGTGCATGTCCACTTCAAGACCTGATGCAGTACCTGACCCTAGCACACAAGTGCCACTGTGGGTGCCCCCTACGGAAGTGGGCAAGGGAGGAAGAAGGTGACAGTGACTGCAGACCTGTCTTTGGGCTCTGAGTGCCATGCAGTAATCAAGTGCTCTGTTGAGAACATGCCTGCACACACTCACACACAGATCCACATGGCCTCAAGGACATGCATTTCACAGAATGTAGACATTTCCACAGAGGGACACAATGTGTGAAATTCATAACAGGAGAGTGGCAGCAAGGCAAGTTAGTAGCTTTAAAGTGACACAGAGATGACACTTGCATAATTTGCATTTGCTATTATTTACTGCACAACCTCCAAGTCATGAATAAAATTAAGAATACAGGCACTTGCAAATTCCCTTAAACTGCCTAAGAGAAATAACACACTAGAGAAAAATCTAAAGCCTTTTACCTGAGGGGATGCTGTTCAACAAACTCAAGTGTGGGGTGCTAGCAGCCTCCTTGACACAAGGCACAAGTTATTGCTTGCAGGCTCATTGGGTGAGGCTAAGTACAGTCAGGGAGGTTGCCCACTTCTACCTTACCTCAGAAGTCAGGCACTCTGACTGCTAAGCCCTTGAGAAAATGGTTATTCCGGGTCTGTTAACAACTGCTGGTCCTGCCTCTGTCTCCCCTTCTGTATCTTTATCTTTTGATATCGAATACACCATGGACCTGGTGAGAGCTTTATAGGTGCTGGAAGAGACCCTGATATTCTTTTGGGGCTCACTGGTTCTGATCCCATGGACATATGTCCTGGTATAAGAGAGACAGTCCCTGACCCAAAGGCTAGGACTTTCAAAGATGCCCAGAAATGCCAGGTGCCCAGCTACCCCAAATATACACAGCTGCCCATTCACACAAACATGCTGGAGAAAAATCATTCAGAGATGGGGCTCCAGGATGCTAGTCTCTCTTTAAAACTCACAGCAGTCACTGACTAGTGTGTAAACCCGCCTCATACCTACACAACACCACCAGACACCCACAGCCTAGCCCTCAGCCTTCTCCCAGACAGGTTTTGTTGCACTCTCTACCCTGCTCACAGACTGCTTTGACAGGTTGGCTTTACATTATCCCCACAGGATATCTGTCTGGCTTTGTGTCTCTTATCTTTTTCATTATTGTCATTGATTTATTTTTAATCTTAAGTTTGCTTAAACCCACGCTGCCATTCCCTGCATGTCTGTCTCCAGGCCTATCCCTCCCACTGCCTGTCTTCACCTATTTATGTGTTGTCCCTATCCAAAGCAATTTCTATGTCTTCCAGCTCAACTTTAGCACATACTGCCCTCTTTTTTGGAGCAGCCCTTCCCCTTTCATGGGAGGCAACTGTATTGCACTGGGAATGATGGACTTTTGGCCATCAGTGGCTCCCAAGCCATAGAGGAGAGAGGAGCTGATGAGAAAATGGGAAGTCAGAGCCCTTCTTACCCTTAAGAGCTCTTCTGGCAGGTCTCCTCCTTCAGCAATACCTCGGTTGATGGATACAAACCTCTCAAAGGGGGGTTTGTCTTTCACGTTGGGGTTGTGCAAGCTGGTGTTAAGCATGATGATGGAGAAGGAAAGTATATAGCAGGTATCTGGCAAGGATGAAAAGAACCAGTATGGGTGGAGTGTTGCTTTAGTGAGCAAGTCTATCCAGAGCCTAATAGATGGCATGGGTTTCAGTCACAGAACAGTCTCTCCCTCTCAGCTATAGGAGGCAATGGGAGTTATCCCCTTTGCTAGGAGTAAGAGAGACAGACAGGGCTAGATGAGATTTGTTCTACTATGACAGAGGCTCTTCTTTGATGAGGCAAGCTGGATAACTCTGGTCATATAATGAGTGGCCAGCAGATGTATTTCTGTGAGTTGGCATGTGTCTGTGCTAGTGCTGACAGGGTTTTGTACCCCACTATGATGAGGTACACGTGGCTTGCATTACCTTTTGTGGTAGGTTGGAACATAATAACAAAAGAAGGATTGGAGACCCTCAGCCTATTGAAAAACTTCATAGAAAATGCACTAAATCCTTTGACTTAAGAGAATACAAAGAGCAACCTCCACATTCCCAAGTGGTGCCTTATGTTTTTTTATGTCTGGGAAAAGAAGGCTCCTCTCCCCAGCAAACAGTGGAGTTCAGCTTCACAGGACTTTTTCTCCTTATAATTACCTGTGGATTGGAATACTCCTGGGTTACACTTGCAGTACCAGTTGGCAAATGCCTCCATCATTCGGTCAATCTTCTGAGCTTCTCCAGGCAGCCGGAAGCTCCACAGGAATTGTCTGTTGGGAATGTCATTCCAGAGACCTATTCAGACTGTGCCCAAGAGCCATTTATCCTTTCGCTCTGTCCCTAGCCCCTAGGACACCATGAAAACAAGAGGAGTCATCCCACCTCAGAGGGAAGACAATGCAGTGTGCTTGTATGAAGCAGGAGCTCAGCTCCTCTCTCTCTGGAAATTACCTGCACTCAAACATCAGCTATAGGAGGTAACAGAAGTAAAAAAAATGGGACAAACCATCACTTCCTAATGAGTGCCCAGCAAGGTGCTCTGCTAGGAATCAGTGACCTCAAGAGAAAGAGCTAGGAGGCTGCCCTAGAGAATGGTTTGTCCTAAGACATAGTCACATTGTCCTAATGAGTGCCCAGCAAGGTGCTCTGCAAGGAATCAGCGACCTCAAGAGAAAGAGTCTTGCTAGGAGGCTGCCCTAGAGAATGATTTGTCCTAAGACATAGTCACATTGTTATATGACAAACCCAGTCAACAGGCCACAAAGAAGACTCACCAGGGAAACATGTCAACATACCTCACAGATCAGGGGGAAGCCCAGGTCTCACAACCTTTCCCGTGGCCTAAGTGGCTTAACAAGACTCTGTTCTACCTAATCCTTCCTGCATTTGCACACTCACCTCAGTGCCTGGACCAGGTTGAGGTTGGCAAACTGGTGACACGCCACAAAGGCTTGGAGGATCTGAATGTTTGTGGGATCCCTGAAAAGAACACGAAGGAAAGGTGAGAGAGGAGTTTTTGACTTGCTAAGTGTAGATGTCACTTGGCAAGGTGACATGCACTTGGCTCTATCCTGGCCCCTCCTTTGCCTCTGCCCCACAAGAAGCCACGCCACATGAGTACTATTCTTCAGCTATAGCCACACTCACAGGGATGATCTTGATGCATGTGGCCACATATTACACTGCAGTTTGAGACCACATTCAATTTTGGCACCTGACTACTCATCTAAAATGGTGACTGAGAGGGGACAGGCAGGACAGAGCTTTGAAAGGACCTCTCAGCTTGCCTGGATTGCTCACCTCCCACCCAGATAATCCCCAATAGCTGTCTTGTTCAGGCCTTCACCCTTATGGAGGAATTTGGCGATATCCTCAAGGTTTGAAGATAACAGTTGGTGTTCTATGAGGTACTGGATCCCCTGTGGGAAGAAAAGTAAGACAGCAAAAAGTAAGACAGTTCTGGAGCTAGAAAAAAGAAAGATCCTAACATCCTGGCCTTCCTTGACTTTGATAGTGTTGTGTCCTCTGTTACTCCCCAGTCCCTCCATGGGATCACACAACTACACTCCCATCTTGCTCTGTCCTTTGTCATCTATCTGCTATGAGTCAGTCCTACTCCCAGTTTGTCTCTACACTTGTATAAACATGTTTCACTGGCCTGGAAAATCAAACAAAAAGCTCTGTGTAGGTTAAAACACACACACACACACAGATTTAAAGCAAAGTCAAAACAACATTTTGACTACACAAACATTTCATTTTCTATGAACATTTTTAATCAAAAAGTTTGTTTTATTCCCAGATGTCATTTTTTTCCAGATTGTTTTGATTTAAAGAAAAAAAGTTAATTAGAAAATAAAATGATACAATAAAAAAGGTATTCAAACAAGAAACTGGCTTGAGAATTTATTTTGTCCCCAAAACTTCCCTTTAAGCCATGCAACAAAAAAGTCTGCATTGTGTTCAACTCTATATTCCCCACCAAGTAAGGACACCTTTCAAGGATTACAGAAAATCTGAGTTGCGTTGCGCAAACAATCAGCATTCTATTTTAGAGAGAATTCCTGCATTTTCAAACTCAAGGAAAGCTGAAGCTTCATTCAGATTCATAACAATATTTAAAATTACTGCAGATATCCAGACCATGGTGCAATTATCCACACAAAATGCAATGAAAGAATGAAAATTGTATTAGATCCATCAGAATGTTCTACTTCACTGAATCAATTCACTTTACTATGTAAGATATATATATATATAAATTTCTAAAATGCCCCAAAGAAAAGCAGTTTCAAGAGAAGAAATTGAAATGTTTTGTAGATTTTTCTCACAGTATTTTTCTTTATTTTTCCACAGATGGAATTTCAGAAAGATCAATTTAATTTTGCAGAACATTGCAGTGCTGATGCACTCTGTTTTCCAGAAAAATGTGTTTCTCCCAAAAGATTTGTTCAGCATTATTCCTAATTCTTACCTTCCCTCACCTCAGGAATTTGCCCTGTGGTCTTGTGGATAATAGCTCATTTAAAGTAACAGAATTACAGGGATGAAATGTATCTTTAATAGAAAGGGACAAATAAAGCTCCTTGTATCATAACACCAGGCAAGTACTGCAAAGTGAGCCAAGAAACAGAGAGATCTGACTAGGTTTACTCTAAACTAAAAACAATATAGGCACTTAATGTGACATTTCAGGCTGGCAGATGAACATTGAGCTAAATAGCTAGACTTTTTTGGAGTCAGAATTAGTTCAGATATTTCTGCACAGCATTGCACAATGCCACAGAGATTGAGAGAGAGAGAGAGACAACCCTGGGGGTTCAAACCAAGTTCAGACTGAGACAAAAAGGAAGTAAATTCTTATGTGGGCTGAAATACTGATGTGGGTGCTCTAAGAAGGCTACCACTGGCAAAGGGATAGCAGCCAGGGGACTGTCATGCTCTCTACCTGCAATGGCTACCTGCTCCAGGACACTGGGGCAGTCAGCTTGAGGGTCTCAGCAAGGCAGGAGAGGAGGCATAAAAAGTTGTTACAGAGCAGCAGCCTTCAAGACACTAGTTGTGGTTAGCAGATGGTGAACAATGGTTCAGTTTCAGCTTGTGGTTTTCCATGGTTCAGAAAGATGGTCCACCAGTGAGCAGGAAGGAAGAGAAAACTGTTTTTCTTCCTCTACTTAATCATCTCTACTTAATCTTCTCTACTTAATCATGCTGACTTTAGATTCTTCTGCCAAGCAATGAAGGCTATGGAATCTGGAGGCCACTGGTCAGAGTCTGAGGAAGTGGAAAGTCTAGATTCACTCCACAGTCCAAGTGATACCACTTGCCTCCAAAACAACAGCAGCTGTTTGACCTCTTCTTTTGAGGAACGATCTGAGGAACCTAACACACCTCAGACCTCACCTTTTCCTTATCTCATCCTCCTCCATTATTCCATGGGCAGTTCTAAGCGTCACATACACAAGAAGGGCTACGCTGACACATATTTGTTTCTCTTGACACACTGGTGCAGTTAAAACATACTCTCTTTATATCTGCTCAGTTTTGGATTGCATTTGATGGGATGTCCTATGGGCACATGTTGAGGGGAGGCAACAAAGCTCCATCTTGCCAGAAGATCTCATTCAGGTAAAGGAAGGAGGGTGCTATTAACCAGCCTTAGTGAAACGAGCCCCGTGATCCCCTGCTCTAGCTCCTTTGGCATGTGTAGCTGCAAATAGACTAGCAGACAACAGAAGCTCTTCTCCTTAGCTTTCCACTCATAGCTGGAATGAGAAAATCCTACCTTTGCAGGATCCATGTTGAACTTCTTCCGGCCTAGGGACAGAAGTTTATCCTTCTGTGATAATTTGCTGCAGACAAAAAGGAGGAAGAAATCTGAGTAGGAAACTCAGATTTAGACAGGTTTCTTACTGTCCAGGAGTAAAGAGAAATCTGAGGAAAGACAGCATTCCTGGCTTGATTTTCCAGATCTTGATGTGATCCAAGTCTCATTATGCTCTTATCCCATTTGCCTGGTGTATTCCCCAGGGATTAGGTCTACCTCTCACCTCTCCTCTGCATTTTGGAAGCGCTCTATCTCTGCAAACACTTCAGCAATCTCTTCTTTCAGCTTCTGCAGGAGAAAGAGCAGAGACATAAGAGAGATGGAGGAAAAGGCAGGACACACACACAGGGCAGATCTTACTTCTATCCTCAGCTGAGGGAGAAGCCCTGGTGATACAGGTCAGCTAAACTCCTTGCTCTATGGATCAAGGACCAGCTAAAGATTTCTATTAAATGAGTACTATTCTGAAATGACCCTGTCTATCCAAAGTGGGTTCCAGATGAAAGAAATGAGTGAAAGAAGCAAAAAGGAGGTCTCAGACCTATTGCCATCCAGGACTAGAAAGTCATGCTTATTCAGCATGGAAGAGTGAGAGCACTCAGCCCAGTGTTATTTCAGCTCCTCAAAAGATGTCACATCCTTCCATCATACCCATTTTCTTATGGCTTTTGAAACCACTAACTGACAGGCCGAAATGGACTTGAAGTGCTCAAGTTATAAAATGCGGTGTTTTTAACACCCTATAAATCAAATGCCAGTGAGTGGATCTCTGCCTTTAAGTAGTGAAAAAGGGGGAGAAGGAAAAGAAATCACTGCCCGAGTTTGAGTCTTAACTATAGTATTCATCTTCCTTTAAGTCCATGATAACCTGTGGCCCTCCTGGTTGAATTCTCTGGGTTACCAAGATCACTGTGATCTCCTTGTTTCCATCCTGCAGTTCTGAATCCCTGTCTAGGAGCCAGAGTGCATCACAGGTCTTTTCCAGGAATTACTCAATATATATCCCAGATATTACATCCCAGACATTACCTCAACAAGGATTGAGAATGTAGTCACAGTATGTACCTAGATATAGGAACTGTATTCAGGAAATTCTCTGACATTCTACCATTTAAAAGAACAACTGAATCTTGATTTGCTTCCTGCTTTCCTTCTGTCTTGCTTCAGGAGACTGCCAGAACTGGGGATGTTCCTTAGTAAGTTTTGGTAGTGCACAAATGCAACAAAGCCAAGATCATAGCTCCTAAATTACAAATGATTATCATAATTTTGTTATTTTCCTTATTACTGTCCTTTGTCAATTTAATGGGCAAGTTTACACCTATTTTCCTCCCTCTCTCCCTTTCTCCCACTCCTCCATCCCCCAAGCCACCCCTCCTGATCTATATGTTAAAGGATATTGCTAGATGATCTTTGAAGAAATCCACTCTGGCAAAATTTCTGTAGTACTAGATATTCTTTCACCTAAACTCATCCTTCTCCACTGAGCAATGGATCTATGGCTTTCGGGTTTAGGATACGTTTCTGTGTAGTCTAGCATTTTTTCTCTTGCTGCACCAAGTGAAAACAAGTAGTTTTCCTAATCACATATACTGCTTCCTACACTGCCCACTGTTCACGCTGGAAACTGAATAATTAACAATCACAGTCTATTTTGCAAGAATGGATAAGACACCATTATGATTTTGCAG
Source organism: Tinamus guttatus (assembly GCF_000705375.1). The sequence goes on along the minus strand of NW_010588314.1, from coordinate 141,169 downwards.
CAAAGATGTTATGTCTGGAAGCCTGAGAAGCAATAGTGATTTGGCTCAATATTTTGTCCTATGCAAGGAAATACTGCACCCATTCACCAGGCATCTGAACATCTCTATGCTGTCAGAATATCACTGTAGGTCCAATGATTCAGTTCAATAAGCTCTTAGTTGGAAGGCCAACATGCTATGGTGATGTAAAGCAATATAAAAACTATACAGTGGCATGCATACATGTCATTTGGTATTACTGGGTGATTCTGTTTCACTTACAGACTTTTGGGGTATCGGTAGAATAAATCCATAGCTCTGCTAAAAGCAAAGAAGAAAACCAAATTCAACCATGGAAACGTGTGTGGATAGTCCTGCCAATGCACCTTTCTAAAGAGACAAGATCCTTCACAGAGGACTTGTTAGAGAACCACAAAGCAAATGAAAGTTTGAAAAAATGTGAGGGATGCAGGAAGTAATTAGGAAAACGTCATTATTGGGTAGTGAATAATTAGGATAATCATAAATGCTGAGCCAGATCTCTTCTAGTATGACTTAGTGAACATTGCTTAATATGGGTTCCTAGCTCATCCCTGCTAATGAGTTGAGAAGCCTTTTATAAATGCCCCATTACTATAGCTGTGACTACTGCAGCAGAGTTCCACAAATTGGATGAGCACTGGTGACACACATCCTGGGGCAGCCTGAACCTCAGAAGTCAAGCTAGATCATGCCAAAACAAATATCACCTGTACAGGACTGTACTGTTAGGTGAAGAGAGTCCATGGCGAAAACATTTTTGAGAAGGCTGAGCAGAGACGGGGAACAAATGGTCCTTACCTTAATGTCCTCTAAAAGCTCCTCTCTGTGCTGCCTTATTGTCTCTATTTCAGCTTCTTCAGCCTCACTCAAGTCAGATGACTCTGGAAGAAAAAAGAGATGCCTTTGAGAATGATACTGAGGCCAGCATATGACAAGCCAAGTTGCCTCGGCATCACCATGCTCATCCTCTCCTTTTCCTAGGATCCTGCCACAGTACCTCTTGTACCCATGTTCCAGCCTCCTCTGCTCTTGCAGCTGTCGCACCTCAAAATTGTCCTGCAAATGATCCTTGGTCTAAAGCCAGCAGCACAGGCCACCATGCCCCTCCTGGCTGACAGCCTCTCTGCTAATAGCCCTCTGATCTAACTCTGCAGCAACCTACCCTGCCTAGTCAACCAAATTCACGCATTGCGACCACAGTGAAGAGGTCTCATCAGATGCTCTTCAGTGGTTTTTATGTCAGTCACCCTTAATACAAGGGTTGTGGCACAGGAAATCGGTGACCTAAATACTCCATCTAAATCTAACCTCCCATGAAGAGCCACTGGCTTAATTTATTGATCTATCGCAGTTAGGGATAGAAATGGCTTATGAGGGATTCAGGATTTTTCAAGTCTGAGATCAAGATCTGGGGGGATGAAAGCATTGCTGAAGAAGGAGTGTCTGTGGGAGGCTGTTGTTCTGCTCTCCTCCCCCACTGTGGACTACAGACAGTACAGAAATACTAGCAGGCTTCCTTGTAATGTGCAGGAAGTCAAACACACAGCAGCCAAGGAGACCACAGAATGATTCATAAAAGACCTTAAAGAATCGGGGTGACAGCACAGCTACTAAATATAATCCAGCGGGAGTGCAGCATCTTCAGCAAGAAGAGAGGAGGCTGCAGCCACAGAAAGGCAAAGCAGATGGTTTGCCCCAGGAAAAATCGGAGGCCAGGAGTATTGGAGCCTCTGGGAGCTCGCTGCAGAACTTACAGTCAGGGTCTTGCTGTACCCAAACACCAAAAGACAAAGCTTCCCCAGCAAGTCAGGTCAGGTCATTGGACATGCTGCTGCACTATTTCATTAGCTAAACTCCCCTGGGCCTCCCATCTTCCTGGAAAAAAGGGAAGTGGTGCAAGCTGCCTTGGAAATTCTCTTAGCGTGGATCTCACATGTAAAACAACTGCTATAAATATGAGTGGGAAGAGAGGAAGGAGTTAGTCATGACAGACAAGAGGAAGGAGGACAAAAGCATTCACCCTGGAGTTAATGTTTCTTTCCTGCCATTTCTACTACAGCTGAGTGCTCTGTCTTCCCTTATCCTAATCTTTCCGAAGTCCTGGCTGGTTGGGCTTCTATGTGCTAACTCTATGCTAGCATGCTTTTAAGAATGCAGCCTCTCCAGACTCTCCTATGGATGTTTTCAAACACTGCATCAAACCCCAGGGCAGGGCTGCCACACCTCTGTTGAGAAAGCTCTGGGCAAGTAAGTGTTGGGATTTTGGGCTGGGAAGGATTCCTATCCCCTTCTAGGTCTGCAATGATCCCACCTGAAGAGCTGAAAGAGGCTGACTGGTCAAGAAGGGAGGAAAACCTGTGACATTCAGCAGCTTGCAACAGTCAAATCTGTGGGCTAGAAATGAAAAATGAATAAACAAAACACATGCAGTGACTTCGTTGCTTGTTAGACAGGTTGCTGACTTCCCCTTGAATGTCACCATGGCCTGTGAGCAGTGTTCAAGAAAACCTGTGTCTTTTACTTTTATGTCACCCCCAGTTCTGGAGTCTGCAGGAGATGAGGCCAAACTCTCAGTCTCTCCAGGTTTATGTCCATCACTCCCTGAGGTCTGATAATTGTGGAATTACTGGAGCCATTCATTGTTAAACTGCTATTAAATACTCCATGGCTTGTACTTGTTTCCACAAAAGTGCTGCAGTAGGATTTATCTGAGGAACCTTTCCTTCCCCTGCTTCATCAGAAAAGTCAATGATTGTTTGCTTTGCTTTGGTTGCTCTGTGTCTACTGAAGCAGCTTCAGACATCTCAAAGAGACACGAGGCTCCCAGAGGACATTTTCTCACCCACATGACCCCTCCACCCCCAAGAGTGTTAATATCTCAGTCCTGCTTCCTCCTGAACATCTGAAAGCCCCAAGTGATTTACCTGTCCAACTTACCAGGATGAGGAACATAGGGGAGGGGAGACAAAGCATGTGAATAGAGGAACATAGGGAAGGGAATCAAAGGACATTAAAAAAAAAAAAGGAAAGGGTTAAGTAGAAAGGAAAGAAAATGCATTGATCAAATTTTCAGAGCAATTTAATTACCCAAAGGTGCAGGGAGATTCCTTATGAGGTTTTATAAGTGGCCTAACCGCCTTAAATACCTAGTTGCCTTGGAAAATAACTCTGAGTTCCATTCTTGCATGTTACTCTGCTTCTCCAACAGAAGGCCTGATGCTCAGGCATTGCTCCAGGCTATTTTGAGGCTATTTGTCAATGTTACTGCATTCACTGGGGTCTACAGTTAGGGGAAGTGAACACCAAAGTCTCGTTTGGGGAACTGTCCATAGAAAGTCACAGAAAGCAGCAGAGGGATGTGGGCAAGTAGCAGATGAGATAATGAGAGCAAACTGCTTTGCCTTTTCTTCCTTTTTCATTTTCAGAATAACCTGATTCCGCAGGAGGAGATTCTCAGTGAAGCATCAACCCGACTCACTCCAAACTCTTGGAATGACAGAGGGAATTTGTCCTTACACAGCGGGTGGGAAGGGGGAAAGGTAGCACCCTCAAAGTCCTCCGTACCACCACGTTCCACTTCCTTTCAGGGTCAAATCAGGACACAGATGATGTATAGCCCATATCAGGATTCTCTGCACAGGAGGAAATTTTACTCAATGTTGAAGAGCACCCCATCAACACTCACAGGCTTCGAGGGGATGCTGACAGTCATACGCAACTCTGAAGAATACTACACATAAGCAGTGTGTTGTGATTCTGGCTATTATCCTCTCTGAATTGGACTTGTGGCTGCTTGCAACCTAATTCACAGAGAATATGGAGAAGCATGTGAGCACTGCACTTGCGGGACTCACACCTGGTCTAGAGATTGTTTTTCTCCACTCAGGACAGACAGAGATAGAAAGATGTGCCACTTGCTCAAGAATCACCCAGTCTTGTATTTTTACTATTGGATCTCAAAACAGAACAGAGACTTCAGTTCCAGTTGTGCTGGCCCTTCAGCCCCCTGATCTGGAGAGCAGGATGGAGTTATCCAAAAGTCTAGGTGCTCATGTGGCCAGCCAAGAGTAATACACATACTACATACTTGCAGTGGTCTGTGGAGAGCTATCCAGGTGCAAAGTGAGGCCTTCAGTTCCAAGGAAATTATAAAAATGAGAAGGTTGCTTGTAGAGAATAGAGGCTAAATGGGCAGTACTCACAGGAGAACTGGAAGGATGGACTGTAGAATCAGCAGTGGAGGGTTATCAAGAATGACTGTCTGCAGCACTGTTATAGATCATCCATGTGCATCCATGTGCACACCTGCAGTGTAACAGCAGAGGTTCAGATGGCCAGTAAATAGTATTTACTGTTTTGGCCATAGAAGACTTTAGGCACCTCCACCCATGACAATATATAAGCAGAACAGTTTTTTGGGCACCTTTGCCTGTGCCATGGAAGAATTTCATGTGAAATTCCTTCTCTTTTTCGAATTGGACTATAGGACCTCTCGTTAGGTCATCGTTAGTACAGAGGTTACCCACCCAGCCAGGTACCAGAGCAAGGACCTACCAGATACTCAGTTTCCTCCACCCCCATCTGTTTATGACTTGTAGCCCCTTCACAGTTTTCTGTCTGTTTATTCTAGACGATATTCAGTAGGGACCTCACACAAGTAGAAATTACTCTTTCCTGCTATGCAGGGAAAAATAGGAAGAAGAACTTATGTTGGCTGTTGGTCCCTTATCCCACATGACAATCTACAGCACGCAGGACAGTTTTCAGACACTTTAGCCTGGGACTGTCAGCCCCACATCCCAGCATGTGGTACAGCAGTACAGACTTGCTCGCCCACCCCAATGCCCAGCTCAGTGACTTGTCATACTGGCTTTGTGGCCCTACCCAGGCAGTCATGCAAGAGTCCTGAAGGAAGTTGAGAGAGGAAGTCCACTGAAGGGCCTCCCCACAGACACAGAGCTCTACTGCACCCCGACAGAGCAGGCAAGTACCAGACAGGAACAGAGAGGCATTGCTTGTCTAGGTAGGTTTCCAGGAAAAGCACAAGGAGTATATGCACCCATGTCGTTCAGACACATCATGCCACAGCCGAGCAACTTGAAACCCATCCAGGGCTCCAGAGTCCACTGGAAACCTTCATCTGTGGGGAGTCTTGGCTGCCAAAGTGAGGCAACATCAAACAAGCCTACTTCCCAATGAGACTGCAAAGTGACAGATTGAGATTGAACAACGACAGTGGTCAAAATTAGCATATCTCTTCAGGCTTTGCCTGTTGCCTCTGTCTAGAGCTGAGCAAGCCCGCACTACCCCTGAGCAGGCTCCCTTTGCACCACTAAGATACATGATTTTAATGCATAATTAACTCAGTAACACATAATTCAACTGAATGACCGTCAGTCATTTATTCTGACAGCTCCAGTTTTTGTGGAAAACAGACCTTAAAATAAACTCCTTACTGGTAGTAGAACAAGAGATACCCCCTTCAACCCCACTTTAGTTCGTCCTGCAGCAGCTTTCTTTACTGTTGCTTTCAGGCAGTAAATAATAGTTGTGTTGTGAAGTCACCTACCTTCACCAATATGCACAGCCAGATTCTGGCAGGAGCTCAGCTCCCACAGGTCCCACTAATTTCCATGACAGGCCAGCCTGGTATGGGATTTGATGTGGCCTGTTCCTTCGCTATGCAGCTAGGAGCTGAAAAATGGAGAACTGTTGCTGAAACAGGGCACTGCTTCACCCTGTACCCCACATCCTATACACGGAGGCTTGCTAGGATTGAAACTCAGTGTCCTTGCAAAATGAACCCTTCTCTTTCTTGCTCCTGATAAGCCTGTATCCTTTCTGCTTTTGCTTTCCATTGCCTTTCCTCGTACATACACATACGTAGAGCTTCCTCAGCCAGAAGGAGGCTAGAAACAGTCTGTCCAGTAGTATCCCTTGGTCTGCTGAATCCCAATCACTTTATCTACCACCTGCTAAAGTAGGAAATAAAAACTGAGATCTCTCTCAGTTCCTCAGATGTGGCTCATCTCCTCTACCCACACCTGCTTTTTGAGATTATTTTAGGACCAGGCAGACCCACCTGCAGGTCACTTGGAAGTGCTAGAACTCTAAAATAGTTATTTATCTTAAGATGGGGATAATCAAGAGAGGATGCTAAAACCAAAAGCCTTGTAAGCCTGCATCACTGGGAAACTCAGCTGTGTAAGATGTTCTGCAAAGGCAAAACAGCTCTTGGGACTATAGAGAAACATCTCTGAGGAACTTGGAAATCATGCCAGAGTTGCATGAAAAAAAAAGCCAAAGCTTGTGTGTGACACGTATACCCGATAGCCCTCAATTCTACAGACCAGCTCAAAATCACCAGCACAGGGAATCATAGCAACAGAGAATTTTAGCGCAAAGGCCCATTCAGATCTGTAAGAAATTTTCTCCTGATGTGAAGGGAACTTGCTCAGGGGAGAAAAGTGAAAAGAAAACGATGCTTACTACGTGTGTCTGACAAGCAATTAGTTGTACCACCAGCAATCCTCTACCATTAGGCTCCACCTGCCATCAGCCCCAGTGTCCACTCTGTCTGCTGGGATTTAGTGGTGAACTATGCCCCGTCCAACTGGGTGAACAACCTTAACAGCAAACAAGACAGAAGATCATCATGTCTTACCAGCAGGACAAAAGTCCATCCTGAAGAGCCCAGTGTGTTTTCCACGCAGTTGCTGTTCCTCCTTGCCTTCTGCTTGCTCAGTTCCACAGAACTGAGGCGTCTTGTAGCCAGTGACCAAAATCGCAGCTGTGTTGGAGGGGCGGGTTGCCTTGTGGCTCCGCCCTTCCTCCCCTGTCCCTCGACCACATCGCATGATCTCACATAGTGAAGGAAACTGTATGTGCATTCTGCTAGGAGCTAACAGAGGCTCTTTGACTACTTCTGGAAAGCAAACCCACAAATGCATTTCCATTGCCAGCAGTGCTTCTTTTTTTTTTTTTTTTTTTGAGGAGAGGGGGACCGTGTGTGCTTTAGAAGACAGAAATGGACAGTGAGAAACTACCAGTGCTTTGGGATTTTGTCTGAGATACTTTGATAAGAGGGGGGAAAAAAGGAAGTCCCTGATTCAGAAAGAAAAAAATAGGAAGTCTTATTTGGGAAGTAGTTTCATTTTAATAGAAATATTCTTCCTGTTTTAATTCTGCAGCAGTTTGTAGGAAGATAAGTGCTCAAAAATTTGAGGGTGGTTGATTGAGGCAAGTGGATAAGAGGGTCTTTTTTTTTTTTCTTCTTTTGTTCCTTCACTACCCACTGAGTGACTTGTACTCCAAGTCTGCTCCCATCTTCCCATAACAAACCTTTTTCTTGGGAACCATTGTACATGAGGCTGCAGCAAATGGAGGAGGAAAGAAGTCCTCTCTCAGATTCAGGTGGGGCTGAGGCTATTGAGGGACAGCTCCTTTCCATACAGCATAGAAACTTACCTATATGTCCCAAGTCACAACTTGACCTGCCCCAGCTGTTGCTACACTCACATTCTCGCATTCTTATTAAGCAAAAAAAAAAATGCACTTTAAAAGGTGTGAGGTGAAAAGTAGGATTTGCCTGATCACCCTGGGCAAGATCTACTGCTCTAGGTTCACTTAACTTGATAGAAAAAGCCAAACACAGAATTTTACCTCCCTTCTCAGTTTCCTTACTTTTGCATTTCCTGTTACCCAAGGTTATGCTCAAGGTTCATTGTTGTTATTGAGAGGGACAAGCACTCTAATGAACTCCCAATGGAAACAGGGAGATATACCAGCCTTAAAGGCATTGTGCCAAAGACTGATAGAAATCCAGAATGGATGCTAACAGGCTACTGTAGGCAGGATCATAAATAACCTGTGATATTTACAAAGAGGCAGTGACAGACATTCCCTACTTGCTTTTCATGGTCAGGGCCAATAAATTTAGAGAAGCTGGAACCTTACTTGGCAGGATGGGGCGTAGGGGCCCAGAGGGGGGAAAGGAAGAAGAAGAGAGCTTTATTAATGGAAATTGTAATTTCAAACCTCCATACTCATTCATCTGATTATGCTATATCTGCCCTGACCTTCAGCATAGAGCCATGGAACATTATGGTTGGAAAAGACCTTCAAGATCATCAAGTCCATTTGTAAACCCATCACCACCATGCCTGCTAAACCATGTCCATCTGTCCATGAAGTTTATCAGAAGCCTGTGTTTGGGTCACAACTTGCCAAGAGTATTCCCCTCGCAACTCAGTCTCTGTCTTGCGGTTTTGAACCGCATCGGGAGAGGAATTCACTGTCCCACAAGTCCAACCCAGTGCTCCAGTTATGGTACTGGAGCTGGGCATAGCTCCACCTCAGATCCTGCCATCATTGCATTTTCCACAAAAATGTTTTATCGGTGTTGCAGCTGATGTCAAACAGACACATAAACCTAAGGTGCTTCCTTGAAAACCCTGAATGTGCCTGCCTTAAGGGTACATTGCACATACAGGCAGCTTAGTTGGGCTTTTATATATGTGTTTGTGGGCAGGTTGAATCATAGTGCCTTGCAAGCAACAAAATGGATGCCTCTGTATACCACAGAAGTTCTCTCAGTCATTCCAACAAAAAATAAAGCAAGGCTCCTACCCATTATACTATTCCATACTTGCTCGATCTCCTAAACTGGAAGGAAATATAAATATTTCTACTAACTTCAAGAGGATAAATACCGGAAGAGAAAGAAGATGATGAGCCAATGACAAAATCCCTCTGGGCTGAACATGTCGACTGTATTCTAACAACTTTTCTCAGAGAAACAAAGCACAGGTTTGTACAAATTCTGTAACTCCTTTGGGAGTTCAGGCTGCCATGCAACTTAAAACAGCACGAGAACAAACACAGTAACACTTTTTTGTGTAACAATTATAATAAAATAATCCTTGTCCACTGTGAGAAACAACATGAACTCTGGTTGCTACAGCAAGAGTTCAGGATAAGAAAATGCAGGCAGTGAGTAAAGATACTAGTGCAGAGCATAGAGCAGGAATTTTCTATTGCCAGGTGCTTTTACTACCTCAAGGAATTGGAGTTGTTAGGTTGTTTTTTTTTTTTTTTAAGAGCAGGAAGAAGGGATTATAAAAAGCCACAGGAGAAAAAAAATAAAAAGAAATGTAAGAATGGAAACTGATACTGGAGTCACCAGGGACTTGCAGAAATATAGAGAAAATATAAAGCCAAACAACAAAAAAAGAAAAAGTATTTTAGGATTCTAGGAGCAACTTCACAAGTGAGGAAAATGCAAGCATGAATCATGGATACCTGGATGGTCAAAGGGCTGTGCCATGGTCTTCTGCTTACCCAGGCACTTCATGGAGAAGAGCTGGAGGGGGTGATTCCTCGTCAGTGCTACAGACAGGAAGATGCCAGTGGACCAGTTCTTTTGCCCTCAGAGGGCAAGATCGAGAGCAGCTGTGCAGTGAAGATAGGAGAGCCTCCATGATGCAATGGATCAGGGGTGGACCAGCCCTGACTGCAATAGGGTTGTTCTCCAGAGAAGCTCATGGACGAAGTAGATCCAGGGTTAATTAAATATCATTTGCAAGCTGAGTTGCATTTCTCCAGGAAAATGATACTGTGTATATGGAAAATGCAGGTAGTTTGTTGTTACTATATTTCAAGGGGGCTGAGGAGATACAGGAAGCTTGAAAACTTCAATTTTCTGGGCTTTGACTGAGAGTGAAAATTTAGGTCAGAGGAGTACCTAGTACAGCCAATATTAGAAATAAGACTCTGAATGAAGCAACTCCACAGCTTGTCTAACAGAGACTGTAGGACATCATGCCCTGGACTGCATCACATCCATTTTAGTTATGATTTCAGTCCCGAATTCAAGGCCAGGCTTTTCTAGTCAGCGTGGCTCTCAGCGAAAAAACACTGCAGCGAGAGGAAAGGGTGGCAGCAAAAGGAAGGTGTGGGAATTTTGGAGAAGAGAAGAAGCAAAGCAAGAACTAAAAGCAGGAGGCAGATGGTAGAAAGCTGAACGAATAGGGAAGTGAGAAGTCACAAAAGCAGAAGGGGGCAGTTTACAGCCAGCGTGGCTGAACTGCAATACTCCACCCTGGTGGAGGGCTAACACATATAGCAAAGGTCTCAGGGTCACACAGAATTGTTTGAATAATAGGTTAAAGTAGCTTCTGTCAGGCCCAGGGACTGATGTAGTAATGGAACTACCTCTGTGGCCATGCCCTGTGCAAAGAAATTAACCTCATGTTCTCCCCACCTCAAAAATAATAATAATAAAAAGAATTCCCCTGACCCTTCTTCTGTGCTGAAGCAGCACATGCCTATTGCTCTGCTCCTGCTCTCTTATTTTGGGCTGCGAACTCACAGACCCACCCCCAGCTTTTTCCTCTCTTCCATGAGTGAGCAGAACACCCGAGAAAAATGGGGATCATTGCGATGACTCAGATTCTTCTGTGCTTTGGAGCTGCATGCTGCATCTGGCATGCACCTCCTCCCTTGCCTTCCTTTCCACACGGGTGCTCTGCAGATCAGTGACTCATGGGTCACAGTGCCTCAGAGATGACATTGCCAGTGGCCTGGGAAATTTCTCAGAGCAGAACTGTTTCACTAAGCAACTCTTTCAAATATTAGCATCTTCTTTAAATTCAGGAAAGGGAACAAGAAATCCCAGATCTCAACTCTACTGCATATGCAGGAGGGAACCCATGTCAAGAGCACCTCTTAGTGATAAGAGAGCAGATCAAAGCAGCAACAGATCTGTATACACTTTTTACAGATTACCAGCCTGCAGTTTCCTTCCTTTAGCAGCCTGTGCTATTTGAATATAATTTTCCATTGTTTAGTAATTTAAATACAATGGAAGGGAAACTCTTGCACAAGGGGCTTCTGTGTCTCTTCAGGGACACTGGCAGATGAGAGAAGTTTATAAATTCACAGCACAGACCTCTGACTTGTAAGAGAACTGACTGTCAGTAGCAGTAGGAGGATTTTATCTTCCAAAGGTAATTTATCCAGGAATTTCACAGCTCATTGTTGTCATACAGGACTGCTGATTCTTAGAAATGGGCCTTACCTGGGCACACCTCAACAGCAGTCACTCCTCCATGATCATTTGATTATCATCCTCATTTAGCTTCCCCACTTGTTCCTACACTGCTGATCCCAGAGACCCACATGCCAGACCGCAAGGGCAGAAACATACACTTGCAGTCAGTAGGTCAGTGGTCCTTGTTCTTTCCTGAAACCAGGTCTTATCATGCCACTGGCAGTTTTCTGTCCAGTCTCTTCTTAGCTTAAATCTCATTGCTTGTCTCCTTTTTTCATGACTTGTGCTCTGTCCCAGATCCACTCACTGCATTATCCAGCCCTCTCTAGCACTTTTCTGTCTTCCCACTCCAGGTGTCTGCTCTCTTTTCTGCTATCTCTGTTTCTCCCTGTAACTTTTCTACCTAGGGCCTATTGGAAATTTTCAGAGAAAAGATCTAATGGAAATGGAAACATTCTTCCATAAAAAAATGATTCCTAATACAGTTTCAAAACGTGCAGAAAAGGATTAGTTTCCTGCTTGCCTGTCCCTGTCTGCTTGATCATGTCCCAGGGAGTCAGCGCTCTCCCAGTCCCTAGGACTCCACCAGCCTCAGCTCCAAGGGCCTTCAGAATCCTGCAACTGAGAGCACTGAATGTCTACAGTTTCCTAGGGAATACATTTCCATCATATATCCCAAAGTTTTCTAGCTGAGATGTGGAGATGTTTGGAGAGCCAGAACTCTCCAGACATTTTGGGCAGGTGGATTGCTTTCAGAACCCAGAACTGCAGCTAACGGTGCTCTTGTGCTAACAAACTGCCAAGCACTTTACAGCTTTCTGGCTTTGCAGTACAGTTATAATCCTCTTCCCATGGCCTGCAGACACATTTTGGCCCTTGCTGGGTTAGGTATAGCACACTGCCAGCTCTACCAGTGGTGCTTGATTTGAGCATTCTTAGTCTGATGCAGAATAGAAATGCTTTCCCATCCACCAGTAACATTCTCTGAAATCAAATACACCTACCTTCTTTCTGGCTAGACCCAATCTCCTGTCATACTATAATTCTGCACCTTCCCGTCCTTTACAGCTCCTACTGCTACTCTCCTTATAACAACCTCTCTACCCTCTGTTCTTATCTGACCTCTATTCCTTGCATTTCCACAGCCCTTTCCTCATGTTTGCAGAGTAGTCAGTGGGTTTCTTTCTCCCTTCTTTGTTACCACCCACAGAGGGAACACCTAGTACAGTTGGTTGTTTTGCACTTCTGAAAGAGCCATAAGACTTGGAAAGGATCCAGTGTCAAATATTTCTGGGTTATGGCCAACACTGAGTGATGGATGGGAGAGCTCTTCTTCTGAGCAGGTCAGTCTACGGCAGCTTCACATGGCTGCTGAAGCATAAAGGTCACCAACCTTTGGAAGAAAAAGCACATTCCCTCAAAGCTCCTTGCCTTTGAGAACACTCCAGATAAAAACTCACTGTTCTTGGTCTCACTGGCCACCTAACAAAGCCTGGAATTCTAATTAACCCTATGTCTCAATGTCTGTTCTCCACTGATGTGCATCCCCACCTGTCCACCCACCAGTTCAGGTGGGAGCACAACAGCGGGGAGCAAAACAGAAATGCACATATATACCTTTTTCCAGGATTAGCATTGCAAGGTAGGAGGAAAAAGAAATAGCACATACCCTTAATTTCAGGAGGGCTAAGGAAGGGAAGGAAGGAGCAGAGCCTCCTATGATCATTCTGCTACTTGTCTCTTCTTCTATATTACTTCTTTCCACTAGCTACCTGTGCAAACGGAGAAGGAAAATAGAACTTTAGCACCAAGGGAGAGGAGGGATGGAGCAGCCTTGAAGTGGCTGCTGCTTTCCAGAGTTTGCTTAAGTCCTTTGTTCAGCCTTCAAAGAAAACATTACTCCTTGTGGCAATCACCACTGGCCCTTAGGAGCACCAGGAAGGCCTGAAAAAATCTTTGTTACACCACATTTCACCTCTTGCTCCCACCTCAGATTTGCTTGCCTGTTTTCACCTGCTTCAAAGTTTGGATGACAAAGGCTGGTAGGGCATATCCACCCCTCCAGTTTCTCACTCCTCTCCAATCATGTAAAAGCAGTTTGGTGCCCCCAGCTGTTCACTGGGATGGTTGGGGGGCAGCAAGTATTGAGACACACAGAGAGAAAAATTACAGCAATAATCTTCCAAACCACAAACCATGCACACTCCGCCTCCAGCTAACGGCCTTGGCTGCGGAGCTGCAGTGCGATAGGAGGAGGGACCAGAGGGTGACTGAGTAAAGTTCCTTCTTCCACTTCCTCCCTCCCTGCAACCTGCCGCTCACTTCAGCTCAAGATTTGATATTCATATTTGCCTGTGTATCGCTGCTCTTTGCCTTGGCCTGACTTTCCTTTGCTCCAGGTGCTATCAACAGCCACAGGTCCAGAGACATGCAAGCCATCAAATGTGTTGTGGTAGGAGATGGGTATGTATCCCACTCTTTTTCTGTGAATGTGGGTAGGGAGGGATGATGACGAGTGAAGAAAGAAGGTCGTTGCTTGGTGAAACTTCCACAGCTTTGCTTCTGACTTCTCGCAAACTGTGTTCCCTTTCTTGCTCCCTCTTCCTGTATCAGGGCAAGGAACCTACTGCCTCTGAAAAGGCTGGGAGAGGGCGGAATAGAGGCATTTTGAAGGGCATCTTTAAAAGGGGCATAGAAAGTAGAATAATCATTTAGAAGCCTGGCAGATCTGGTCAACACACAGGAGGTAGTATTATTGCTGCCAAATTCGGCCTTGAGGCAGGAATCGAGTTTAAAACTTAGGAGGTGCATGAGCTCTCTTGCAGGTGCATGGCCCCATGAAAGCCATCTGCTCACTGGGGCTGACTGAAGCAGGACATGGCACTATGGCCCTGATGAGATATCCTCCAGTATCTGTGTTCAGGCCTCCTCAACACGTTAACCCTGTGTTAGGGTATGGGGGTGACTGTCTGGCAAGGGGTTTCTGTGGGCGCAAGGAGGAGGGGCTGTTTCCCCTGAGATGAGTACAGGTATATACCACTGGTCATGGGAGATAGCACAACCTTGCCTGTGCAGCACTGCGTTGTCACTGCCCGTGTCCCATTTTTGCTGGAAATGGGACAGTCTACGCTGTCAGTAAGTGAGGCAGTACTGCAAGGGGATTGGACCTCTGCTTTCCCTGCCCTGTGAGATGAGTGGATAGGTGGGGCAGAGGAGAGTCCACAAGTTGTGTGGGGTATTTGGCATAGAGCAAGTTAATTAATTTTCCAGCTAGGAACTGTTATCCGGGGCAGCTACCAGGTAGCAGATGAGGAGACATTTGCAGTGGCCCTGCTCCCCACAGTCACTTCCTCCTTCAAAACTGGCCTGGGGAGGAAGAAGCCTACAAATATAGCAATATATCTTAGACATATTCTCAAGGGCTGCGGCAAGTGGTTGGGGGAAGGGAGGAGGTGGGACAAGGAAGGGCAGTGAACCTCAACTGAACATTGTTACCTCTTAGAAAAGTCCCTTGCAGGTTGGAAACTACAGCAGATGACTAGATCCATGGGACTTTCTCCCAGTAACCTGCTAACTCCACAGTTCTCCCTCACACATTGCACCAAAGCTTCAAGTTCCATAACTTGCTCTTGGTTCATCCCCCCTTTATCTCCTAGTCTGTCTACCGGCCCTACCAGATCTTCCTTCCTACCAGAGGACCTTTGCCATTGCTTCACTAAGCCCCTCACGCTCCCCTACAGAAATTCTGATCCCGTACTCTTCTCCATCACACTTCACTTGCATTATAACACTCCCTGAGCTCAGTCCCAAGAACCTGCAGCTGTCCAAAGCACTCATTCCTCAAAAATTTTTCTATAACCCTCACTCCTTCATTGACCCTTTGTGCTCCTCTCAGTTCAGCTGCACTAATTCAGAATCATATCTCTTTCCATGAATAATGCCCTCTCTCTGCCATAAATCTCCTGATCTGTCCACCTCCCCCTGCCCCTTGAGCTTCAGGAAGCACACAGCTCCCATATCTTTCCCTCAATGCCTCCATGATGAGAGGGAAGCAGGAGTGCTGGCGAAAAAGAGTTGACCGAGAGGCATCGGTATCAGAGAAAGAGGTGACAGGAGGAAGAAACTAGCATCAGAGCACACTGAAGGTGCTATTTCCTCCTGAGCTGCTCAGAAGTGCAGCAGCTGAGGCAGGTGCTTATGCCCAGGGCAAAGATGCCTTTGGAGCATGCCAGGGGCCTGCCAAAAGACGGGACTGCAGCTCTTGCACAGCAGACTTTGCAGGTATCACTGGGATTTTCAGAGCAGGTCTCCATGGCAAGTGAAAGTGCTCCCAACAGTGGGAGCTTCTGGCTGGAGGAAAGGCCTCTCCTTGGGCTCTGCAACTTTGGTCAAAGGCTGAGGAGGCAGTTTGCTCTTGACACCTCCACTTTACACACAGGGAAACAAAAGCACAGACTTTCCCAGTCCACACAGACCTGAGAAATGACTGCTGAGCATATTGCAAAAGGATTATCTTTTCCACACTTGTCCTGGATGCTTTACCTTCTCCTAGTTTCTCTTCCATTTCTCTTCACTATAGGTTTTCCTGTGCCCAGGACACAGCTGCCTCTTCCCTTCCCAGCTCCCTCACACCAGTGCCCTCATCCAGTCTGGGCTGTGTTGTTATCCTGACTCTTTGCACTCCATCCTACTGTAACATGGGGGTGGAGAAGGCTGAGACAAGAAGAAGCATCAGTTACTTCCTCAGAAACTCCAAAAGCATCTTTAGTTGGCCATGAGCAGAGGCAGCTTGCTGGCTGCCTACACATCTCTCTGTGGGTGACATTGCAGCTTGCAGCAGCTCGCAGGTCATGTAAACAGCCCAGACTGGCAAGTGTCATGGCAAGTCAGCAAGAGGTGATCTCAGCCACAGTATCTGCAGGAGTAGGCATGACTGTCTGTGTTCAGAAGCTATAACTGCTTGGGATGCTTTGTTCTGACACTCTTGTACAAAATGAAAACATCTATCCTGGTTGTGAGCATACAGCACTGTGCACATACTGGAAAATGAACTCTCACCTTCACCTCAGAGTGGATGCATTTTAGTGGAGTGATCTCTGTACCAGACTGTCAAAACAAGCCTTCATGCTGAAAGACAACAGTTCTGTCAGACTTCATGTCTTTGCTCCTAATGCTATTCTAGTTTGTGGTTATGCACACTTTTCTCTGCTTCCACTGGTCTCCTCCTATTGCTAGCTTGAGGTATGAAAGTTTTCCCCCAAACCCATTTCATGCTAGCAAGACTGCTTACACTAGAATGACTCTTGCCTTTATTTATTTATTTATTTATTTATCTATCTATTTTTACCTTTCAGAGCTGTGGGGAAAACTTGTCTCCTTATCAGCTATACCACCAATGCCTTCCCGGGAGAATACATCCCCACCGTGTGAGTGATATATATCCAGGGCCTGGGGTGGGTGGGAGGCAAGCAAAGCGGGTGCATCAACTCCTGTTCTGCACTGAAGGTAGCATCAGTAGGGTCAGTTTCCATGCCAGCAGAGGAAGGACTGCCAAGCTAGCACAGGTATCTCTATATTTCTGATCTATCATTCACTGTTCACTGGCCCTATTAAGCCCTGGTATAAATGGGACATTTGGGGTATACTAAGGGTCTTGCTGCCTGCTGTGTTTGCAGGTAGTAGATGAGATCCTGCTAGACAAAACAACTAGGAACCAGGCTATAAGGACAATGCCAAACCTAAGCAAAGATTAGGTGACTAGACTTAGGGGCCAAGGGTCCCCACTTCCCTCTATGCCCCAAGGCATTTGTTGTCATTGGAGCAGGCACAGAAAATCCTGATGATAAGAGTACGGCCACCAAAGCTGCCTGGAGTCCTGGAAGCAAGATTCAGCTAAGAACTGGAGTAGAAACTATTTGTAATCCAGCAGCTCCATGTGTGAGGCTGAGGCAGATCTGCAGCCTGCCGGAATAAGGAACAAATTTAGGATTGCCTTAGACTGAGTCAGAGGAATTGTCTCTCCACAGTGTGGGGGGAGACATACCACACATATTCATGCTCCACTGAAGTATGGGATATGCATACTCATTGCAGAACCAGCCATTCTCCTAAGGTAGGAAAAGCTGCTAAACACAGGGTATCAGACTGTCAGCCCAGGTTCAGGCCTTTTGGAAAGCAGAGGTTCAAAAAACCTCAGAGCATCACTTTTTTCCAGACCATTTGCAGCAAATTTGAAGCACCAGGAATCCATCTCCATTCACAAGCTGGCTTGTGCCAGGGTATCATTCCTTCCTGGCATGTAGCCATGTGGACATGCCTTTTGTGTGCTGCACACCATTTCTCTTCATGACTGAGACTTGTGTCTGGTGGAAAGGGAGGGCCTTTTGTTCTCTTGTGCAGCATGGCTTCTCTGACAAAGAGGGCAGCATATGAGTACATTTACAAGGTCTTTGCATTGGTTCCCTATGAGTGGTTTCCTTTGTCTTAGTCTGAAAGCTTATAAAAAATTATACCAAATGGGCAGGAAAGAGAACTTTCTAGGAGCCCTGTGAAGGAACAACAACTCAGTTGATTTAATAGCTGTTTTTCAAGATGTCTTTTCTTGAAGAAATGCAGTTTGGACTGCCATTCTCAATGTTTCAGGCTGTATTTTCAAAGAGTAAGAGGGATTAAGGGCAACCTTAGCATATTGGACTCAATTCCAGGAGGTGGAGTGCAGGGCTCTGGGGGAGCTACAGAGACATAGTGTGTAACTTTTAAAGAAGAAAGTTTCTAGAGCACAGGAGAAAGAGCAAAGGTTTGATTGGAGCTGGAACAGTCATGGGAAGGGTATTGGAAGGGAAGTAGAAAAAAAAATGAAGAATTTTAGAATCTACATGCAAGACGGAGAAGGTGGAGCTACAACCAGGCACCTGCCCAGAACAACTGGGTGATACAAAGTAGGTGATGCTGAATGCAAAGTCCCTAATGTAAAGGTTTACAGGCAACTAGCATCTGCCAGGTGAGCTGAGAAGTCAAATTGCTACCCTTTGCTCTGGTGTCCACCTAATGGGATTGCTCAGCTCACCCTATAGTGCCAAATTCTTGCAGGCTTCTTTTTCCCCCTTTTGAGCCACAGCCTATGTCTCTTCATTTCAGGTTTGATAACTATTCCGCCAATGTGATGGTTGACAGCAAGCCTGTAAATCTGGGGCTATGGGATACTGCTGGACAAGAAGATTATGACCGGTTGAGGCCCCTCTCTTACCCACAGACGGTGGGTCACACTCTATGCCTCTCTTTCCTGGGGTCTCCTCAGATATTCCTCCTTTTCCTGCTGCAGAACCAACAATTACCATACAGTGGTGGCAGGACTATTCTCTTCTCTCTCTGCCCTCTCATGAGGATACTTCTGTGGATATACAAGGACCTAAAAGCTCTATAAATAAAAGGAGTGTTTTGGAGCCTTCATGTAAATTTCATTATTGGTATCACCTCACAAGAAAATTGAGATCCTCAAAGATATTTATGTGCCCAGCTCACAATGATTTAAATTGGGTCATGGAATCTGTGTTATCACAAACAAAAAACTGTTCTTATAAGGTAGCCTATGGGATACAGAATCTGACACAGGTGGTTCTGTGAACCCTGTTTGGGATTCTGAACTGTTTTGGCTTTTGCCGTTTAAAAGAGATATACTGTGTAGATAACGTATTTGATTTGCTGATGCCTCAATTAAGCCCAGCCCTCTAACAGAACAAGTGGATGCTCCTCCTCAGAGTTCACTATGTTGACAAAGTGGTTTCTGGGCTTCAAGGTCAATTTTTCTTGAGTATGTTGCTCCAAGTAGTCTCTTGGCAATCTCAAAAAGGCCCTGCTGCCTCTAACATTTGTCTGAAGTTTGCGATTTCAAACAAAAGGTCTAGGAATTGAGGGCAGTATCTTTTTCAGCTACTTTTAGTCACGTTGAAATTGGCCACCTGATAAAAGTTACTTGTCCCGGATCCTTCTGCAGTCAGGGTGGACAAGCATATTCCTCCATCACGTGCTTATGTCTACCCAGACAAGTGCCAAGGATAGGTGGAGGAAGTTCTCATCTTTGGTAGTCACCGAAGTAGTAGCAGAGGTATGGAAATGGGAAAATTGGGCCTGACAGTCTTGTTTTAGATAGTGAAAGATGTATGAAAAACATATTATCGTGAATAGCTGATTTTGTTTTGTTTTATTTTGTTTTCATGGAGTGCACAGAAGTGCCTATGTGCACTTAAATATGCCTTATTTCTATCTTGCATGTGTACTTTTTGGGTTGAGCTTAGACTTGTATCAAGAGCAGGCAAAATTATTTTGTCCTGATATCTCTTTGGTGCTCTGTGAGAAATGAACAGGGCACTGTCAGACCATTTCCCATGAGGATGAGTGTGCCTACCGCAAAAACCCCATCCTCACAGTTAACAGTTTGGCTCTTCTGATAGGGGTGGCTATGGTTACCATGAGTCAGGACAACAAATATTCTTCTTTCTTCTAGAGGCAGTTATCAGCAGTCAGGATTGTGTTGTTTGTGAGGGACAGCTTTCCCCAGAATGGCTGTCCTTGCTGCTGAGGGAGGATACTGCCCCCCACCAACTCCCCTGTTCTGGTCTCCCCTTTCCTTGCATGACCTTCTGTCATGTAATCCCAGGGTCTCACCCTAACTCCACATTGTGTCTGTGTTCTACAGGATGTGTTCCTGATCTGCTTCTCTCTTGTCAGTCCAGCATCTTATGAAAATGTCCGTGCTAAGGTGAGATCAAGCATCCTGGTCAATGAGGGGCTATGGAGGGTGTGTGGGAGATTGATGTTGGTCTTTCAAAGAGAGTGACTGAGCGTGGATACTGCTATTGTACAAGAGTGATGTGGAGCTGCTGGAGAGAGTCCAGCGCAGGGCCACAAGGATGATCAGGGGCCTGGAACATCTGCCCTATGAGGAGAGGCTGAGGGAGCTGGGCCTGTTCAGCCTGGAGAAGAGAAGGCTGAGAGGGGATCTGATCAGTGTATATAAGTACCTCAAGGGAGGCAGTGAGGAGGATGGTGCTGGCCTCTTTTCACTGGTGGCCACAGACAGAACTAGAGGTAATGGCCACAGACTGAAGCACCAAAAGTTCCACATGAACTTAAGGAATTTTTTTTTTAACAGTGAGGGTGCCAGAGCACTGGAACAGGCTGCCCAGAGAGGTTGTGGAGTCTCCTTCTCTGGAGATCTTCAAAACCCGCTTGGACGCAGCCCTGTGCCACGTGCTCTAGGTGACCCTGCGTATGCAGGAGGGTTGGACTAGATGACCTTCCAACCTTAAGCATTCTATGGTTCTATGATTCTATGATTCTATTGGGCTGTCTAGACCCAGTGAGGTAATTTTGTGTCAATCAGAGGAAACTGAAATATTAGCCTCTTACAAATTTATTTTCTCATCCCAAAGGAGATGGCCAGCCCTATTAAAGAGGTAGTGTTCATCTGGCTAAGATACTTCAAGATAAACCACACACTTGTATTTTGAGGATGTCTTTCAGACAAGCCAGTCATAGCACAGCTCTTACTTTCAGGCAAATCTATAGGAGATGATAAGCAGGCACGCTGCCTTTAGCTGGGAAGTGAGGGAAATGAAGAGATGGACAGAGAGGAAAACAACATAGTGTTTCCTTTCTACAGCTTTCAGGTTCCTTCTTGGCTTTGGAGGAGCCATAAAGGATGGAATGCAGCTTATGCTCTTGTTTAATAGACAGTGCTCAGCTGTGGCTCCCCCTTCTCCTCTCACCACTCCACTATTCTGATATTTCAACTTCTGAGGGGATTAAATTCATGCTTTGAGCTCCAAGTCGAAGATTTTGCCTCTGTGGACCCTGTAACAGGGGCTGGTCTCAGACAGGTTACAGTACTCAACACTGTATGAACGGGGTGTGTGGAAGGAAATTATGTTAGACATGTTATTGACTTTCTTTCAGGGTGCTTCTTTGTTTCCCTAATGCATATATTTGATTTCTTCTTACATCTTTGCCTTTTGGTTCTCTCATTAGTGGTTCCCTGAAGTGCGGCATCACTGCCCCAGCACTCCCATCATTCTGGTGGGCACAAAGCTGGATCTTCGTGATGATAAGGACACCATTGAGAAGCTGAAAGAAAAGAAGCTATCCCCCATTACATATCCTCAGGGCCTTGCCCTAGCCAAGGAAATTGGTACGTGCTTGGAGGTAACATCTTGAATCTGCTGAAAAGAAAGAAGCAGAAGATAGTGGCTTCTCCACAGCCTAGTAAGGCCTCATTGCAGGCATCTCATGGTGGCCAAAGACCATGAACAGATCTCTAAGGGAGACTGATAATCATATTAAGGGCTGTGGAACAAAACACACTTCACAAGGGTCAGGAAGGAGATCCCTTCCTTGAGAGAACCTCAGTGCTTTAGGCCCCTGCTTTCTGCACAACAAACATCTCTTTCCTTCCCATCCTCCCCAACCCCGCCCACACGTCTACACTTGCACACTCCCCTCCCTTTTTTCTCTTCTGCCTCTATCGGGGCCAGTATTTTGCTATGAAAGCTACAGCTGCTTTGTGGGCAGAGGCCTCTCCTCCACATCCGGAAACAGGCGGAAGAGTAAGTTTTCTAACATCTCTCAGGAAGAGCTGCAACTGCGGCTTCCTGTCCTGCCTCTGGTAAATGGGTTTATACATGCAGCCCTTAGCATGTGTCTCACCTGAGCATTCATCTCTGGGCATCACCTCCATCATATGCCTGGGGACATGCTCAAATGCCTGTGTGAGGTAACCTCTTCTGTGAGATACAGCACACAGAGACAGCAGAGAAACATCCAGCCTAAGAGAGAGAAGGCTTCAACCAGGAGTTTGGAGGGGAAGGTAGCCAGTCAGCATAACATAGACAGCCTCATGTGATGATTCTGGGCAGAGAAAAAGCAGTTCCTGGTCTTGTACAGCTAGTAAACTTTTACTCTGAGGTCAAGACTGCCTGAGTGAGGTCATGCTTGCTGGATTTTGGCACCTGAATTGTGTTTACTGGAATCATGTAAGAGCTGGGTGCCTTGCTGTCCAGCGCAGGATCTCTGAGAACACAGAGGTCCAGAGCCCTAAAAGGGAAGGGCCACATGATTTAAGATGTTTCCAGATGTCCTTGATGCCAAGTGATCTGAACGACACTCAAAGCTTGAGAACAAGACCTATCAAGATGAGACTCATTTGGCGTTTAGGGGTGTGTGTGTGCCTCAGGACTCCATTTGTAAAATTGGTGCTGTGAGGGGGTGGGTTGGGACTGTGATGCAATGTGAGCCGGAAAAGTACCAGTGATACAGACACATGCATCTCTTTCTGTTTGTCCTTGCTTTGTTATATTACTCTTGTATGATTCACTTCAGAATAAGGACCCTTCGCAACAAAATCCCGGATACCCACCCTGCCCCTCCCTCCCATTCCCCTCCTCATCATTACAGTATCTGCCTTCCTCCTAACAGACTCTGTGAAGTATCTTGAGTGCTCGGCATTGACGCAGCGTGGCCTCAAAACAGTGTTTGATGAGGCCATCCGAGCAGTTCTCTGTCCACAGCCCACCCGGCCGAAGAAACGAATCTGCAGCCTCCTCTAGGAAGGTAAGGGCGAAAGGGATTCCTGAGCATGATACTACCAGTCTTTTCTAGTCCATCTGAACCCAGACCAGGGTTCAGGACCATTTTGTTCCTATGGCCTGCTGTGCCTGGGGGCCTGAGAAAGTGAGGGAGTGACAGTAGTCCTGCGCAGGCAGAAGACCAGACATGGTATTATAGAGCACACAGCCCGCTGTCTGCCTGCCCCTCCTTACTCCCTTCCCATGTAGAGGCTTGACACCATCTCCTAGCATGGGGAGGTACAGGATTTTCCACTTCTGCTCTCACAGAGAAGGGCTGTCTGTCACCTTCTGCCACAGAGGGAACAGCATCCAAGCTGCCCTGGGGTTGACCTGCTGTGAGATGTGCAAAGCAACAGCCTTTGCCCATAGGGGAAAAAAAAAAGAAAAAAAGAAAAGAAAGAGAAAAAAAAACTTATTTATAGGAACCATAAATGACAGGCCAGACAGCCCTTCCTCTTTACCAGTTCCTGCTCACCTCAAGAGGTCTCTTGTATCACAGTTCATCAGCAGGCAGCTGCTGCCTTGCCCGCCTCCAGATTCCTTCTCATATTTTCCCCTCCTGTTCTTCCTCTTCAACTCAAGGCAGCAGAGGAAGGAGAGGGACATCAGGACAAGAGTCAAAGCTGGTCATAGCCTGAAGAGAGAGAAGAGAGGGAGCTTTCTACCCAGGATCCAGGCCCTTTCATCCCCCACCGCCCATGAGGACAGAGGGAGGGAGAGCAGGAAAAAGGCTGAGCTGCTTTGATGAAGCCTGTCGTTGTTTTGGCTACAGATCCCGGCCCTGTCCCGATGCCAGGCTCTGCCCGACACACAGGAGAGAGATGGCTCCAGCATCCCGGAGCTCAGTACCTTGTGGCAGCCACTGCGCTTTTTACTTCTGCTGGCTTGAAAGACTGTTGTAGGTCTGTAGCACCAGTTTGTCCATTTGCACAACTTCCGCACACTCACCCCAGCCCGGTCACTCTTCCCCTCCCTCACAGATGCCCTAGATTACAATACAGCAACCAAGACCCAATAAACAGACTGTACATTCCTGCCATGTGTGTGTTATTGCACCTCGGGGACACAGCCATGACTCAGTGAGCAACAGGACGGCTGAAGAGTCCAAGGCACTTCCCATGTTTACCCCTCCTTGGAAGCGACATGCCAATCAGCACCATGCTGAGCTTGGTACAGGGCAGCCCCAGCCAGTATCGGGTGAAGAGATGTGGCTTCTTTTATGCATAGAGTTGCTAAGTTCTCTGCTGAGGCTCAGCAAGAAGCGAGCAGCATGCCAGCCAAAGGCAGCAGGTTTATCATGCCTCAGCTTCTACCCTTTCATTTCTCAGCCTCTGTGTGTTCAAAGGAAAAAGTTTTCTACCCTCAAGCCTGATCTGACAGAGCCTAGCAAGCCTTTCTCACCTCTACAGGCTTTAGGAGGAGACTTGACTTTGTGGGACTGGCCCTGCAGTTTGCTGGGGACACCCTTTTACCAAAATAGTTCTGCATTAACTCTCCTAAGCTCACGTCATAAGTAGTCATATCAGTACCCACACTCACGCACACTGCCAGGCACAGGCAGAGCGAGAAAAGGAAGAGGGAGGGCAGAAAAAAAATTAGAGAAAGGAATGAGTCACCAGTCCAGATAAATTGTCTCCAAGGCACTAAAATTAAGCTGAAGAGAGTGGTCCCAGAGGTACTATAGATCTGGCAGCTATGAGCACCTGCTTTACTGATGCATTGCAGGGCTTTGAGAGTAAGAAGTGTTATAGGGTAGCTGCTGCTGCCACTGTTTGTGGGTGGGAGGAGGGGTCAGGGTGAAATGATTGGCACTGCAAAATCCTGCAGTCCTAGGAGAGCACTGAGAAACTGTAGAATTGAGCAGGTTTACAATTCCTCAATGCAGTACTGCTTCAAATGCATCAAGCAGTTGCACAGGTAGCTTCAGCATTCCAGTGAAACCCCTGAATGACTCTGCTGCCAGGGAAATTTCTGCAAGTTCATGGTTGGATCTGAGTAAGGCAGTTCGTTTCAGTGACATGAAACATTATGTGCTGGTATCTCTGTAACAACTCTGGAAGACATCCTGTGGCAGTGAGTTCCACAAGTACCTGCATTGCGCATAAGCTGCTAGACAGTGTGCCAAAGCCCTATCCAAAGGTAACATAAATAATGTCAGCACAACTCCAGTGGAACAGCAACACACTCCCAGGTACACACGCATATCTATGAAAGACCAAGGGAACAAAACCCTTGAGCCTGGGACCTAGCCACTCATATACATCCTAAATATCATTCAAAACACTGAATTCCTAAAAGGTTCTTGTTTCCTCTCCAGTTACCAAGCCATGTTTTTGATCTTCTCAGTGTTTTTTTCTGCCCTGTCACCTATCCCACACAGCAATGCAGACAGAGAGGAGACTTGCTGTATATGTGAAACGTAATATGTATATCTGCCTACTCGTGGTAAGGCTCATGCTGAGCTCTCCTTCCAACACAGTTTAAGCAGCTTGCAGAACCTTTGCTGAAGCTGTTTGAGGCAAAAAAAAAAAAGGGGGGGGGAAGGTAGCAGGGAGGGCAGAACTCTCACTATTGAGCAAGCAAGTTGGAGACCTTGAAGTTGAGATGGTGTAACTCTGTGCTTGTGCCAACAAGTTCTCGAAGTGGTGGTTAGCCTGGCTAACCTCTCGTGTTGCATGGCTCTGTTTCTTCTAGGAAATAAGCCACGGGTTCTCTGCATGCTGCCATGGATACTTGCCTCTGCCATGACACAGATAGCCACTGGGTGCTGCCCACACCATTCTTTCCCTGTTCCTCCAGCATGTCTTCAGGCATCATCTTGGCTACAACCTAGGTTAAAGCTATCCTGACAGTTTTGTAATCCTGTAACCCTGTGCTGACTTCAACTGTTCTTTTGAGCAGCCCTGTCTGAATATAAAATCGCTCAAGCAGGTTTGGAAGCACGGTTGTAGTCCCAGCTATGTTTTGTTTGCAGAGATACTCCCTGGTTCTGTCAAGGCTAAAATTTGTCCTAGGAGTTCAAATACAGTGGCAAGTGGCACGAGCTGGGTGACTACAGCACAAGGAGTTACTGCTGCTGACTGCAGGGAAGGGGGTGGAGAGGAAAGGGAAATACCTTGTGCAGCAGATGGGATGGGAAAATCCTAATCTCCTACCTGGGGAAAGTACTCACACAAAAAAGCTTGATTTCTCTCCTGGCTCCATTTCCTCTGGGTCCATACCTTGGAGCAGAGATGAGGTCTGGTGGCAGGGTTTGAGGTGGCTGTATTTTTTCCTAGTGAAAGTGAAAAACACATGTGATTCTGCATGGAGACAGGGAAGGGAGACAACCGAGACAGGCAGCTCCCTATATTCCCATCTGCCTTCAGCCCTGTCCATCTGGAAGTGCTTGCGGTTCAAAGCACAAGGGAGAAGGATTTGTGTGCTCATTGTACCACCTGCCTCCCCTCACACCTTTCCTGGGTATCTTTGCTGTGTCCCTGCAGCCCCGAGGGGCACTAGTGCAGTCTGCAAGATCCTTGGGGCTGGAGTCCCTCCCGCTGTGAAGTGCCTGTGGGCATTAGCAGAACGCTTTGCATTGCCACATCCCCCCTACCTAAGAGAGCTGAGTCGATCTACCCCGTCCTGCCACACCACTCTCCCAACACACAGCTGCTCTCTGCATCTCTCTCCTTTCTCTTCTCTCTCAGCTCCACTCTGCCTGGTTCCTTTCTCTTCTTACCGCACTCCCTATCTCTCCATCTGTCACTCCCATTGTCTGCCACCCCCAGCTCTACTCTCCCCCTCTCCTTCCGCTCCTCTCCTCTCTCTCTCTCTCTCTCTGCATCCCAGTTGCTCCCCCTCCTTCTCACTGTTCTCTTGCCCTATCATTCATCCTCTCATTCTCATTCTCCTGCTGGTGTTTCTGTGCGTGGCACCGATTGGCTACCGGGATCCTTTCTGGAGTAGCTGACATTCCACTCCATCTATCTAACCCTGGCAGACAAGCCCCCCCTCCAGCAGATGGCAAGGGGAGCGTGGGGAGTTTGAGGTCTGTCAAGCCACCAGCGTCAGGGGCATCACATCCCTGGAAGGACGCAAGCACAGTCGGCTGCCCATCAGCGGGCGCAGCAGTGGGGCACAGGGCTGAGGAGGAGACGTCCCACATCAGTAAAAGAGGGGCAATGGGCAGGTCCAGGAAGAAAGACTTGCATCTCTGATATAGTACATTTTGGGACTGGCTCCCTCCTGGGATTGCTTTTCTCAATTGCTTTTAACAAAGGGGAAGGGGAAAAATATGACTTGGATTCTCCTGGTGAAGCAGAGGAAAATGTACATCCCAACGACACGTAAGTACCAGGCGGCTCTGCCTACCCTTCCCAGATGGCTCCCGCGGGCATGAGTCCATGCAGAAGTTGACTCTGTAGTCCCAGAGAAGAAAGACTGCCATCCCCCCCTTCCCACTTTGCCAGCACAGAGTTCAGCCCTGCAATGGGGCAGGGAGAGAGCTGAGCTATAATGGGACTGTGGAACAAGTTGAAAGGAAGGGGAGGGTGGCAAATGTTGCAAGTTACTGAACTCAGTGGTCCCTCCCAGCTTCTATTCCTGTTTTATAAGCAGATATAGCCTCAGCTTGTACCACCCCCCCATCTCCTCTCATTCTATGCAGAAAAAAATATAGAAATAAGATTTTATTTTCATTAAGAAGAATGGCAGCATCTACTCACTGCCTGCCCTCTCCGACCCCCTGCCTTCTAGTTGTATGGACCAACTATGTTCTGGCAGCACCTGTCTGGGGATCCCAAGCCTCTTCCACCAGGTATTCTCCATATTAGTCAGGGCTGACTCCAAACAGCTGCTGATACACTTTCAGTTTGAGGCCAAAGTTTCCCATCAATTCTCACCACATGTAGGCACTGCCAAAGCATCCAGGAAGGTAGACCTGACCTGGATCAGGCTCTGATGTCAAGTGGGTGTTCTGTCCATCTAGACTGTGTCTGATATGGAATCTAAGCTGTAGAGGGTACTTGATAAAAGTTAGAAGGGCACAGACTGCCTATGCCTTCTTAAGGAACAAGTTTCTCCATTACAGCTGTTTGTAATGAATCAGTGCTTTATGTTGCATGCCTTAGCATTTCTGGTAGTGTTTTATGAACCATGAAGTTAGATGTATTTCAAAACCACAGCCTAAGCAATCAGCTTTGCAGTCCGGACCCCAGACACATCCCAAAATACTCTACAGCTCCATTAGAAGTGTCCCCATCATATTTAATGTCTGTACAGCTCTGTATCTAGAAGTCTTTTTGGAAATTCCTACAGGAGAAATGCCCACAGGGATCCCTCATTACAACCCCATAATTTAGAGGACCAACTTCTTGTGAATACACTGCTCTCTTCTCTGACAACCTTCCCAGGACACTTTGTCCACGGCCAGCATTGCCCCTTCTCTTTCCTCCAACAATGGCCAACAGGCACACGTGTCATTAGAAAAGCATTGGAAAAAAGAATAAGGAGGAATATCCTGAAAGTTAGAAATGGAGATGATGAAACCACTTTCTATCCTGTCCACACTGACAATGTGTGGAACAGCCCAGTGCTGCAGGACCGCAAGAGATGGGCCTCCACTGAGACCCTGTGGCACATGCAAACATGGAGAACCTTAATAAGAGAACCTAAATAATTCCATTCCTTCAAGTATCATTTAAGTATAGCAGGAAAGTACTAAGTATTTCATGCACTCGTCTGTAGGAATGAGGGAAGAATGAAGTTCAGACATGGTTGTCCAGATGTTCCATTAGCCTATCAGATTAGGTTTTGTCACCATATGATTTGGTACCTTTGTGAAGACTGTCAGTTTTACTTACCTGATATACTAGCAATGCATTCAAAACTCAAGATTCCCCTGAGGTTTCCAGAAGTTGAAATGGCATCAACATAAAAGAATAAAAGCTATGTGAATGAAGTTGGAACGCTGTGAAGAATCCTGTCTGGGAGAAAAGTTTCTGGAATGTTTCTGCCTTCTTGAAAAATGTTATCGGGAGCCCTTTCCTCTGAGATCCCTAACTCTTATTTCAGGGCCAAAAAAGCTTCAGAGCTCTTCTCGGATGGGTACAGATGACGCTCAGGGTCCCTCTGCTCCTCCATCCAAGTCACCTCCATTCTCATGAAGATAATTTACCAGTTCACTCCTCCAGCAAGCTTTACCAGGTTTCTGGTAATTCTGATAGTATCACATATATCTCCCTGCATAAAGCATACCAGCTTGTCTCCAGGCTTGACTATGTGTGGGGCTGTGTTAGTCACATGCCCAATGCCATGACAAAAGACAAATGGCATGTGCTTCCTCCCTATCTGTCCTCTTGCTCCCTGCAGCTTCCAAGCTAGTGTCAGCCAAAAGCTGGTGGAGAGTGGAGGGCTTGTTTGTTCAAAGCTCTGTCTGAGTAATCTGTGTGCTGTTTCCATGCCAAAGCTTGATGTGACGGGCAATCTGGCATCTCAGATTAGGAGGGCTGGGATAGTGTTTTGATGTTGTGAACAGCTGAGGCAGGCAGAGCCTCTTCCATTAGCAGTGTGTTGCAGGGTGCAGAAGGAGAGAGGGAATTCAAGAAAGAAAGACAAAATGAGGGAGATTTGAACTAGTTCCTCTTGGGTGATCCAAAACAATCTGGGTCTTCCTTTAGTCTCAGATTGGCCCAACACAAACTATCTCCTCTCCAGCTCAGGTGCAGAATCTAGCTTCTGGCTCGAAATGAGAAAAGGGGTATTTTCATTCTTCCTGGTGGAGGAGCAAACACACAGTAACCCAGTCAGTTCAAAGCTTCAGCAAGCAAGAAGATAGTTAGTGAATTTGAGACCAAAAGCTGGATTGATACTTTGTCATTCTATACTCTTCCCTCTTTTTGTTTGTGATGCAACTATCCCTCATAAATTAGAAACAGGTGCATAGGGACTATTTCCTCCATGTTAGAGACAATAGCAGAAAATAAGAAATTTACCATTCCTATGACTAGCCTGTGGCTCTTTGCCCAGGGAATCTTTCCTATGGGGAGAGAATCGGCTGATTGTTCATTGAGCCATGTCCCTGTTTATCCCTCCATGTCCATTGTGCCTCCTATGACAGGATAGCACCAATATTACCCCAAAATGTTCCAGTGCCTAACAACACCCACAAACCTCCCTTGACTTCCCATGCCTGTCCATATCGTTAACCATTAACACTGTAATTTTATTTGTGGTTTGTTCAACTGCTATATCCCCAGTATAATTAGCTCTCTTCTCCTCTCACCTCCAGACTTCTAACTGATCCTGCAAAGAGACTGCCCCCTCCCTCTTCTCTGTTTCTGCTATGGACACTTCTGCTTTCAGCCTGCCCACCCCTGCAGCGTCAGAAGAGAGGAATGCCTCTGGCAGCTGGGCAGGCTTTGCCAGCACCAACAGCTCCACCACTGCCAGCCCTGGTGTGGTTGTCAGCGGTGTCCTCATCCCCCTGGTTTATCTCATTGTCTGTGTGGTGGGGCTGGCTGGGAATTCTCTGGTCATTTATGTGGTCCTGCGGCACTCTGTGAGTGAGTCGGTGACAAACGTCTACATCTTGAACTTGGCCCTAGCTGATGAACTCTTCATGTTGGGCCTACCCTTCTTGGCTGCACAAAATGCCCTGTCCTACTGGCCCTTTGGGTCCTTCATGTGTCGCCTAGTGATGGCCGTGGATGCCATCAACCAGTTCACCAGCATCTTCTGCCTGACGGTGATGAGTGTTGACCGCTACCTGGCTGTAGTCCACCCAGGGAAGTCTTCCAAATGGCGGACAGCAAAGGTGGCCAAGGTTGTGAGTGCAACTGTATGGGTGCTGTCATCTGTGGTGGTGCTGCCTGTGGTGGTCTTCTCAGATGTCCCCTTAGGTATGAGTACATGCCACATCCAGTGGCCAGAGCCTGCCTCGGTATGGAGAGCTGGCTTCATTGTCTACACTGCCACCCTGGGCTTCTTTGGGCCACTGTTGGTGATTTGTCTCTGTTACCTGCTCATCGTTGTGAAGGTCCGTTCTTCCGGCAGGCGAGTGAGGGCTCTATCCTCCAAGCACAAGCTCTCAGAACGCAGGGTGACCCGCATGGTGGTGACTGTTGTGGCGGTCTTCGTCCTCTGCTGGCTCCCCTTCTACGTCCTCAACATCATCAATGTGGTCTGCCCACTGCCAGAAGAGCCATCCCTCTTTGGCGTTTACTTTCTTGTGGTGGTGCTGCCGTATGCCAACAGCTGTGCTAACCCCATCATCTACGGCTTTCTCTCCTACCGCTTCAAGCAGGGGTTCCGGAGAGCAATCCTCAGGCCATCCCGACGAGTACAGAGCCAAGACATGCCAGCAAGGCCCCCAGAGAAGACTGATGATGAGGAGGAAGAGGGGGAGATCAGCAAGATCACCCAAAATGGAAATGACAGGCAGGAACACCCTCTCAGCAGTGGGGCGGGGGGAAGTAATGATCAAAAACCACTCCCTGAGGAGCCTGTGGGCTGCGAGAAGAGCAGCAGGTTGCATGTCAGTTATTTATGATAAAAAGAAAGAGGCTGGGACATGGGATCCCTTTTAGCCAGTGTTGCTCCAACTTGATGCAGATGCTAGAGGTTGCTACAAGGGAGGCACTAAAGGCCAAGACTGCTTGAAGATGAGGAGGACTCCAGCAGCCTGTGGAAAGGTCAAAATATTGTATCATCTAACTTTGGAAAGGACTCCTGGGTCTGAGTGACACCTGGAGAAGTTAAGGACATTGACAATATAAAAAGAGGAAGGGCAGCACTATGATCCGTCATTGGATTGCCCAACTGTGAAGGGAATCAACTATCATCTGACTGTGGCATCTCAAGGATGTCTTCAAAGTGGCATATGAAACATATCACCACATCTACTGAAGATTTAGAATGGATATCCCAGTGCTATTATTTCCCTGAAGGAAGACCAGGAATGAAAAATCTCTGCAGCTAAGACATACCAAACAGAAGCATGAATGGCTGACCTTTCTCTAGCTCTGATTTGCGGACAGCTTTCCCATCAGCACTAGACCTGCCTGGAGACTACTCTGACCACTCAAAGATTCCTTTTTGGTTCTATTATTTTTATAACCCCTGGGCAGACTGATAAGACTTATCTGGGGGAGCAAATGGAACATTTATTTCCTGAACTCTATACTTCTCGGAGCTTTCTTGGTGCCTCTGCACCAGGGTGGAAAAGAAGCCAATGAGGCATGGGTCGGCAGCAGGGTTTCCTACAAGAAATGCTCTTTCCCCTTTTATTTCCTTAAGTTTCACTCTAAATAAACAAAAAGCCTTGGACTTAAAGACCAACAGGGCAGGACCACTCTGTGTTTAGGGGAGAAAGAATGCTATAGATTTGGGTCTCCTGAGAATATACGCTAGCATCTAGATGTTTGTGAGACATATTTATCTCTGGAGGGCTCCTTGGCTAGTGCAGGAGATCAAGGCAAGTATCAGTACTTGGAGGTTTTTCTCCATTGTGTGAGGACTATGTGTGAGGGAATCATGCTGATACTATGAACTGATTTGTCTTGAAGGGAATGGTTGCATATTTGGCTCAGGATGGAGAAGAAATGATATATCTGCATGTATATAAAGAGGGCTGTATAGTGAAAATTTAATCCCTGGATTCCAGTCTGTGATCCCTAATATATGTGTATCTGTCCACATGAGAGCACAAGACTAGCTATGTAAACCTTGAAAGTCAGTTTCTTAGCAGGGAGAAAGAACTCGTACAGGACAATTGCATGTTCTATGGGCACAGGCATTAGATGTGCCCAAATGCAGGCACATGGGGTGTTTTCTCCTGAGGTGCCAGGAATTTATTTGACCTTGAGAAGGGCTGAAAAGGCTCTGAGATTGAGGAGTCAGTGCTGTGGGGGTGGTAGGAGGTGGACTGAGCACTGATATTAATCGTCATGTATGTAAGTTAGTGTGTGTATGAGAGAGTGTGAGTGTGGCTGTGGGATGTGTAGAAATGTGTAGAAATGTACATAAGGGGATATATGAATTTATATGAGCATATATGAAGACAAATGATGATGTTTTTATCTAATTGTGGGATCTTTAAAAGTAGATTTGTCTGTGGAGGTATGCAAGTATGTATGAAAGTGTGCGTGCATGTAGTTGGTTGTATAAGAGTATGAGAGGATGTGTGTTGGTGTGTGTGTCTGCCTGTGTGCGTCAGCTGGTGGATACAAGTGGTAGGTGGGCCTGCTAGAGTGTTCAGGCTACAGGAGCAATGATGCACAAACGTGTGGGATGAAGGTCGGTCCATCCACTTTGGCTACATTTCTGCAGGATCTGCTAAATGTCTCTCCCCATACCTTTAACTTCTCCACAAACGCTGTTGCTAAGTTACAGCCACAAAGAAGACTCTCATGCCAGAGCTCTTGGTGATATCCGGACGCTTCCTTTTTTTTTTATATAAGTAATATAGAGAAATGGGAAAGAGGAGTGAGGGACCCACCAGAAGGAAAAAGGCCTCCCTGAGAGGAGGAGATGGAGGAGGTGAGGACACGGCCAGTGGGGAGTCAATGACAAGAGCTGGCTGGGTGGTAGAAAGGTTTCTCACAGGTCATTTCAAAGAAGTCATAAAGTATGAATGGATAGCATGAGGGTCTAGTGTGCTGGGACAGGGGACAAAGGCCATAGGCCAGGAAGCAGTATGAGCTAGAGAAGTTGAGAACAAAGTGCACAGAACCATCTCACAAAGAAGCAAAAGCTGAGATCACCCCAAGAATATACGAGAAGGAACAAGGGCCTGGCAGGCAGCAGGGGCACCAAAGGACCTGAATGCAAGAAAGGAGCTCAGCAGAGCACCAGTTAGGAAACATGACCACAACACAGACCAGAGGGAAGACAGGAAAGGACTGTAAAAACATGACAGAGCTGAAGAAGCTCAGCCATGCTGTCAATCATAGGAGCAGCCACCACTTCCCTGACAGACAGCATACTTTCCTATGGCTTCTCCAAACTCTGCTTTCCTTTCTGAGCCTAGGAGATGGTGTCAAGCCATCCATACCTAAAGGCTTAGCTTCAGGAGTCAATGCTGAGCTACTAATGCTACCACTCAACCACTGCTCACCTCTTCTTGTAAAGTGCACTTGCTCTCCTGAGCTTGTGGGCAGGCACATACCCAAAAGTGCAAGCTCACCTCATGGGGAAAAGAAAACTTTGAGTGCCTGGTAATCGGTTTCTACGCTTTCCTAACTTTTTGTGTCTCCTCTATCATCCACCCACACACAAAATCCCCCCACTGTGGGCCCCATTGGGAAAGCAGACAAACTATTCATAGAAATGGCACAGACAGACTGTTGGACCAAAAAGGCCTCTTTTATTGCATGGGAAGCTCCTGCAGCATTAAACAGCAGGAAGACCAATAAAGAAATCCCAGTAGAATGAAAATAAATTGCCAGAACTTCTGCGTCTATATGAGGCAAGGAAAAGTAGAAAGAAAATAGAAAGAATAAAAATGGATAGTTATAAAAGTGAACAAGACAACACAATAGTTTAAGTGGCCATCTGTGTTGCTCCTCTTGTAGTCTGTAGCAGAAGGAGGTGAGTGCTGGGCATCACTGGCACAGAGAGGAAAAAAAAAAAAAGGAGGAGACAGAAAAGATGGTATTAGCTGGAGAACCATGTAGTGTTATTGATGGCTATTAACCAGGTGCAGAAAAATGTTTGTGATAGGGGATGAGGACTTTACAGCAGGAGGCTCACATGAGTGGGAAGCAAATATAGAAAAGGTTTCCATCTCCATTAAGTGTTCTGTACAGCTGCCCAGAGAAGGTGAGGGAGTTCCTACTGCCAACAACATTTATCAGAGATGCTCTCCTTCACCACTGAATCAAGCTGAGGCTTCATTTCGCATGCCTTTGCAGCTCCATCTGCTGCAAGCCACCACTCAAGAAACTCCACAGATCAGCTGACTTCCTAAAATACTTTTCTGCATCTTTGAAAAGCTCAAGCACTGGAATTCCAACACTGAGCAGGTACTCCGACAAATCCCTGTACATCTTTTTGGCACACAGAGTCTGAGCCCAATAGAAAGGCAGCTCTGCAGGGGTGTAGTCTGGGGAACACAAAACATATTCTGGGGACACATTTTGGACAATTGGAGTCTAGTGTAAACAGCAGTTTTAAAAGAGTCACAATTACCACAGTATTCTACCTTTTGATGTCTTCTTCACCCCACTCTAAGGCCTAATTTTCCATGATAAACAAAAAAAAAAAAAGAAGAAGAAAAAGGGATTTTTTTAAAATCTGAAATACACGATGAGAAAAAAGTGAATACTACCAAATTTGCAAAGTATAACCATTGATTAAAAACCTGTTTTTCACAGAAACAGACATTTGGAAATAAGAATGTTACCTCACTGACCCCTGACCTCCATCTTTCTCCTCAGCTCCGTCTCCATCCTGGGGCTCTTCATTTTTTTCTGTGATAATAGCACTAATCTGAATACTGTTTTGTGACGCCTTTCCCCCTCCTAATAACGGCGTAGCTGACTCTGGGAAACCCAGGCGCCACAGGGGCCATGTGCAGTGAAATTCTATCTGTGTTCAGGGGATTTGTTCTAGTCACATGTGGAAATGGATTTTTCTATCCTGGGTGCAGAGACACAGAGATAAGGGCTCCATCAAGCCTTGCGTTGCACAAAAGGTTTTATTCTTGTCACGTATAGATTAGAGCTGCAAGACTAGAAAAGGCTGCAGTGATTCCAGCAGCTCTGTGCAAATGTTTTATCATAGTCATTAGAGACATGGAGAGCCCATTCTGCCAGGTGCTGAAATATTTTGTATGTACATGTCAGAGTATATAAAAACAAATATGGAAAGGCATATGCATGTGATATATATCCATGCTTACACATGAGTGTTGATGTGACTGCATGTGTGTTTGTATGGGTATATGTGACTATATATTTTCATGTGCGTGAATGCTTCTAATTTAAATTTATTTACTCGTGCATCAGACCATATGTGGCCACCCACAAAGACACACGTGTGCCTAGACATGCTGCTATCTCTCAGCCCAAGCACGTATGCAACAACACAGCATGTTCCTCCCCCCTGCTGAAGGCGTGCGCTAAAACAGGGAACTAACAACGTGACCTTGCAAGCAACTCTCTCCATGCTCAGACCCACCATGTATGTACACCCACGTCCATTCATGCCTGCCTAGCAATGGCACCAGGCAGCTTCAGATCCATTCAGTTTAACCCTTCACTTCAGCTCTTCTGGAAAGAAATTGGCAGGGCATGGAAAAGTGATACAGGAGAGTCTGCAGTGGCAGAGGAGAGAGTGTGTTTTCAGGCTGTTACCAACACAGCCCACATTTGATGTCATTTGAAGCTATTATCAGTGAGCAACTGTATCTGCAATCTGCAGGGAAACAGCGGCTCACTTCAGGCAAAAAATAGTCCAGGCCACATTCTGCTTCAGCTACGTATGGCGGTGTGGAAGAAGGAGGTGCGAGAAGCGGGCAGGAAGCAGTTAATCTGCTGTTGAATCAGGGAAGCCAGTAAATAAAAGAGACGGGGAGATTCAAGAAAGGGAAACACCCTTCCAAAGATGTTCCTGGCTCTCCTGAGGATGCAACAGAGAACTGAAATGCTTTATCTGCTTGAACAAGTGGAAAATATGCAAATATTTGCTCATGAAACTTGCTGTTCTTTGCCTTCCCAAGCATAAAATATGCAAACGCCACGCAGAACACAGCCAGCTCACCCAGACCTCATACTTTGCACGTCATGCACAGACACACACACATACCCAGCACGTCAATGCAGCCAGCTAAAGATATGTGCTTCGTTTGCAGCACATCCTTCTTTGCATGACAAACAGGGATGTGTGGGAAGGGAATCTATATGCCTTGACTCACATACAGTGTATACAAAGAAATCTCAAATGATGCCCCATCGGCGTTTCCTTTAGAGGTCTTTAATCAGAGCTTCAGCGAAGCTGGGGGGCTGGGGGCTGCAGAGAGGGATGTAAAAACTTATCCCTAACATTTCTCTGTCTGGCATCAAAGGTCCAGGAATGTATGGGCCCAATACTTCCACACACAGAATCGCATAATGGTTGAGGTTGGAAGGGACCTCTAGAGATCATCTAGTTCAGCCCCTCCTGCGCAAGCAGGGTCACCTAGAGTACCTGGCTGTTTACTGGCCGCAAGAACAAGGAATATTGCCAGACCTTTGTAGCTTTTTCCCTCTCTCTGCTATCTCTTCTTTGAAATCCTATGTATTCATGCAAATGCACGGAGCTGGAGAATCCCTGCAGAGCCAGACTATTATGCTTTCAGAGGCATCATCACTACCACATGAACATGGTCCACTTTCAGAAGAGGTCTGTTGTGGAAAGCACCAAGCTTTGCTGCACCAGTGTCAAAAAAATGCCTGTGCTTTGTAATCTTAGGCCAGAGTGATGAACATGCCCATTTGATTGTGCTGGATCAAATGCACAGAGAACATGGCAGTCCTGTGCTCTGCTGAATGAGTTTAGGACCAGACCCTGGATGGTGTTACCAATCGATGGTGGGACTTCTCTTCCCCTGACCCACAGCTGCCAGAATGGATCCATTAGCTAGACCTATTCATCACTAGCCCAAGAGCTTCTGTGAACTGTTAAATACTGATTCCCTTTATCCTGCTGTAGGGATCTTGTTTGTTTGCTGAGAAAGCTCAAGCTCTTGTTCCAACCACTGACCACCTTTCATAGCAGCCCTTGTGAGAGTCGAGATGTCCCAAATAGTGATATACTGTTGAAAATAGCTATGTGCTCCCAGGACAGGGCATGGGAGGATGTTTGGGAGGGGACAACACAGGAATAGAAACTCACCGGTCTAAATCAGATTGGATGGAAGTAGGAAGACATATTCAGATAAAGGCAGATGTTTAAGGAAATGCAACAGAAGGAGAAGGGAACAGAATTGGCTGGTGGAGGTGATTCTTAAGAACTGGTTCAAACATACTGTAACATCATCTGATATCTCCTACCAAACCCAGATATTAGGCCTAGGTGCTCAAAAGGTAATTAGGTCTCACTGGTTGCAGCAGGGGTAGCACTCGAAGTCACATGTCAGAGTTTTGGCGGATACTTTCCTCGGTGCATGGGGAGGGGTCTCGCACGCAGGTTCACAACGTAAGAGTAAGGGGTTGTGGGTGGAAGACTGAAGCTAGGAAGGCTACCCACCAGTGGAGACAAGTACGGAGAAAGGGCCAGTCTGCATAATACACCCTTAGCTGCAGCACACAAACTGACAGAAGCGTCTGAAATACAACCCATCTGTGTCTAACAGACATGTAAGATTTTGGACTAACTCAGTGCTAGAGACTACCAGATCTAGCAACAGCTTTGACCTAGCTGTGAGCACGGGTAAACTGCTCTTGCGGCTGCCACTCCGCCACGTGGCATTATGCAGTGCACAGAAAAAAATGTGGTAGTTTTGCCAGGCCCTGATCTCTGTGTGAAAAGCTCCAGACCGCGAGGCTGACAGAATAGCCTGCAGCAAAAAAACACTGTTGGCAGAAGTACCCTTAAATTCTGCGGCAGCCTTCACAGAGCCAAGGAATTGGATGTTCCTGGTTGATCCAGGCCCCACATGGGCGGAAGCTATGAGTGAAATGTAGCCACTCCACTGGCTTTGCACAAGCCTGAGCTTTCTCAGAGGTGTACAGCACAGACTTAACCAGCCCCTTCAGTAATTTTGTGTAGTGCTGGCACTCTGGGTAGCAAGGACTGTCTGTGACACAACGCTCATGTGTGGATGGCCTTGGAGAGAACAGATTTGAAAAGATTTTTTTCCTCGACCCCCATCTGCAATTTGGCTAGAATATAAACCAGTTATAGCAGA
Source organism: Tinamus guttatus (assembly GCF_000705375.1). The sequence continues at coordinate 102,609 of NW_010588314.1, read as the reverse complement.
GGGACTCCTGCTCTTACCAGGTAAGTTTGGAGCATCCCAAAACATAGAAGCATGAACATTCACTTCCACTTTTCAACAGCTCCAACTCTCCTTCCTATTTGTATATGGGAACACTAAGGAAGTGCAAGTCAACAGGACCCAGCCAAGGTCAGGCAGTAATGGAGAAGAGGAGAGCCCAGAGGAATACTGCCTGTTTGTTCCCAGCTCCGAACACTTGACAACTCGTGCGCTCTCTCCTTTCAAGGGTAGCAATGGCAGTAGCCAAAAGCATGAACTTTGCTTCCAGAAGGAATCAGCTGTTGAGCTGAACAAATCATGATCCAGTATGCGGGGGAGCAGGAGGGAGGGGAGTGAGAGCCAAGCCTGACACAGGCCAGAGCATGGGGGAGGTACTCAGAAAGGCCTCCAAAGCAGGATGGAAAAGACAGTAATTACATAACAGCACTTGGCGAGCATCTGGCTATAGTCAGCTGGGCCCCGCAAGCCCTCCCTCCCCGTGGTGCTAACAAGGAGCAGCTGAGGATACGTGTAACTCAGCGCAGGACCCCTCCGGAGGGGTGCGGAGGTAAGAGGCCCTCCATTTCTCCTTTCTGCTTGCACTGCTCTGGGAGCTTCGGAACAGAGGAGTGGGAAAGGGGGGGAAGCAGAAGCAGCTCTAATAGAGGACAAGCAGCCAGGAACGAAAAACAAGAGGCTGTTTTCCTGCCTCTCGATGTGGACAACATCTTTGTTTGGGAGGAAGTGCCCAGGCTTTGCTAGGGGAGGAGCTGTGAAGGGCGAGCTTGCGGGTGTTTTAGGGGTGTATGTGAGTATGTATAGCAGATCAGGGTGGCCCTATGGGTGCAAGGGGAGCTGTATACATACAGACGGGAGGGGAGGAAACAGCAAGGGAATTTCCTTCCTTCTCTGTGTGGGGTAGATGTGGGTAATAGGATTCAAGGAGCCACTGAGAGGAACCAGGCTTTATCCCCCTGCTTTGCCCATATGTTTGGGTGGAGAGTGAGGGCGTGCAGGAAAGGGGAGGAAATATAGGAGGAGGAAGTAGCTGCTTTTGAGCAGGGATTGCAGGAGTCTGATCTGGCTCCTGGCTGCTTGGGCTGCCTCCAAGGCAGAGTTTGTGTGATCAGAGAGAGAGGAGAAAGCTGAGTACACAAGGTGCCTCCAGGCTTGGGTTATACTTAGAAGTGTGGCAGTCACAGGGAAGCCGAACAGCATACTCAAAGCCTGTGTCCCCCAGCAGTTGGCCAGACAAGCCAAAGCCTCCTGCAAATGCAGTACCCTGCAAATGTGGTACACTGCAAAACATTGCTGATATGGCTCATTCCCTTCAGGGAACATAGCAATATTCCCCTTGCAAAAGTGCCTTTATTGGTGTAAACTGTTGCCCAGATGGACAATGCCAGAAGTACAAGTCTTCATACTCTGGTTCCCAGAGGAACCTTGTTCAGCTTGCATGACGCATTTAGTACAAAGTCCTGCCCTGACTCTGGCTTGTGGTCACAATCAGATGGGAAAAAGGCAAAGGCCATTGAAGTACTGGGCGACAAATTTTGCTTGATTGTCATCTCCTCAAGATCAGGGCTGACAACTGCCTTCCCTGCTGCCTATTCTCCTTCGAAAGAAAAAGATCGTTGCAGCCAGAGATACATCACAGAGCTTCGGAAAGTGGGTACAAAAGAAATGCGATGCTTGGAGATAAACCATAGTCTCAGAGACAAGAGGCACTGCAATAGCTTTTACAGGGCAGAGATGAGCTCTGTTGACAGTATGAGAGTTTCTGAGTTTTCTGCACCCCAAGTAATTTAGTAGGCAGCGGCAATAGCACTAACAGCTGATGAAATTCTCACCAGCAGCAGGCAGAAGTAGATAATAACATCGATCATGAAAACCTACTTCTGTAACCTGGAAAGGTTACCAGGAAGTGTTGCCCTAACCATTCCTCCTTCTTATTTTCCAAACAGGGAAACTGAGGTATAGGGCAGATATGTGAGACTTGCTTTGGGCTTCACTCTGTGTCACTGCTGGAGCCCCGTTGGGAACTGATGTGTGCTGCAGTGAATTTCATGGGCCTCTCCGAGCTCCAGCTGGGAGGCATGTTCACTCCATGTTCATTGAACTGCAGGCTGACAGGCAGCCTGAGAATATCTCCAGGCCTCCCAACCCCCATTTCTCCCTTCCCCTATATGCTCACAGCACATATTTTCCCAGACTTTTCCGCTCAGTTCTCCAGTGGTGCTGGGGTCCTGCCAAGCGCCAACCACTCTGGGAAGCAGGGAGAAGGAAAAAAAAAATGCAAGCACACATAGGCAGACACAAAACGCTTCCTCCCCTCAGGAATCTAACAGCCTTCTCTAGGTTCCTTTTGAACATACTGGAGACATAGTGCTGAGTTGGCACTTCTGTTGCTAGCCCAGCCTCCCTTCTGCCTCCTGAAGACAAAAATACACCCCCAAGGAGTATAAGTTCCCAAGGTCAGGTTTTGCTGCAGCATGATATTCCCCAAACCCTCTTCCCACTTGATTCTGCAGCGTGAGGAATGTCCCCTTGTTCCCCCCACCCTGTTCTTCCATACAAAATGCCATCTATTCTCACATTCCAGCATCACCATATATCCCTGACCCTGATGGCACAAGTAGATTGGCTTGGCAGCAGGCTGGGATGAAGACCATGGCCATAGTTTGCTCTAGAGCCTCAGCTTTGCTGGAAGGCAACTCCATGCAGCGGGGCTGAGTTCCAGACCAGGCACACTCCTCCAGGGAGGTAAGCGGGGCTTGAAACCTGCCAAAGTGCAAGCGTTGCAGCTCTGCCCAGGCAGGGAAGATAAACAGAGAAGGGAAAAGCTGGTGGGTCTCCCATCTGCTGGGAAAGCCTGCTAGAAATACCATGGCCAGAGGGGGGGAAAAAAAAAGGCATGGGGACACACAAAAGAAATTATGCAGAAGTGAATGAAAGATGAAAAAGTCTAGGGATAATGACTGTAACTGCTGGGAAGAGAATAAAGCAAGCTAAGTGAGAGGCAAGGGACACAACACAGGGAACTAGCAGTGAGGCCAGTGTCCCAGTTCACCTGAAAGAAATGCTGTCTCCTGCCCCCTACACCCCACCTTGCATGTCCTGAGATGTTCAGTCTAAGGCACAACCATGTTGCCTGCCTGCTTCTTGCACAGAGTGCAGTCTGTTCGGCCTGCATTTTGCTGCCCAGGGCTGGACTGTTCAGAAGGAAAAGGGAAGATTAAATATATATGAAGAAAGGGAACTCCCTAGGAAAGAGTTAAAAGGCGCTGAAACCCAAGCCGTTTTCAATGGAGTGCGCCCAAAGCCAGGGAGGAGAAGGGAGGGAGAGGAGAGGGGAGGGAGCGGGTCCAAGCTGAGCTTGTGCACCCAGCCAGCCCTCAGCAGTTCCTGTGCCAAGAGTCAGCTCTCTCTTAAAGCCATGGGCCTGGGGGCCGGCTTTGTAGGCGGAGGGGAGCCAGCGAGCAGGGGCTGGGGAGCACACAGGGGAGCCCCTCGGCCTCCAGGGTGAGCTGCCACGTTGCACGGGGGTGCAGGCAGAGGGAAGCAGGGGGCAGGGGCTGGGAGAGGTGGGCTCTGGGCTTGTTTACGTGTCTGTCTCTCCTACACATACTTCGCTGTGTTCTGCCTGCTATGCTCTTAGCTTCCTTCCCCCTCCACAGCAGAGCGGCTGCCCTCTGTTTTTTTCTCCAAAGGCCCAGCATTACCTACTGTTTGACAGTTCCTTTGAGGAAGGTGCTGCAGATTGCTTCTCCTCCTGAGACAGAAAGAAAAGGGGAAACTCACCCTAGGTGGGGGGACTGAAATATGGAGAGAGAAATGATTTGGTTGTGGGGGAATGACAGGGTGGAAGTTAGTTTTCTATCCCATCGCAGAAAGGAGCTCTCTACAGAGAGGTCAGACCCTAGGGGATTTGGAGGGATTGTGTTAACTCCAATGAAGAACTGATATGAAATGTTTGAAGGTCCCAATATGTTTTTCACAGTCCTCCTCACAGATTCAACAACCTATTGGAATATTTTTGTTAAAAGGGGCTGTATGGCTTGCCAGCTCTCCTTCTTCTGTCCCAGTCTGAGGCCTGAATCTCAAGGTGGCTCCAGTGGTCTGCCTGGTGGCAGGCTTTGAGGATTAAGCCTTCTTCCAGAGTTGACATTTAGTCTCCATTGGTCTAGACTAAAGAGTGTGGAACACCCTCTTGGGCTGTGCGGTTGCTGAGCAGAGTGCAACTTTGAAACTCGAGGGAAATGAAGCACACAGCTCCCCCCCACAAGGGAGGGAGTTGTCCACAAGCCAATGCCATTTTCATCCCACCATGGACTTCATCTGCCAAAATATGTTTTTCCTTGTTAGTCTCTCCTCTGTTCTTGTAATGTCTCATTCTGGTAATTCCTTCTATTTTCCCAGGTCACCATGGAAATAATTTGCCTGCACACATCCCTGGCCTTCCTTGTCCTCCCTCTTATTGTGCTTGGGGCACCCACTGATGAGCCCAACCTCACAGAACCAAATCCAGGTGCTTGCAAGCGCTGTTGTGATCCACTGGAATCCCCTGCAGAAGCCCCACCACTCTCTCCTAGTCACCACCACTTGCCCTACCCAATGCCAGAAGTCCGTCCATATATCAACATCACCATCCTGAAGGGTAAGTGCTGAGCTTGGCCCCTGGGCGTGAGAGAATCAGAACTTAGGGATCAGTGGCACTGTGCTGGAGGCAATAGCTGGGTTACTGACATCCTAGTTAACCTGACAGACTGCCAGATTCTATCCTGAAGGGTATATCAATACATACTTTGCCAAGGGCCCAGTGATTTTGTGCCATGACCAAGTGTAGCCTGAAGGAGGAAAAGCGTGCATATCTTTGCTGTGACCTCTGTGTCTCAGGAAGATGTTTGCCACCAGTTCTTCCTCCCCGCTAGCAGAGAAGTTGCAGTGGAGGTCTCTTGCCAGGCTGGCATGACTCTTTCCTTACCTCAGACTTCCAGTCTGTCTTGTAATGACTAAGGGAAGGAGTAACCTGTATTGAGATACAAAGTGTGCAGGCTTGGAGGGAAGAAAGTGGTGCCAAGCATGACTACGGGGAAGCCTTCTCAGGCTCCACAGGTCACATGCAGCTGTGGCAGGGAAGGGAGCAAGAAGAGACAGCAGATATTTGGATGTACTACCAGGCTAACTGGCAGTGACACCCAGCTTGTTCCACCCTGCTGTGTCTGGTTTAGCTCAAGGGGAAATGCTCCCTATTTTAGATTTGCTCCTCCTTTGAATTCCCCCATCCTGTCTGCCTTTGCTGTGGGCAAAGTCTGTTTCCAGCAGGATCCCACACCACTCATTGTGTGGTTCCTCTGGACTGGCTGGGCAGATGTTCCCCCTTTCTCACGCCATCCTGGAAATAGCTGCAATTTATCAAAGGTCAGAAGTGCATACAGGAGCAGACGGAGGCCTAGAGTAGGGTGTTGTGTTGCAGGGGGAGCTTTGTACCAGCAGTTTTACAAAGCTGTACAAGGGAAGGAGGGCAGAAGGGGAATCAAGCACAAATTAGGGATGCTGTCACTTGTGCTGGAGACTGTTCTGACCCCTGTCTGCTTTCCACACACAAAATACATTATTTTGCCATTCTCTCTCTACCCACCCATAGTATAGACACATAACAGCCAGTGCACCAACCCCAAGGTGGATTTGCAGCATTACGTATACAAGGGGACCAAATGGTGCTGGATTTATCACACTACCAAACTTCTAACCTGCACTTCACCATCTGCCAAGTCTAGCTTGGGTATTCTCCCTCTGACCTCACTCTGTCATTCTCTAATTCTACTGTATTCTCCCATAGACATCAGTGCTTTTCCCCCTTCCCCAGGCTACATCAAGAACTGTGTTCCCACTAAGTGGATGACTGTGTCATGGGAGAGGTGTGTGGGAGGATAGGAACTGGGGTGGGCATAAGGAAATGTGAAGGAGGAGAAAAGCCCAGGATCTCCAAAAGTGTTTTGCAGTTTGGGCTCCATTTTGAGGTGGAATTACATAGGGAAAGGTCCTTGTGCCTCTGACAACATCGTATCGTGTTAAGAACCATAGTCATACTCGGAGCTCTGCTGGCTTTCTTCCCATAAGACCCAATGTTATTGTGACTCTTAGAAGCATTCCTTCTTCTAGCATCGACCCATCCTTGAGCAGTTCTCTGTCTCTGTTGTGCTGTTTCACTGCCACTTCCACTTCTTCTGATATTATATGGGGAATATGTTCTCTGCTTTCTCTTGTAGGAGACAAAGGAGACCGGGGAGAGCCTGGGCTGCCAGGAAAATGGGGCAAAGAAGGGCCACGAGGTGAGCGGGGTGCCCAAGGACAGAAAGGCAGTAAAGGACAGATGGGAACAGCAGGGGACCCCTGCAAGCATCAGTATGCTGCATTCTCCGTGGGTCGCAAGAAAGCGCTGCATAGCAGTGAGGGCTACCAGGTCTTGATCTTTGACACAGTCTTCGTCAACCTCTACAGCCACTTTGACATGTTCAATGGCAAGTTCTACTGCTATGTAGGAGGATTTTACTACTTCAGCCTCAATGTCCACACCTGGAACTTCAAGGAGACCTATATGCACATCATGCACAATGAAGAAGAGGCAGTCATCTTGTATGCCCAGCCCAGTGATCGCAGCATCATGCAGAGCCAGAGTCTCATGCTGGAGCTGCAGGAAAACGATGAGGTCTGGGTGCGGCTCTACAAGCGGGAGCGGGAAAACGCCATTTACAGTGATGATGTTGATGTGTACATCACCTTCAGCGGGTACCTGATCAAACCCAGCCTTGACTAATTCCCCTTTGCTGCCGCCTGGGCCTCTTTGGGCTTTTTCTTCTTCCTCTCACTCTCTCTTTACTGCCCACAGTCACTGCAAATCACTTGGAAATGGGCCTGTCAAGCCTCAGGCATCGAGCATGAGACTTGCCACATTGACTACCACCTCATGCTCCCTTCTCTCTTGCAGCCAGGCCTGTATCTGTGCATTGCTGTCCCTTACCCCTTGCCTCATTACCCCGACCTAGTTTGTTGGTTTGTTCTATAAACTGCCAACAAGCTCTATTGGGCACGTGGGATCCTAGAGCAGGAGGAAAAATAAATGCTGTTCCTAGGAATGGTCCCTCTTTGGAATTTCATGCACAGAGAACTACTTCAGAAAAGGTTAGAAAGTTTCCATTGCCTAGGTATATCCTGGATTCTCTATCCTGTGGATGTGTCAGTTTTGCAGCCTGCAACATGGTTCTACTGTCAGTTCTCTTGCCTGTAAACTGACAGGAGTCTGTTGCCCCCTGTAGCATGAAGAAAATGTGGGACTGGTGAGAGAGATATACCGTCTTTCCAAACAGGAGAGATGACCTTCCAAAGTATGCAACTGACTTGTCTTAGACACCATTCTGCATCACAGAGCCCCCAGGTTACAGCCCAGAATTCTGGGTTTTGTGGCCCTTCCCCAGCCTAGATTGGATATAAGGTCTAGGCTTGGTAGAATAGTCTTCTACTGTGAGGCCTGGAAGAATAGTCTTCTACTGTGTCAGATCTAGCTTTTTGAAGAGAGAAGGGACAAGACCCTTAGCCAGACCCTGCAGAGGCATCTGCCCACTGAATCAGCAGAATCTGCCACTTTATCATCTCTAAAGATCATGAGTGCAGAATGAAAGAGTGAGAGAGAACCCTTACAAACCTTCCCAATGCACGTTTCAATTTCATTTTCCCAGCTTGGGGAAGGCAGCCCACTGCAGAGTAGCATATCCGTTTCCTAAGTACAGGTGGTGCACCTGATTCTGCTCTCTTCTTTGGCAGAAGTGCAACCATACTTTTCCAGTGATGTCAGCAATTATCCCAAACACCTGCAGATGTGAAGGGAGAATTTGAGCAGGACTGTGGCCCCTATATGCCATCACATCAATCCTCCTGAACGTGGTTCTTCTACATCACTATAGAAGGACATCTGTTTCAGGACCTATTGCAGTTTAACTATAGTTTTCAAACCTGGACAAGTTTGACACCGCCTTTCCTCTGTGAGGGAGAACAGGTAGGGGCAAAATGGTAGCATGAAAAGAGGTGAGACTTCAGCACCTTGCCCCAGTATTATAAACATCCCTGTCACATCTTCCATGCCCTTTTCTGGCAACCTCATCAAAATAATTGGGAAAAGTGTGTTGCTAAAACAAATTCTTGCTGTTCTTGTCAGGTTGGAGACCTGGCTGGAATGAGTGCCAGTAGTAGTAAGATTTGATAGCAAAGTTCTCATGCTGCTTTCACTCATATTCCTTTGGGGTTGCTTCAGTCTTGGAGGGGAGTAGATGAGTGACTCAGCACTTTGAAAAAACCTATTTCCACATGTTCTGATACTGCTGCAAACAACAGTGCTAAGGGTTGTCTCTTTTTTGAGTCTCAGGACAGGACAAGCAGGAGAAACTGTATTTCTCCTCTGCCTATAACTAATAATGAAGTCTTCTGACTGACTAGTTTCTGTGGTCTCATGATTAGCCATGGTCCCTGTCTATAGTACTTGGGACTATCAGAACTCTCTCAGCAGAAATATGCATCAAATCATTTTACAAAATGAGGTCAAGTATGCTCTGCCCAGGATGGCAAAGGCACAGGGATATAGGATAAATATTAAAAATGAGAGAATTGCAGGTCATTTTCTCTCTTGTGCTGATTTCTTATTCTGCCTGCTTTGCGAAGGAAGTAGTACAGGCTGGAATGAGTTTCAGAATCTTTGTGTCCCTGATCCTCATCACCATTCTTATTTGGATTGTGGGTATAAATACAAAGTGCATCTGAGGCAGAACGGGGTCTTCCCTGGTGAACCATGTGGTGATAGGATCATAGGAACAGAGGGGGTCTGAGTTTCTTCATCTCTACTGGCAGACTGCATATGTAGAATTGCTCAGAGACAATTTTCATGCAGTAGAGAGGAAGCAACATGCTGGAGGTGGTGTTCAGGACCAAATTTTTTATCTCTTCCTGAGCTGCAGGCTACAAACCCAGATATTATGTATTTACAGTGTGCAGTGCCCCCTTGTCTCCATGAACAGAAGCAAGCCTTTCTAACACTGAATAATCAACCCGAGCTTCTCTGTTCCTCCTTTCCCATGTTTTCTTTGAGTGTCAGTGAAAAATCTGTGGCTTGTGCTTCCCATGAGCCAGATGGTGCCTGATGTGAATGGGAGAGGATGGCAGGGGGACCAAAGGGTATCTTTAACAGGCTTCTTGGTGCTAAACAAGATGCCAATCCCTTGGTGCTAAATCAGCTTTCAAGAGTTTTGGGTGCTTTCTGGAAGGTGTAGTAGGTTGAGTTGTAATGTACTGTGGAATTAATGGTGCTTCAATGTGACAAAAACAAACTCCAAAAACTTTTGTGTATATATATATATATATGTAATTTTCAATGTTATTAAACCTTTCTTCTTTGTTTTGCACTTTGACTTTCACTTTTCCCTCCTTCCTTCTGGGAAGGATTTAAGAAAATTGAGGAAAGATTTATTTAAAATGACGAAAAAATCAGGGAGACAGAATACACTATAATACACTCCAAGTAATTTCATTGAGGAAGGCTGGGGTGAGACTGAGCGCCTTTTGAGAGGGGCCAGATGCTTTATCTTGTGAAAAAAATGGCATATTTCTATTGGATGCTTAGTAAATGTAACAAGAGAGTCTTTCCTGTGTGTTATTCCTATCGTCTCTATCAAGAGGTAAAGCCAGGAAGACTTAGTAGGGTGTGTGGTAGTTCAGGAGTTAAACTGGACACACTTCCTAGAAAAGTTCTGTGTGATGGGAATGGCTTAGGGTTTGGGTCAGATGTAAAATGAAATAATGAATGCACATAAATTTGGGAGTATAGGAAGACTTGATCGTCAGTGGGGAGTGGAGACCTCAAGGTTTGTTTGGAAGATAAGAGAGTGGGTAAAGTCCTGAGGACAAATAGGAGGCCCACTGGAGGTCTCCTTGTAAGACAAAGAAGAAAAAGTTAGGTTTCACAGAAAATCCTTGGAATTTGCACTCAGTGAACCAACACTCCTGTTGAAGTGGAGGAGTTGATGAGAGAACAAGGGAACAGATCTGTATATGGCGTCAATATTCTGAGTCTTACTCATCTTCAAACATCTTCTTCTTTGCTTTTATGGGTACCAGATACCTATTTCTAAGTGTTAGAAAGTAAAAACACATTGTCTCAACACATTGTCTCAACCCCTCTTTGATCCTGTGTCAGGCCCAGAACTAGGGCTACACATATCTGAGTACATAAATTCCAGAATACCTGATAACTCAGCGGTCTTGAGTCCAACTTCTGCGTGCTTTTTATTCTGTCTAAGCAAGGAGATAGAAATGTTCTCCACTGGTGAACGGCGTGGGTACCCTGGTTACAAAAAAAACACAAAAAAGCAGAGTTGCTGAATGCCTTCTTTGCTTTGGTGTTTACCAAGCGCAGCCCTTTAGAGTCACAGGTCCTAGGGACAAGAGAAGAAGCCGGGGGAGAGGAAGACCTGCCCTGGGTAGAGGAAAATTGGGTCAGAGAGCACCTAAGGAAACTCAATACCCACAAATCCATGGGCCCTGATGGGATGCACCCCAGAGTTCTGTGTGAGCTGGCAGATGCCATAGCTAAGTCTCTCTCCATCATCTTTGAAATATCCTGGAGAACAGGGGAGGTGCCAGAGGACTGGAAGAAGGCCAATGTCATGCCAGTCTTCAAAAAAGACAACTACAGGCATGCTAGTATGCAGAGCTATGCAGGGCAGGGGCACAGGGAGGCTGGAGCTGGCTCTTCATTTCCTTCAATCCTGGCCAGACTTTCTTATATGTGCGGCAGGCATGGGAGGGGGCTCAGGTCCAGCTACTATATGGGTTCTGCCCCATGTCATAGGATATTTTGCTAGGAGAACTGTTCCTGAGGCTTCATTTCTGTGATATTGTGCGTTCTCCTTTTCCAGCTTGCTCTTCCTCCTGCCTTTCCATATAATCCAGGAAGTGTACTTCCCTTAACAGTCTGCCTTGCTTATAACCCAGAGGCAGGGCTGGAGCATGATATAGCACTTCAGCCAGCAATGCGCAGCACAGCAAGCAGAGCCCCAGCCAGAATATTGCAGCCAGACTATATCAGTAGCTTAAAGGTACCCTAGTTACGCTATTCTAGAGTAACTACAGTAACTATTCTAGAGATGTTCCCTATGTTACTGCTGTGCGAGAGCCAGTGTTGGGTCCAGTGGGCTAGTTGCAGACCCTGTCCATGGCTGCCTGAAAGAAGAGGGCACGAATGCATTACTGAATGCAGTTACCAGACTGTGAAGATTGCTTGGCCCTCCTCTGACCACTGTGGGAAAAGGAACACTTGCTCGGCCGTGCCAGGTTTCAGAGACCAGCTCAAAGCTGTGCTGCTATCACACCCACGCATGCAAACACATATACCCACCACATATGGACATCTCTCGCCTTCCTCCCAGCGGAAACAGTTGCCCTTTGCAAGCCTGGCTTGCTCTGAAGATGTTATCAGGAGGTGGGTAAAGGGGGGCTGAAACAGCAGACCTCCTTTGTACACATACAACTCCTTTGCATCATGATGTGCTTTACCCACCCCCGCTCCGCATCAGACCTCTGCGATCTCTCCCTCCTCGGTTATACCACAGTGAGTGGCAGGGCAGAAGATTAAGTTTAAAGGCTTCTGACACCTTCTCAACCCACAGGCCAGTACCATTGCTTGAGTCTGTGTCACTTAACTCACAAAGGGCCAAGAAATTTTTGGAGACTCTCATACCCTTCTGAGTCTCTTCTTGTAAGTACTAAAATGAGTGGAGGAAGAGAAAATACAAGGAGGGGACTCTTCATATACCATGGGAAGGCTGGGAATCCAACTTTGGCTGAGGGGCAGCTGTGTGTGTACTTAACCCACTCGCATCTGTACCTTCAGGAAACAAGGCATCAACCTAAAAATGCTGTGGACCTTTGACTGTAAGGGAGCCCAGACAATACAAATAGTGTCTCTCTGAGCTGGGAAACGTGCCCAAGCCTCACTGATTGTTCCTGAGGGCAGTGGCAATGTCTCAAAGAAGGGAACACCCCAGCAAGATTAAAGTGGGCAATAGGCCTGTCTCACTGACACGCATCCTGCAGGCATATTTTTCATTTTCTGTCTACGCATTTTTAAAGTCCTGCCTGAACTCCAGATGTTTACCATACCAATGTCTTCATGCAAGGTTAAGGCAAACTACCTTAGAAGCAACAGTGTAGGAATTTTCTATTGCTCAGTCCTTCTCCATTCCCCTTTACATAAGGCCCCATGGCAATGGGAGAGCAAAGTGACAGCAGAGGAGGCTTTCTTTGACTTCCTTAGAAAAAAAAAATGGGTGCATGTTTCATCGGGTGCCTAGTGCTCACTCCATTCTTCTGTTTGGCCTCACTCACATTTCTGCGCTTATGGCATTTTCTCATTTGTTGATTTTTTTTCCACCTGTTCTTTATTCTACTTCTAAAGAAGTAGAATTGAACAGAATATTAGAAAGACTTCCCAGGCAACAAAGCCATGTCCCCTGTAACCTTATGCAGCAATTCAGTAGATCTTTTGGTCCAAGGGCCCACAGATGTGCCATTCCACGCATACTCCAGAATATCACCCACATCCTCACTTCACATTGACTCCCACTTCTCTCTCCATGTGGTACTTGGCATCGTTGTTTGACTCTCAGAAGACTTCCACTTGTTGTTATTATTGTAACATATTTCAAGCTTGGCCCTGTAAGGGTTTAGAATCGCAGAATCACAGAATCGCAGAATCACAGTTTCACAGAATGGTTGAGGTTGGAAGGAACCTCTAGAGATCATCTAGTCCAAACCCCCTGCTCAAGCAGGGACACCTAGAGCACATGGCACAGGGTGGCATCCAGGCAGGTTTGGAAGATCTCCAGGGGAAGAGAGTGAACAACCTCTGGGCAGCCTGTTCCAAGTCTCTTTCACCCTCATGGTAAAGAAGTTCTTCCTCATACGGAGATGGAACTGCCTGTGTTTCAATTTGTACCCATTACCCTTAGTCCTATCACTGGCCATCACCAAGAGGAGTTTGGCCCCCTCCTCCCTACATTCACCCCTCAGGTACTTGTATATGTCGTACAATGTTTTTAGGATTTGAATTCTCCATATTTCAGAGTCTGAGGCAGTCCCATGAGCTCAGGTGAAACTTCCTCCTTCTCCCCTGCCAATAACCATGCCATTTGTGAAGGCAGAACAGTTATGTCTTCATTGCAATTGGCAGGCAAGGACAGTGGCTTATTGGGTCAGCACATGATTTTTTTGTCCTGCAAGGTGGCAACCTGACTTCTGGGGAAACTAATAGCATTGCCTTCCATTTTCTGTAGGGCTTGTTTTCCACCCTCCTCCCTTTAAAATACAGTGCCAGTTCTAATCACCATTGTAAATCATTATTATGCAGAGTGGTCTCTCAGTGTCAAGCACAGGGGAAACAGTGGGAGGAATCAGGTGAGGACTAAGAAGGGCGAGAGGAAAAGGTCAGTGACGAAAGCCTAAAGCAATGCCTCTCTTAAGCTGAGCTGCTCTGCTGTTTGACCGTGGCATGCTATTTCTTCTTAGCAGTAATTCACACATCTGGGGACCACAGGCTCCTTCTACCGCCCACACTCTTCCTCCGCCCTCATGGAGGCTGAGGCTGGGGGCAGGGGAGTGAGGGAAAGGAAGGAGGGAAAGTTACTGCACGAAACTGCCAGCATCATTTCCAAGGATAGAGGAAAAAAAAAAATAAAACAGCAGCCCTTTTCTCAGCCAGATTACCTGTGAGTGCTGTGCCCCATGATAAAGAACCTGCTGCCTGCAAAGCAGATGGAGGGCGGAGAAAGGAAGGGGATCAGACCAGCACTGGGGAAATGTATTGACACTATTGTCCTCAAAGCCTAAAAGCAACAATGCTTCCCTTAGAATTAAGCTATCACTAAACAGACCACACTTAAGGGAAGAGACCCTGGTGCCTCTGGATGTGTGTCAGCCTTAGCCTGTTTTCAGGGTAAACACTGGGGTGAAGCAAATCTGGAGGTGGATCAACCTCAGTGTTTTCCTACTGAGCTGTGCCATTATGTCTGTCTAGACAGGTGCAGCAAGGGGATGTTTCCCCCAACTTCCTCCACATCCTGTTCCCAACTGTTTGGCACTGCACCCTGACTAAAACAGTCCTGCAGCCCAATGCTGGCACTGAAGGCTGTAACTGCATTTCTGAGTTTCAGGGAGAGTGAGAACTGCTCCCCACATCCCTGCCTTTTTTTTTTTTTTTTGAGGGAATTGATAGCCAATGGGGAATTCTAACATTTCAAAAGAAATCATCATCAAACATTTTAAAACAAAATCACCAATCTAATTAGCTCCCTTCCTAAAACTGCTGACACACAAAAATGAAGAGAAGAGAGAAGAAGCACAGAGTTTTCTGAGCAGAATAAGGCAGTTTTCTGAGCAGTGTTTGTTGTAATGATCTTTTGCTCCAGAAAGGAAATGTGATTAACGTGGAAACACACCTAGTTAATCACAGTATCTGAGGGTTTATTCGCAAGAATCGCCTTGCAGAATTCTGCTTTACCTTCACAGAATTTTGAATGCACAGTAAACTTCCAATTTTTTTCTTAATTTAGTAGGTCCGGAAGCCATCACTGATTTGTATTAGGTTTGTCAATCACTTTTTACTATATATAAGGCTGTTGCATCTCTATTTATTGTTAGAAAGGCATACAAGCCCTGGCAAGATGCAAAACAAGGCTGGGCTTTGTATTTCCAAGATTGCCCATGTAACAAGGTAATAATCTTCCCCAAGGACAAGATCAGTCACTAGTGCTGAATAGCAAGTCAGCCTTTTGAATGTTTGCTGATTACAGAATCACAGAATGGTTGAGGTTGGAAGGAACCTCTAGAGATCATCTAGTCCAACCCCCCTGCTCAAGCAGGGACACCTAGAGCATGTGGCACAGGGTGGCATCCAGGCAGGTTTTGAAGATCTCCAGAGAAGGAGACTCCACGTCTCTGGGCAGTCTGTTCCAGGTCTCTTTCACCCTCATGGTAAAGAAGTTCTTCCTCACACGGAGATGCCTGTGTTTCAACTTGTACACATTACACCTTATCCTATTACTGGCCACCACGGAGAAGAGTTTGGCCCCATCCTCCCTACATTTTCCCTTCAGCTACTTGTACATTTTGATCAGATCTCCTCTCAATCTTCTTTTCTCCAGGCTAAACAATTCTAGCTTGCTTAGTTTTTCCTCATAAGATAGATGCTCCAGTCCCTTAATCATCTCTGTGGCTCTATGCTGGACCCTCTCTAGAAGCTGCACGTCCCTCTTGTCCTGGGGAGCCCAGAACTGCACCCAATACTCCAGATACGGCCCCACCAGAGCTGAGTAGAGGGGCAGGATCCCCTCCCTTGACCTGCTGGCAACACTTCTCCTGATGCAGGCCAGGATCCCATTGGCCTTCTTGGCCACAAAGGCATATTGGCTCAATGCCCTATTGCAATGCATATTTGGTATAATAATAATACTGGTCTGTGAATCCAATACTGGCCTTTCTGCAGATTGAATCACTTGCACAGATACCACCTCTTCAGTGCAGGTCTGGGAGCAAGTTCACAAAGCATTCTGATCATATTTTCTCATCATTCAAGGTCAGAGGAATCCTCAGAGACTTGAATGGGCAATTTTTTACGATAGGAGGACATTATTTAATTTATAAATATAACATTGTGTCCAGCTCAGGGCTCCACAGTACAAGAGGGATGTGGAGCTGCTGGAGAGAGTCCAGCACAGGGCCACAAGGATGATCCGGCGCCTGGAACATCTGCCCTATGAGGAGAGGCTGAGGGAGCTGGGCCTGTTCAGCCTGGAGAAGAGAAGGCTGAGAGGGGATCTGATCAGTGTATATAAGTACCTCAAGGGAGGGGGTGAGGAGGATGGTGCTGGTCTCTTTTCAGTGGTGGCCACCAACAGAACTAGAGGTAATAGCCACAAACTGAAGCACCAAAAGTTCCACAGGAACTTCAGGATTTTTTTTTTAACAATGAGGGGGACAGAGCACTGGAACAGGCTGCCCAGAGAGGCTGTGGGGTCTCCTTCTCTGGAGATCTTCAAAACCTGCCTGGATGCCACCCTGCGCCACATGCTCTAGGTGTCCCTGCTTGAGCAGGGGGGTTGGACTAGATGACCTCTAGAGGTCCCTTCCAACCTTAAGCATTCTATGATTCTGTGATTTAATATGAATACTTAATTTATTAATGCCCCTGTCTGTGGATATCCATATATGATGCAGGATCTGTTCCCTGGTCTGTGAAACTCTCTTCCTGAAGTTGGGAAGATGTCTTTTATACTCCTTTCTCTGACATTGGAATTGAAATGAAGAGAGGATGTGAGAGTTGTGTAAATACGTTAATAGTCCCACGGGTACATCACCTTCTTTCCAGTTCACATGATGAGTTTTCCATTGCAGGTGTGCCAGGCGAAGACCATCTGCATACACAGATACCACAGTTCAGCTGACAGAGATGATTTGTCACATCACCCTGCCTCATACACATACTCTGACTCACACACTGAGTTCATGTGTTCAGTCAAGTACAGAGGTACTGGGCCTCACATCAGGTTGCTGAGCCCAAGGTTACTGATGGCCGGGCCCAGAGTGAGGGGTCTTTGATGCCTTTGATGGGTTTCTCTAGGAAATGGTGTGGTACAGGCAGCCCTAGTATCATTGCAGATGATGTTTGTGGCAAAGTAATAGGTCAGCCCACTCTCAGGCTAAGAGTGAAGCTGCTTGAACAGAGCATGCTTCCCATTCCACTTTTGTTTCCCACTTCTCTGGGCCTGTGAGCACCACCAGCAGGGAGTGGCAGTGAACATGTCCTCCATCCCCTCCTACCTGTTGCCTCAGATTTGCTGCAGGTGAGAGCACCTTCAAATGCCTCAGCAGCCTACTACTTTTATCCTCTACTTTTTGTTCAGGACTAGGGAATCCCTACTTTTGAACATTTTGTGTGCCTTTGTATGCATTTGATGTTTTCTGCTTTTATCAGGAAGATATGTCAGGAGACTCACTGACAGATTTTGGGAGGGAAGAAACACTGCCATATCACCTGCTGTGCTGTCTTAACATTTGCTGCCTGATATGGTTATCTTGTGGTGGTACCTGATTCCAGAGCTGAAGCTCCACTGCTTAAATACATCTCCACACAACCGGTAACAGAGATTAACCTGAGGGCAGTGTTTAGTCTATAGCAACAATATCCCTAGCAAGTATAGAGAAGGAAGATCTTGCATCTTGACTCACTAACGTCAAGCAAAGTTTGCTAGTTCAATACAAAACAAAGTCTCTTTTGACTGCTAATACGAACAAATATAATAAAGCACTCACTGCTACAATGAACAGTGATTGCCTGCAGGGCTGCTCTACCAGATATTTTTCGGAGTAGAACCACAATTTAAGGGGAAAATAACAGCAGATGTAGAAGAACGTTGTAGCTTTGAGAAGCACATGTGTATAAATGGCAGGAAATTCAAAGTAAAGGTTATAGTTAAAAGAATATCACTTGGAAAGTACCAAAAATAACCTGAAGATTGTCTAGAGATCTTCAGAATGTACCTTTTCAGGAAGCAAACTTTGGCAGACATTAGGGCCAGCGCTGCCTGCATTCCCTCACATTCTGCAAGCTCTTTACTCTTCCCACTGCTCTCCTCCAGACACAAAGGGAATAAGACTCCCAGAGGGATCTACTGAGACCCACCTAACTCATCCCTGATGAGTCAGGTAGTTTGTAAACCACAGTGCCAAAGTTATCTTAGAATTCAGTCCCTGATGAGAAATAGAAAAGGACTATGTCTAGCCTGACCACAGATAATGATCTGATGAATTACAGGATATTTTGACACCACACATTAGTTTTGCACTTAAAATTTCTTCACTCTCTCCATATCTAGCGAAACTGTTCTCCTTTACACCTCTGCCATTCAGAAGACTCTCAGAGGACATGCAATTGTAGATGAGAAGTTTCAGTAGTGCTAGTCTTCTCTAATGAAAGCAGAGGGAGAAAAAAGATCAGCCCATGAGGAAGTAGCTGTTCTAGGCTTGAAGGTTTTAAAAATTTACATGGCCTCTGACCTGCTGATATAGCCCAAACAGCATCCCTGTCAAATCTCCAATGCTGTACTTCTACCTGCTGTTCGAACACTGAACAACAAAGTCCACTAGTGAGTTTGCGTGTCTTGGTCACCATTATATGGACAGGAAGGCAATCACAAGAATATCTTGCATGTATCGCTGACTGTGGTTTGACTTGGCTATGTCAGTTACAAATGGCACCATTCCTAATAAAGCAGAGGCAAAGGAGATTAAAAAGTGTCACATTCTCAGCAATACAAGTTTCTGGGCAACAATATCTAAAGGTCATGTCTTAAAACAGAGCTAGTGTGGTTTGTGGTCTGTATCACTTAGGAGCTGGACACAACTATGGTATTGTGAATGTGTAAGAAACTATTTTTTATGATATGAAGTTGTATTTTCAACCTGGTTTCCTACGGAAATTAGTCTTAAAGTGAGGCAGCCTGTGTCTTAGCATGCGAGTATTTGGCTGTCGGTCTAACTGTTGCCCCTCCTCCCCTTAGTTTCGGAAAAGTTGACCCATCTTAGCTACACTTGGCAAAGACATACATCCCATAGTGCTATTAGAAAAAGATGCATGGAAGAAGGAAAGCTGGTTCTCCATTAGGACCATCACTTACAAAGACTATACTGTGACATCAGTCTTTACTAGGCAAAAGAACACATAATCTATCACAGAGACACATATCTACAAGAAACCAACCTTCAGTGAATTGCAAGGCGAGGCAAATCTTTGTTTTCAACTGTAGCAGAAACTCATATTAACTAAGAACCAATATCATGTTAAGTTTTACTATTGCTGTATTTCAACTGCCTCGGTTTACAACCATTCTCAGTGATTTTTTACACATAAAAAAGAAAGGAAAAAAAGGAAAAAAAAAAGAAATTGGGGAATTGGTGGGGTTTCCTGGTCTCAATAAGCTGAACAATAAATGGGTGCTTTGTGCTCTTACTTCCTAAAGTGATCCCTGGCTTGGAGGAAGGTGCAGATGCCTTAGTCTGAATGGCAAACAGGGAAGATGATGCTTAACATGAACACTGCATTACAGCTGTGCAGACGGTGATATCAAGAAGTTACTCACAAAACACTTCATAGCTTCAGCCAAGAACTTTGCAACAGAGTAAGCTGAGCTGACTTAAAAGTCTCTGGGAAAGGTGAGCTGGGTCCTGTTGATATGTACTGGAAATCTCTGTGCCTGGACTTGGTGTAGGAAGGCTCTCAAAGCCAGGAATACGTTTCAGAAAAAGGTGGGAGCAACTGCCACACAGGCAGCTGTAACACAATATGTCCATCAGTGCTCCTGGTGTTACATCAGCAGAACATATCTCATCCTTAGACACTTCCTCCCTTTCCCACCTCCACCCCAGACCTCTGCAACACACTTCCTTCACACAGCTCCCACCTTTTAAGCACATGTGCATGCCATAAAGCCTGACAGCTGTCCCCAACACTCTGGCCAGTTTGCCTCAGAGGCACTCAGGGAAAACAATGTTTTCTGCCAGGACAGGCATAGGATGAAGAGTGGGGATCTACAGTTAGCCATTTAAATACCTTCTTAAGCTTTCGATTTTCTTTTTTCTGGTCCTTCCTTCTCCTAGAAAAAAATAATGTATGATTGCCCAAATCAGTGAAAACAGTGGGAACATGAGGATGAGGAACAACCTCTTTTAGTCCAGACATTTCTTGATGGTCAGTGGGCAGCCAGTAAGTTAGCATGTAGGATTATAGGCCACTTCTTTGGACTCGGCAGGTCCACATATGGGCCTCAACAGGTGCGTATATGGTGAGCAAAGCTCTGGACTCCAAGAGACTCACTCCTTTGCCTTTACAAAGCTTGCAGGCCATTATAGCTCCAACATAGTGGCAACTTCCAAAATGAAACTACTGTGGTAGCTGCAAACAGCAAGAGATTATATGACCCATCCTCCTCCCTACTCCACTAGAGATCGACTGGCTAGATTCCCCAGTTTCACTCACAGATACTAGCTACAGGAGGAAGTTTCAGCTGGCTAGCAAGACCACCCAAGTGACATCCCTCAAACTACTGGTTTGAGGAATGGAAAGGAGAGAGGTGCTGCATTTCAGACTGCTTCCATTTTAAGTGAATGCTAAGTGAGTACGCTTGGTGCTGCAAGGCTGGACTGCAATGGTCTGTCAGATTGGGCATAAGGACACACTACTGCAATCTCCTCTAAAAAGTCTCTCCACACATGCTTTTGAATACCTGTTCTCATCCAACACACTCTCTTTCTGAGGCCTGATCTCTTCTGCTATTCACTTTATGGGCTGGACTGCCTATGAGTAAAACCTCATTATCCTTCTGTACTATTTTTGATACCCCAACCAACATCCTTTTGTTGTTAAAGGCCTCATCCTCTAAGTTCATAAAGTCCTCAAAAAGAAACTGCCTGGAGAATTGTGATTAACCTCTGGCAACTTTTGGTCAGCAAAACCGGTACTAGACTTGAGCTTATGCCTCTAGGAGCTCTAGGAGAGACAGAGATCTAGGAGATGAGAAACCCAGAATGCAGTGACCAATGTGTGTATATAAGGAGATTCTCATCTTCTTGCCTCACAACAGAGGCTATCTTCATATAGCCCAAACCAGACAGGAAATGCGATACGCTGCACTTCAGAAAATTTGATCTGTGTGTGGAAAAAGAGAGGTGTTGCGTGCATACCTACTTGTGAACTGGGCAGCCATTAGGCTGTGGATTTGTACTGGTATGCACGTCTGGACTTGGATGTTGAGGACAATGTTTATTCGGGGAAATGCCTCCTGTGATGAAAATATATTCTGAAATTCAGCATTTCCCACAGAGCCTGTGAGGGATTACATCTCTATAGCCGTGAAGGAATATGAAGTTTCAGAAGAAGGTGGCTGTATCTTTTGCATACCTTCTAGCCTGTTGGACAAGCTGTGTAAAAACAAGCACAGCAGCTACTACAGAGGAGTCTCACCTAGCTGAACTGAATGAGAGGCTCAGGTCAGAGGGGATGACTCCTCCACCTCCTGTGGTCTGAGGCTGTGTTTGGCTAGGTCAACAATCTTCAGGATGGTGACTCCTGTGGTGTCACATTATGCACAGGTATGAGGTTATGCCTCAAGCATGCTCACACATGCCACTGTCCTTGTTCCACTCCAAATCTGACCTGGGATGGGTCCTGTGAAATGGGGACAATGGTTGTGAGGCTTGTTTGATTCTGGAGTTGCTTAGGTCAATGACTAGAATAATTTTTCACAAACCAGCCCACATGTCTACTGGGGGTTAACTCCAATCCAGTTTCAAATTGATCTGTATGCGCATGCAGAGTGAGCACTCATCCCCTTGAGAATGATAGGGGTGGTCTGTCCAGGTGTTTCGGGCTCTTGTTAGTGTCCTGAGAGGACAGTTCCTTTTCTTTCTCTTCTGCTCCCCAGCAACAGTTCCATACTGGTCCCCAGTATAATCGAGCACTGCGAACTAACACCTGATCCCTCCACCCTTGTTTCTGCACCTATTGCTCTACCAGCAGGAAATAGGACGTGGTTTGGGGCTTTTTATTCTCGGCCTCACTAGCCTTTTCGATACTTCGGGGCCTCGTCTCAGTCTGACAAGGCAAGCAAGCAGCAGCTTCCTGTGCAAAGGTGAGAGGGAGAAGACAGAGAGATAGAGCATAAACTAGAGAAACCGTTCCACCGACTTTTGCTCTTGCAGAACTGTTTGGCTGGAAGCCCTGTTCCTCACACCAGCCGCACTGGCAGACAGGTGGACATGCACTGAGCGAGGATCCTTCCTGCATCCCTCTCTCTTCCCTGAGTTTCCCTCATAGATTTACAGCCAGCGCCTACTTTCATCCAACCCAGCGACCCAGTCCCCAGGGACCCCCTTCATCCGGACCACCTGGCAGCCAGTGCCTGGAGCTGGAAGGTAAAGGGGGTGATGCCAGCTGTATCCCACAGTGGGTGGCTCATCTGAAAAGCATCTTGGAAGGAGTTTCAGTCTGACAAACCGATTCTTGCCGTTGGGGAGGGCTGAGTGTATATTTATCTCTCTGTCTTTCCACAGCCCTCTCAAATAATACCCCACATCTTACAGCCACCCCAGCTGCTTTCTTTCTCTCTCTTTTTTTGTCTGAGAATGTGTTGTCGTCCTGTTTTTCTACTTAACCCAGTCTTTTATCATAACTGGAATCTATATTATGCTTCATTCCAGACCATTAACTCCATCTCCTGTGCCAGTCCCAAAAGGGTTTCGCAGCTCTCTGTTTTGCTTCGCTCATCCCTGCCTGTGCTGCAGACTTGCTGAGAGGTGAGGATGGTTCTTAATCTTTGGGCAGAGAAGAAAGGCATGGATGCCTAGAGGGATGTGGGAGGGGGAGCTTGGATTTTTATGGATGAGAAACCCAAAACCCCAGTCCATCCTACATGGACCAGGGCTGTACAGGCTTGGCAGAACAAGGAGTCTGCTTGACAAGGACAGATGAGGGGTGCTACAGGCTTACTTAACTATAGCCTGAATTTTCTGCTACACCTAAAAGCAAGGCTCCTTCTGAGGCAATGCAGGGTCTGTTAGTCAAGAATGGTGCATGACTTGTGCATGAACATGTATAGTTCTGTGGTATAGCAAAGACTTGCTTTCCAGAACCTGATAAACTTCGCTTTCTCCTTGGATTTTTTTTGCTGTCTGAAGAAAGCCTACCTCCTAAGTTGTGTGCTAGCTGTGTACCACTAACTCTTGCTGGCAGCTGGAGGGCTGCCTTACTCAGCTAACACCAAGTTATCTCACCCCTAGGACTTAGGAAAAAGAAAAAAAAAAAGCAGCTCTCTAAAACGCAAGCAATGCTTAACAACTCTCTACCTGAGTCAGCAAGCAGCCTGAAACAATACATGCACAGTGATGCACTCACATGCATTTCCAGAAGGCATTACTTCTGCAAACAGCCTGTGTGCCTTGCACTGTGAATGGTTTCACTGCTGAGCAAAGTACCCAAGGCAGGAAAACTATGAGGCACCGAGAGAAAAGTGCAGTCTCTGGAGTAGAAGAAATATGAATTTCTAAGCCTGCAGGAGTGACTCCGGCTTTAAGCCTTTCTCTGGGACTGAGAAGACATCCTCTGACATGAGACCTTCTTAATATGCATTGCTAAACTATGTTGGGGTGGGGGTCTTCTCTCTTCCCCAGTCTCACCCATACAGATGAAGCCCTCTTTGCTGCTTCTGTGCCACCTCTGTCTGTTCAGCTTCTCGCTGGCATCTGACTCTGCACAAGGTAAGAAGAGATTCTCTTCTCCCATGGCAGTAGGACTAACAGGGAAGGGTGTCAGTTAGGGGAATGTATGTGTGGCATGGTACAGTATGTATGCTTGCATTGTAATATATGAGCAGAGGAGGTGTGATAAAAGTCTCCTGCAAGTGCATCAGGCTCCAAGGACACAGAGGAGGCAGAGATGTGAGTGGCTCTGCTTTTTTAATTTGGTTATCCAATTATCTAGTAAAGGAATCCATCTTTATTTTGGGAGGAGTTAGGATTGTCTATGATGGCTGTTTATGCCAAAAGGCATTGCTGATTCATCCATGTTGCTGTCCGTCTCTTCTCCGCTGGCAGATACCTCCAATCTAACTTGTTGGTATGACTCACGGGCAACATTATTTTGCACTTGGAACCCAGGCAGGGACCTCGCAGAAGCACCATGCCATCTGGAGATTTTATCAAAGTTAGCTTTGTGCGACAGGTACGTGACTGGAAAGGCTGAGCAAAGTTAATGCTTTGAATGACAATTGTCCTGGAAAGTCTCCTTAATATAAATCTAGGCCCCCCCTCCCCAGACCAGGTGTTGTGGATTCACAGGGATGAGGGGCTTTGCCTTTGAAGTTTCAATCTCTCTAATCCTATGCTGATCGAGATGCCAGGCTCTGCACAGTGTTCATCTTATGAAGCTACTCAGATGTCCATCACAGCCCATATTCCACCTTCATTGCTCTGTCCATGCTTCATTTTCCAGAGAGTTCTATCCCCTGGGCTGAAGGACATTTGCAACCTAAAAGAAAGATAAACAGAGAAAAAAGTGGGGTGGGGAGAGGGAAGGTATAAAGTAATGCAGGAATTATTTGCAAGGATTGGCCGGACAAAGCATGAATGTTGTACTTTCAGTGACAAATGTTCTTCGCCTTATTATAGTCTTCCCTGGCCTTTTTACCTCTTCCAGCTCATGATACCTTCCTGTGACATACATTGCCCATCACAGGGATAGGCATGTGGTCAGTACTGCAATAAGGGTTGACCGGATCTCTGTGATCTCCAAAAATAACATTTTCAGTCACGAGAGGAACCAGTCTGCTGTAGAACTTCCCTGGGTGCCCATAGAAAGAAGAGGCCCGGTGTGGTTTGGCAGTAAATAGGTCTCTCCAGGCTTCTAATAGTAGCATCTTCTAATAGATACGCTCTAGGGCTGGTTCATAGAATTATGCCAAAACATTGCTATTGCTCCACAGGATTGAATTGAAAGGGTTGGATCTGGAATGGGGGCTGAGCTAGGAACTGTGCCAGGTTGACCAGGACTCTAAGACACCCCAGATGTGTGCACAGTCTATTTTGCTTCCTCTGCAGCAAACCACTCACTGAGAGGACCAGCTGGTCTTTTGCCCTTCAAAGCTCTTTGACTTGCTACCCTAAGGGGCTGGGTTACAGCTGACTCTTCAAGGAAAGTTATAGGCAAAGCTCTCCTCCTCCCACCATTGGCAAATGCCAATTTGGTCTGATCTAACAGCTGGAGCAGCCAGCTCTGCCTGATACTTCCTCTTCTGCAACTCCCCTGCTGCTCTCCCAC